>QLNU02014802.1:170481307-170495312 GCA_006491805.2 Dysdera silvatica | reverse complement strand
GATACTCGTTGTTAATTAAAAGATACTCGCTGTTAATTAAAAGATACTCATGTTAAATAAAAGTTACTAGTTGTTGATTACTAGTCTTAATTACAAAACCGTCCTCAATCTATTTATCTTATTGTTATGTTCATTTCACATTGTGTATTTAGTTTTATGTAGTCAAGACTTTCAGATCATCTGAAACGCGACAAGCGACTAACGTGTAACTCCTAAGACGTAACTTACATTAACTTCACGCTAAATGAAACAAAACTGAGATTAAAATAAACGCTTTTGGTGCAGTGTCACAATAATGACAAATCGAATTAAAAAAAAAATACTGACAGATTATTTAAAAATTTGAACAGTACATGTTTTGAGGAAGTAAGGATTTGAAATATAATTATTGTAGAAATACATTTCTGTAAAAAAATCTATAGGCGACTAATATTTCGCTTGACTAGAGATAGAGAGAGTGAACTGTATAGGATGGAGTATACAGTTTGAGCAGAGAGATTGAATTTTTTTTTGTATAGGATTGAGCATATTCTCAGGATGGATACAACCTAAGAGTAATAAGTCTCCAGAGATAAAAACAACGATTTCGCGCTCTGCTTGCTATGCAGATCCCCAGAGAGCAACCGACAGGCGTCAAAATGAGCAAGGAGCGATTCATTAGTGCGCACCACCTTCGCCAGGGGGCGTGGGAGTCACACCCATGTGAGTCGACGCCCACCTTAACGCCATCAATCTCGGATCAGCCTCTTAACCTTTCAACGATTTTCACTCGTCCCCAGGCACCGTTGTCCCCGCAGCTTACGGACAACGGGTTACAGGAAAGCAGAGAAAAATTAATAGATCCAACTTTCCACTTTAATGTGGGTGGTAAAATGATTTCTGGATTTCCGGTCCTGAATTCCTTTTTTTTTAGGTTTTTCACGGGCAGAGAAAGTTAGTCGCTTGCGTAATTGAACGACGTACTTACCAATGCTAATCATATTTGTGGCTCATATTTAAAGTGAACTTTTTTCTTGTTTAAGAACACTCGAAGTGTTTTGACGTGAGGTTGGGGTGTTTTACAATTTAGACATAAATAAAACATAGAAATTTACTTTCATATATTGAGGTTAAGAGGTCACATGCAAAATAAACTGCATCTCTTTTAAATCTCTAAGAAACTCTCTTTAAACTACATTTCATCACACCAAAATAAATTGAAATTCAATGTACGAAAGGTATGGAACTCATTAAAATACACCGGTGTCAAGCTAAAAACTACACTACACTGTTATATAAACTACACTGTTGTATACTACACTGTTGTATACTACACTGTTGTATACTACACTGTTGTATACTACACTGTTGTATAATAACTGTTAATAACTGTTGTATAATATAAACTACACTGTTGTATAAAACTACACTGTTATATAAAAAAATTCGTACCCCTTCGACCATTTATACATTTAAAACTTAAAATGGCATGACTGAAAAAATATCAAAATAAAATTAAAAAACAAACAAACAAAAAACAGAAGCAAGAAGCGTCTACCTAAAAGAATCATTCTAATTATAAATAACAAATACCATATTTTTTTTTAGGAAGCTAATACTGATTGACCCTTTGTTTAAAAAGCGATGTTTTATAAAAAGTTTATTTTAAATTTTTATATTTATGGAATTTTTGTGAATAAAGTTCGTTTGAGATTTAATTTCACACTCTTGGGTGTTCGTTTCAAGTTGGCATTATTTCATTTTTTCATTCTTAGATTTTTTATGCGCAAAATTTCTACTTTTCAGTTTTATATTAACTAAATTTTTTGTCAATATCAAATAATTTTTCGGTTTTTGTAATTTAAAATTTTTTCATTCTCCATATTATATTTACACTTGGGAAAATTTTATTTTTATATTTTAAATTCGTCATATTTTTTTTGAGCAAATTAGGATATGTTATGCAAAAAGTTTAAGAAATATTTTATATATACTTCGTTTTGTAAAAATTCGTATAAGACATAAAGACATAAAAATTAAGTGAAAAATTTAATATATTCATATATATTAAATTGGTAACATCTATAGCAACCAATCCTTTTCCGTTGAGGAAGTTCCAAAATTTTATAATACATTTATAAATAAGTCCTTGAGGGAAAGCCAATTTTGTCAAATAATTAAGAATAAATTATAATAAATTATGCCAACAAATAAGGCCATGATTCAATTGATTTCAATCCCATGCCCTTAATGAAAATATGTATTAGACAATTTTATGTTTCAACATTGACTGATGTCCGAATATAATATGGTTTCCACCATACTTGAACTGACTGATCGCTCAAGAACTTACTTGATAATATGATCTTGATCACACTCCGTACGTACGTACGTACCTACCTACCTACCTACCTACCTACCTACCTACCTACCTACCTACCTACCTACCTACCTATCTATCTATCTATCTATCTATCTATCTATCTATCTATCTATCTATCTATCTATCTATCTATCTATCTATCTATCTATCTATCTATCTATCTATCTATCTATCTATCTATCTATCTATCTATCTATCTATCTATCTATCTATCTATCATCTATCTATCTATCTATTTCTATCTATCTATCTATCTATCTATCTATCTATCTATATCTATCTTCATCTATCTATCTATCTATCTATCTATATTCATTCATTCATCTATCTATCATCATTACATTCATTATCTATCATCTGTCTATCCGTCTGGTCTGTCTGTCTGTCTGTCTGTCTGTCTGTCTGTCTGCCTTCCTGCCTGCCTGCCTGCCTCTCTGTGTGTTTCTCCGTGTATATATTTCTATGCATTCAGATCATAATCAAGATTGCACAGGGTTCCCAAGAAAGTCTAAATGCGGCCAATAACTTTTGAACCAAGACAGATATTGCAACCAAAGTTAGGTATTGGTATAGTAAAATGACTATGCACTCTTATACGAGATGAAAAGCAGCGCCCCTGGTGGCGAATTGAGGAAGTTAAAAATTTTATTTCGAAAAATAATAAAGATATAGAAATATTTTCAATCAGAAAGTTATACAGCATTCTTTAGTTAGTAAGAAAAGATATGCAGTATGTAGACGTACTGCTACAAAGTGAGGTGTTCCGGATGTTTCAATGCATAGCTTTCAGTTAATGTTTCTAGCACTTTAAAGGCTGAGTTGAAGTTCTTAAGGTAAAAATAAATTATCTCTCTCCTATAAGAACTTCAACTCAACTTTTAAAACATCAGAAAGCATTAAATGAGATCGGTGCTTTGAAACTTTCAAAATACTTTACTTTGTGGCAGTACGTGTACATAGTGCATGTAAGCCGTATGTTTTGCTTACTAACTGAAGGATGCTCTACAACTTTCTAATTGAAAATATTTCGCTATCTTTATTATTTTTCCAAATAAATTTTTGAACTTCCTCAATTCGCCACCAGGGGTGCTGTTTATCTTACCTGATAGTGCATTGTCATTTTACTATACCAATACCTAACTTCCGTTTCAATATCTGTTCTGGTTCAAAAGTTATTGGCGGCATTCCGACTTTCCTACGAACCCTGTATACTGACTGCAGATATCGCGAACTTTCCACTCGCCACTAATTTTCTATTTTTAATACATTTTAATGTAGGTAGTCTTAATAATAAGATTTACTTGAAACACTTATTTCTGAATTACACAGGATTGTCCATATCATTTGTGTATCTGGAACTTGGTTTAATCCTGGTTTCGTGGCTAACACGTCAATTGTTGTGCTATTAGTCATACCTCAGGCTAAGATGGTGGAGTGGCAACATATGAACGTAATTCAATTTCCTTTCGGCCGATACCAATGTGGACAGGTATTTTTTCTTATTTTGAGATTATAACAGTATTAACCAATGGCTTATATATATTATCAATTTATCGAATTCCTAAGAGACCTACACTAAAATTAATAACGTATCTCCAAGAATTATTTACTTATGTCAATGCATAAAATAATAACTTGGTCGTCCGGGGAGATTTTAATTTCGATATCTCTACAGAACCATAAGTTCGAGGCCTCATTGGATATAGTTCTGACAAATGGATTCGATAATTATATAAAATCTCCTACCAGATTAACAATGGAAACGAGCTCAATTATTGATCTTTCAAACTCGAACTTCACACCTTCATTAACTTGTATTCTTTCATGTCACATTATCGATCATCTACCGATATTATTTTCCACTGGCATTAAGGAACTCTATTTAAACAGATTGCCTAGCTCAAAAACCATTTATAACTACTTGGAGAGTAACCTTCTAAATTTGAAATTATTTCTTTACAAAGCTGAGTGGAGGAAAACTTTGAATGGCAGGGATGCTATAGCAGCTTTTAATCGATTGAAGACTAGTTTCATTAATGCATATAGAATACACTTTCAACCCAAAACAACTGTTAGAAATAAACATATTAGGAAACCGTGGGTAAGAAATAATTTATTATCAAATATTCGTAAAAAGAATAAATTAAGTTGCAAATTTCTTAAAAATAAAACATTTGACAATCTATTAGCTTCTCGATTTTATCGCAATGCTCTTAATGAAAATTTGAAATTTGAGAAATGAAATTATCTCCATACATTTTTTAATAATAGTGACTAAACTAATATATGGTCAAAAATCAAAGAAATGATGGGTAAGCCCACTACAACGCATGAAACGATTGAGAAGCTTATCTTTAGCAGAGACATCCTTACAAACTGATAGCTAATGCATCTATCAATCGTTTTACTGATTTTCTGGCTGCTTTGACCAATGAAATTAGTTTGGACAACCTTTATAATAACTGGCACAACTATAATATTCAAGATACTTTTTTTTGAACCAACTGATCAATCCGAGTTATTGCCGTTTATAAATAAATTAGATCTTCATAAAGGTGCGGAATATGATGGTACACACCCTAAAGTTGTTCATTTTGTTTCAGATAGTATCTATCTCTTCCTCTCGTTGACATAATCAATCTCATATTCTCCTCGGGAGATATTCCTACTGACCCTAAAACTCCTATAATTATTCCTGTTCTTACGGGAGGATCAAGAACAAATATTTCAAATTATAGACCCATTTCAATACTTACGGTCTTTGCAAAAAATGTTGAGAAAATATTGTATTTAAGATTAAAATCTTTCTTTTCACAATATAATATAATTTCAAAATACCAATATGGTTTTTCCGATGGAAAGTCTACTGAACAAACACTCTTACCGGCAACAGATCACATTTATACAGAACTCAACATGTCAGATTTAGTAATTGGATTTTTTTCGATTTAACTAAAGTCTTCAAGACTATTAATCATAACAGACATTTACATGAACTACAACTTGCAGGTATTCGAGGTACGGAAAATAAATTGATGAGGAATTAATTGACTAATAGATGGCAATCGACTTGTCTTAGCTCACATCTCTCTATCGCATTTTACGATGCGGATTTCCCCAAGGTGACCTTTTTTTATTTACTTTCTACATATTTTACTGGGACCTTTTTTTATTTACTTTCTACATATTTTACTGGGACCTTTTCTTATTTGCTGTCTACATAGAAGTTGTCTTCTTACTTGAAACGTCATCCAGAACTATTTGTTCGCTGACGGCACATAATTTTTTTTCGTGATCCATGTTTTGAAACGTTACATCATATTGTTAATAACCAAAATTTTTCTTCATTAATTATTTTTCTCAAAATTTTCTTACACTTAAACAAAGATTCTTCTGTTCTCTAATGAAAGAGCTATGTTCAAAGATACGATGTTTGCTGTCAATGATATTTCAGTTCCATTATCCATTAACCATATACATCATATTTACACTAAGGTAGGACGTAATATCGCTATTTTTGGAAACATTAGTCATTTTTACCTACGCATGTAATTATTTCCCTTTATTATACACTAATATATTCTTATCTCAGTTATTGCATCTCAGTGTGGTCCTTTACCCCAGTAAATAATATTATTCGAATTACCAAACTACAAAAAAAAATGGCGCTTTCTTTTGCCAAATCAGTATCGTTATTATTCAACTCATATTTTGAGCTACAGAAAAGAGTTAATTTATTTAGTTTTGATCATATTAAAAAATATAGAATTCTTTTATTGATATGTAAGATAATTTGACGTAGCATTACGCAGATTAGATTTATAAGCAAAGAACAACGTTATAAGCGTAAGTAATGTTGTTAAAACGTTTTATTTCAACGTACGTTTCTGACGGACTTGGCCGTCTTTCGTCAGGAATATAAAATGAGAAAATAAATATTAGAAAACTGGAGGACAGAGATTTCTGTCTTCAAATCAACTGCCATCAATAGAGGCTGTAACCCGAATACAATTGATCTTGCTGTCCAAAAATTTACAAAATCAGTTCCTAGCACCACACTTTCTTACACATCCAATTGTGAATTCTCCGGCACCATTGTTTTTCCCTTTTTCCTCATAAATTAGCTCCCTTCTCTCCAAAATTCTTAAAAAGGCAAACTTCAGAGTAATTCTTTCCCCCATTCAATATAATTCATATCTCTAAACTTAAAGACAACATCCCAATTTTAAAACGTTGGGGTGTTTACCAAATCTGCTGCTGATGTAACTTGTTCTACATAGGCCAGACTAAAAGAGCCTTGTAGCACAGACTAAAGGAACAATCTAAATACGTAGAGACGGCAGAATTCCGTAAGTCTGCCATTGCGGTTCATTGCTGGTCACATAACCACAAATTCAAATTCAACCAACCCACAATTATCTGTCAACCAAGATCAATACATGAATTAGATTTTTTAGAAGCATTCCATATCAATAAGAATTCTTCTATCATAGTCAATGAACCAAAATCTACTCCCACTTTCGGTCAAGATTGGAAACGTTTAATAAAATTTTCACATTAATTATTCATCCACAACTGGCAACACAATAGTCACGCAATAACACCATCTCCAGTTTTCTAATATTTATTTTCTCATTTTGTATTCCTGACGAAAGACGGCCAAGTCCGTCAGCGACGTACGTTGAAATAAAACGTTTTAACAACAGTACTTGTGCTCATAATGTTGTTCTTTGCTTATAAATCTTTTATTGATGTTCAATTATGTCAAATTTAACATTTTTTTTGATTTTATACCTATCCATATCATTAACTACCGTTATCTAACTTCTAGGAGTTCCTATCTTCTTCCGGTAATATGTCGCATTGAATTTGGTCAAAGACGTATAGGCCACATTGGCCCTAAATTGTGGAACATGTTGCTGGATATCATTAGGAACATTGATTTTATTTCAATGTTTAAAATGTAGTTGGTAAACTTTTTATTAGGTTCTTAGCCGAGTACTTTATGTTGTATTCAAATTGATTTAATTTTATTTAGTTTAATTTAATTTAGATGTTTCTACTTTTGATATAACCATAGCTGACATGGGCTTTGTAAAACCTTAGTTTTTTTCCAGTGTCCGCCAGGCATATTATCGTTATACTATATACCTATGTAAAATATATGTCATATTTTGTAAGTGTCTAGAATAAAAATTGAATTGAATTGAATTTCATTGAATACAGCTCATTTCATAAAAATATATTTTTGTTTCATTGTGTTTATAAGTTTTATAATAAAAAAGATGTTTTATAGTAAAAAGGGGTTTCTGCTCAAACCGCAATCGACTTCATAAAAATGTAAAATAGACAAGAACGAAGTAGTAACATAAAAAAATGTACATTGACTATTATAATGACGCAATTTTCTATAAATATATTAACACTGTCATCGAAAAATTAGACTTTTCTATAAAATGAGGAAAATAAAGCAAATTTTAATAAAATTCATTATCACATGTATAAGCTGATATATAAATACTGTAAAATTTGTAATAAATTATTTATTAAATTTGTCTGTTATGCAGCTGACAATACCCATGGAAGTTCCTAGTAAGAAAACGAAAATTATATATTGATTTTTTAATGACAGTGACAAATCAAAGTAAAGAACATCAACGCAACTTCAAATGCAGAATATATAATATATATATATACAGGGTATGTAATATTTCTTATGAATCAGAGACATGGAGTGTAACAGTTGGAGCAATACGGAAGTTACAGACAACCCAAAGGAGCATGGAGAGGTGCATGCTTGGAATAACTAGCAGAGATCGAAAAAGAAACACTTGGGTGAGAGAGCAAACTAGAGTAGAGGACATAATTGTTAAAGTAAAAAGGCTGAAATGCTGATGGGTTGGACATATTGCAAGAAGAACTGATCAATGATGTACAACTGAAATTCTCAACTGGATTCCAAGAGACCACCGAAGATGTAGAAAACGTCCTCAAACGAAATGGGCGGATGAAATAAGAAAACAGGTTGGGGTAACATGGTAGCGAATTTCTCAGGATAGACTTGCGTGGAAAACGTTTGGAGAGACCTTCATCCAGCAGCAGTGGCGGCTCGTTGGATGACGCGAGTGAAACGGCACTTCACCTAAAGAAATTGGGCGGTTGAACAGTTTTTTTAATTTAAATTCCAAATCCTTTTTATTTTTTATCAAATTTAAAATTTGATTAGAAAAATAAAATTTAGAATTTTATTTTGAGCCCACTATTTGTTTTTAATTTAATTCCTTTAATATAATTGGAATTACATTCAGGAACAGAAGGCTACGTTTTTAAGTCAGCGCTTTAAACGCGTTAAACGCACCAACGAAATGTTGCCAGCCGAGAAAAAGGGCCGAATGAAGCGACGGTAGAAATTTAGAGCTGTGTTTCAAAACGGAAATGCTTTGCGTAAAAGCTTAGGAATTCTAAGAATAATTAATACAACATTAAGGGAAAAAATCAGCATAAAACTGTATTATTCATTGATCTACAGTCATCTGACATATTGTAATTGTGTATGAGGAAAATTATGCCTGCTATATAAAAATGTTTTGAAAACTATTCAGAAAAAACGTTGAAATTAATTAACAGTGGTAAAAGACTAAACTGGAAAGACTTATTTTTCAAGTACGATATATTACCAATAGAACATTTACACGAATACAGTGTCTTGGTAAAAATGTATGCAACAATAAGGTAAGGCAATCACACTGAATTTATAAGAATAAAATTAAATGAAAAAGATAGAAATACACGTTGTAAATACAATGGTCTATTACACCCAAAAATAAGGACCGAAGTAGGAAGGAATAATGTAAATTAAAAAGGTGCAAAACTTTGGAATGAACTACCAGAGGAATTCAAAAAATTGAAAAGTAAAGAAACATTTAAAAAAGTCTTAAAAAAGTCTCTTAAAGTTAAGACTTTAAGAGTTAAGTTTCTACTTAAAGTTAAAAGTCTCTTCTCTTCTTAATGATAGAGAACATACCGGAGAACACTATTTAATAATGAACGTTCTAAATATAATACAATATTAAAACTAGCAAACAACATTTATGATATCACGAGGTATATAAAATAGTAACTAAGGTTACATAAGGATGACGTCATGATATTCAAATAGTTGACATTCCCCTTTTTTTACAAAATCAATAATACATTAGTAGATCTGGCTTCTTAACAGTTGAACCGAACCTCGTGACGTAGTTATTACTGGAATTAGTAAAATTGTCAGGCATAACAGAAGTGTTTTCACAAGGCGTTGGGGACTCGTGAATTAGTTGGTATTGTTCGACAAAGTTCGAAGGAAAACAGTCAGATGTTGCAGTACTGACGTGTGGAGAATGTCCCAAGAGTTTCTTCGAAGTTGCTTCCCGTCGGATGTTCGGATGATAAATGATCGGGGTTCCTTCAAAGCCGACAGTACTTCAGCAGGTCTCCACGACCGTCGCGACGACCAACTCTATATAGCACCTGTTGCCCTGTAACAAAAGGTGGCGGCTCCTTAGTCGTACGATCTTTGTATAATTTGTCTCTTTCTCTTTGTCTTCTTAATTTGGCAGTCACGTTGATGGTGACTTTAGGGATTAAAGAGTTTGTTGTGGACGGTAGAACACCTCCAATTCTTCTACCGAATAACCGTTGAGCGGGAGATCCCAACTCTTCTCTTGGGGTGTTCCGTGAATTTATTAGAGCCAGATAAATGTCAGATTTATCTGCCTTACATTTACGCAGTAAATTTTTAGCTTCTTGGATATACCTTTCGGCTAACCCATTAGATCGTTTATGGTACGGTCTAGATGTTTGCAATTTAAAATTATAAGAACTTGCTAAATTCAATTGATGTTAGTTGGCTTCCTTCATCTGATCACAGGATTTCGGGAATCCCATGAGTCGAGAGTATTTCTTTTAAAGCTTTTATTACCTTTACTGGGGTTATACTTGATATTTCTCGAAACTCGTAAAACGCTGAGTAACTGTGAGCTACTACTAAATAATACTCCTTGTTCAGCTCAAAGATGTCAGTGGCGACTATCTGCCACGGTTTGTCGGGTATTTGATTTAATAATAAAGGCTCTTCTGATTTATCCTTTTCATGTCTTTGACAAACTGAACAGCCATTAATATATCTTTTTATATATCTTTGCCCATATTAGGCCAAAATACGATTTCTCGAGCTCTTGATAATGAACGTTGGATCCCCAAATGTCCGCTGTGTATGTGGCTTAAAGTGATACTTCGCATTTCCTGGGGCATTAATGTGCGATCAGCCCGAAATATAAAACTTTCATACGTACTCAATTCATCTCGATAAGGCCAGTATTTTCTTAAAATAAATGAACTTGCCTTCTACGAACTTACTACGTTGTAAGTGCTCCAGAATAGTAATATTTTCAGAGCGTGCAGTCAGATGGTCGGGAAGATGTTCATATCAACATATTCAAAATAGAATTTGACGAGTCCTAAATTGATTTTTTAAAATAACTGTTGCACTGCAAATCCGTAAAACTACGCTTAGTGCTGCCCATAGTGTTGCCTCTATACGCTAGAAAATTAAATCAAAATATGATTGAGGGAAACCTCGTGTTACTTTAGTCCTATAATGTTTTAAGATATATTTTTTACGTAATGTGAAAATGACTTTAGAATAAAACATATAAATTTCAGACCCAGAGGGAGCAGGGAGGTTAGTTTTGTGCGAAACAAAGTGTATTTTTTCGCGGGCTGTGGGCTACATAAAACATATTGGAGGGCCTCATGCGGCCCGCGTCAGCGGGTTGAGGACCTATGGTGCAGGAGATCGGACATGATGATTACGTACTTGTCACCTGTCAGAGTTGTCTCTAGACGTATCAGGGGTCCCATATCACGCCAAATGCACACGCCCCATATCATCGCAGAAGCTCCACCAGCTTGAACAGTGCACTGTTGACATGTAGGGTCCATGGATTCATGAGGTTGCCTCCATACTCATACACGTCCATCCGCCTGATGTAATTGGAAACGAGACTCGTCAGACCAGGCAACGTGTTTCCAGTCATCAACAGTCCAATGGCGGTGTTGGTCGGCCCAGACGAGGCGTAAAGCTTTGTGCCGTGCAGTCAACAATGGTACACGAGTGGACCTTCGGCTCCGAAAGCACATATCGATGATGGTTCGGTGAAAAGTTCGCACGCTGGCACTTGTTGATGCCCCAGCATTGAAACCCGTGGAAATTTGAGGAAGCATTTCACGTCTGTCTCATTTAACGATTTTTGTCAGTCGTCGAAAGTTTCGTTCTTTCAAGATCTTTTGCTGGCCGCACCGCTGTCGAAGATTTTATGTTTTACAGGATTCCTGATATTCACGGTATACCCGTGAAATGGTCGTAAGCGAAAATCCAAATTTTGTGGCGATCTCGGAGATGCCATGTCCCATAATCTCTTGTGCCGACTATAACGCCACGTTCAAAATCACTTAAATCTTGATAACCTGCCATTGTAGCGGCAAGAACCGATCTAACAGCTTTGCCAGACATCTCTTGTCTTATATGGGCGCTGCCGACCGCATCGCGTTACGCTGATTGGTTGCAAAGCTCCGTTATTTGCATACGCACGCCTGTACCAGTTTTTCTGGCACTTCAGTGTATAATATAAATAATATGGGGTCTAGCCCTCTTCTTCCAATGGTCTTTAAAACTCTAGGTTGATTCGTATGGGAGAGAGAGGAAGAAGGAGAGGGAGAGGGAGAGAACGAGACAGATCCGTAGACAGGATGGGGCTATGGGGTCTGTGCCCCCCTGGAAATTTAGCCAGCCCCCCGTGGAAAACATTTTTTTTTTTCAAAAATAAAATATTTTAAAACTTTATTTTGAATTTTTTGTTCTGTACGGAATTGTACATGACAATGGAAATTGTTCTTTGACGTTAAAAATGCATTCGAAATAGTCTTCTACCGTAGATCTTGTGTACATAATGTTTTTATTTTTTTACATGGGTTTAAGTCTTCATAATAATGGTAGGGGAAATTATAAGGATGTATATTAAAATCCATTTCTCAATTAAAAATTTGGGTTAAGAAATTTCGTTATTAACGTTCAATATTAGTCCGCTTAGATATTTAATATTATTAAATATATTAATAAAATACATCAAAACATTTAAACGAATTTAAAGCCCCTTCTGTAACTTTTTAAGCCCCGTAACTTCCAGAGCCCTCTGTAACAAGCGGCTAGATACCGGCCTGGTGTGTGAGAGAGAGAGAGCGAGAGTATGCGAGAGCTAAAATATATATAATTATACCAATGTATACCTAGATTTTCGCTATTTATAAAAGCAAACTACACTTGAGATGATATATTGCAGCTAAAACTAAACATAGAATTCGAAGCATTTTGTCACGGATTTTTTACAAGCGTATGAAGATGGACATAAGAGACGTAGTAGTGGGATGGGAAAATAAATACGAAAGTGGGAAGTCTCTCTGAGGATGGACATATGGACGACATACTTTTCCACTTCGGTCAAAGAATCTGGAAAAGATCAAAGAAGATACTCCAGAACTGTTCACACTTACCGTTGCTGTATATGAAAGGTCTCTGGAGTTCTGAGACCATCGCCTTCCAAGAATAATCAGAGGAAGATGCAGGATGGGGAGACGGGGTGGCGGGATATTGACGATCAAAAAATCTTTTTTTTTTCTTTTTTTTTTGGATAAAAAGGCTTTTATCTCAAAAACCTTTTTAAGATGTTTACGCTTCCAGAATTTCTATCATATTTATTTTTTTCGCGCCTCCTTTTACCTATGAGGAATTTACTTCCACCGGGGGATGATAACCGCTTTGACAAAAATTAAACGGTGTATACGGTTTGAAAAAGTGCTCAATGCAGACGTATACGCCAAAGTGTAGAAACTCAGAAAGGCCATATAAGTTTTGAAATTAATTTCGAGATGCAATTCAAGCAGAAAATGTTTATTTTGTATATACGTAAAATTTAATTATTTATAGGCAAATAATAACTATAATGATTTGTATTTTAACCTTTTATACGTACTCAAATGTCTAGAACTCTCTTTACCATCCTGTGCATTAAATGCAATGCGAAATTATTTTATATGTTTTCATGTTGACAGAAAATTATCTATTTTTACCCATTTCCGAAATTTTAGGGAAAAAATGAAGTATCTCTAAACGCTTTATTATTGTCTAAAAAACATTTTTACATCAACACAAATTTTTCGAAAAAATAAGCACGGTCTAAAACGCTTTATTTCGGTCTAAAAAACGTTTTGTGGATCAAGAGAAATTTTTCGATTTTTCACGAAAATTTTCAAATTTTTCAAAAATATCAAATAGGTCTGAAAAGCTTTATTTCGGTCTGAAAATCGTTTTCCGATCGACAGAAAATTTTCGATATTTTATCGAAATTTCGAAATTTTTCGAAAAAATTAAGTATCTCTAAAACGCTTTATTTTTGTCTAAAAAACATTTTTACCTCAACAGAAATTTTTCGATATTTTATCGAAATTTTGAAATTTTTCGAAAAAATTAAGTATCTCTAAAACGCTTTATTTCGGTCTAAAAAACATTTTCCGCTCGAAAAAAATTTTCGAATTTAACCGATATTT
>QLNU02014802.1:170456965-170474254 GCA_006491805.2 Dysdera silvatica | reverse complement strand
TAAGGAGTTACAGTGCTACAACCTCATACATTCCTATGTTAAATATAAAAGAAAAACATGGCAATGGGGGGTTACAACACCCATCAACACCCCCCCTGCGTATACCAATGTATGAAACTTAGGGTCGTATTCCACTGGTTGTGCCAGAAAAGAGCTAGTTTAATAAACTTCCAGCATGCCCAAATATTTAAAATTAGTGCATGAAAACCACAAAATACGATGTCTTGATCGTCTTCGTATTCAGTCAGCTGACTCGCTTTGTGTCTCGTGCATTTCACGCGCTGCTCATAAAGACTTGTGTCCGCTGGACGTGTTTAAAAGTTACTCTTTTCTGTTGCTCTGAGTGGAATGTTACAATAGATTCCATAGTAAATATTGTTTGTCTTGATAGGTAAAATCACCCCTCTGGCTTTGCCAAAACAGTTTACGAACACCCTGTATATTAACACTGGACTCTTTCAAAGACCGTGCAATAGAAAAAAAAATTACATTGGAAACACAAGATAATTTGACGTATCACTAGGGGGTTTATAAGCAGAAGCCAACATTATAATCGCAACGTTAAAGAATTGGTTTCAACGTACGTTTCAGAAGGTCTTGGCAGTGTTTCGTCAGGAATTTACAAGCAGAAAGGTTAGAATATCGAACACATGTTATTATTATTATGACTACAGGGTCTGATTAATATTTCGTGGGACTCTAAACAATTTATTTTCTAGACCCCTGTAGTATATATTAAAATCCTATGTAATTACAGCAGGACCCCTATATAACGAGGATCTGGAGACTAACGAAAACGCTCGCCATATCCGATCGCGGGCTAAATCTGTTTTGGAATTTAAGTTTTAAATTTTGAATATAAATTCGGAACAGGTAAGATATTTGCATACAACGTACATACAAAAATCTTTCAAATTCGCGGAAAATGTCGAGTTCTAAGTTTCTAAGTGGAAATTCGTGCGGCGATAAAATTACAGCCCTGGTGATAAGGTTTGATTGGCAACAAAATTTTGAAGTAGCGTTGATACTATCGCGTAGGGTCTCTAAAAAAAAACGCAAGCAAGCAAGCAAATAAGCTGGTCCTAGGCATTTGTCTTATTTGTCTACACGATGGTCCGGCCCCTATACGACTATTGCGTTCTGTGTTGTCAGTTGTGGAAGCTTGATTAATGTGAAAAATTGCTGTCATCTGCTAGCTATAAGTTTTTACGTGATATAGGGCTTTTAATATACTTTGCGCATATTCTTTAACTTCGTTCTGTTTGACGAAAAAAGAAAAAAAAATAGAAATGGATCTTTTTTGACATAATGATTCCTATAAGAAGATAGAAACCTCCTTTAATTGTCTTAATGCCATTACTTTTGGTCATAAAATCGGAAAAATTATAACCTTTAAATCACAAGTTCGATTTTCATCTCCCTATTTAATTTTGTATCAGAATAATTCATGAAACAACGGGCAATAAACTAGGGCATGAGATTGTTTGATTTGAATTTTTATGCTTCATCTGCATGGTGAAATGGTATACATTATCTCTTCTGACGTACTCATTAAATGTTAATGTCTTCTGATTATATCCATACCCAAGTGCTCTTACTCTTTTTCAGTCGCAGCACAAATTACATTGGGAATAAAATAAATACGAACTCGAACTTTTTGATTATTATATCTATTAAAGACGGGAAAATTTCTCACCATAACCGACGATGTGGTAATATTAGATGATAAATTGTTTTTTTTTATATGAGATATGTGAAGGGTAATAATATCTCATATATAAAAAAATCTAATATTATATTTATGGTGGACTAAAATATTATGTCGTTTACGTGTGTACCAGGAGCGTGCTTACGGCTTTAGCGGCCCTGGTCAAAACAGATTTTAGCGGCCCTCAAAAATGCTTTAACGTAACATAACGATTAAAAAACTGACCGGGGTTTATCCTTAAAAAATAAATTTCTTCACTGGTCGAAACGCCAAAGGTCAAGAAAAGATAGCGAAGTCAAATTAAAAATAGACATTTCCAAACAAAATTGGCAAGGAATATACAAATCACTTGACATTTCTTGCTTAATTTCGATGTTGAAGATAAATCAAATGGTTTTATTTAGGTCTACTGCACAAAGAAAAACCAGCCCAATGTAATTATACATTTCTGCTTCTCAGAACTTTGCGATAAGTGCTTTTTTGTCGGAAACCGGCTGTCTCTGTAGTGGCTGTAAGGAGACCGCAGTAAACATGGTAACGTGCATAGTCTACTGATGCTAAAGCATTTGGCTAATAGCGTGTATACTTTATTTATTTTGACCACCATTCAGAAGCTTCATGAGGGTTACGGGAAATATGAAATCACACACAAAATGTTAATTGACCTAGAAACTATATAAGGGCGGCAAAAAAACTTATTTATTTGTGGTTGAACTGTATTTTTATAGCTACCTTGGGAAGCCACCCTTTAAGCACGGCCCTGGTGTATATCTTCTGTTGCACGTACTTAGTGTACGTACGAAAATGCGAAATTGGTGTGTTTATGAGAATTTATAAACTATTCTGTACTTTTCCATAAACAATTTTCATTTTTATTTACCTATATTTACCATGACAAAAGCGATGAGGAAGATGATGTACTGAACAGCTACTGATAACTATCTGGCAAGCATATACTGATATAATGAATATACTGACATAATAAATATACTGATATAATGAATATACTGATATAATAAATATATTGATATAATGAATATATTGACACAATCAATATACTGATATAATGAATATACTGATATAATGAATATATTGACATAATAAATATACTGATATAATGAATATACTGATATAAGGAATATATATTTAATATACTGATATATCTGGTTTTCTACCCAAGCTCTTGCATATTGTACAATTATGGTGCAAAGAGATAAACCACATTCTTGGTTATCTTTTCAGATTTCTACGCGTATTATATGACCCTATTTCTATCTATTTCTATCTATTTATATATCTGTATCTTATTCTATTTCCCAATGATAATCTAATCCTATTCGTAAATTTCTTATGTTCCTTTTATAAAGGACACGCTTGAACTATAGCCTTCTGCTGATTTTGCTTTTATATTTCTCATATTTAAAATTATCCTAATAGATGAACTGAAGTATTCAAAATTATAATACATTTACTTGATAAATCACCCACTGAGAAAAGAATGATTTCATGCGTCAACCCCAGAGTCCTTTGACTGCCGGTCAAGTGCTCTATACATTGAGCTACGGGCAGCTATCAAACTCCCTTCTGCGAGCAGACATAAAGCTTCACGACGGACAAGCTAGCGAATATTGGCGCTGTACCTAGACCGCTTTTTAAACCAAACACAACAAAGTCAAATAAAGCGTATGTCCCAGTTGAGACAAGCATTAATATTGAAAGTACATAATTCCATCTGTAAAGCCGATGGTAGCATTATTATTTGATAAATCACACGCAGAGAAAAGGATGATTTCCCGCATCCGGTAAGGAACGCTTTAACAACGTTTCGTTTAAAAAGTTGTTTAGGCACAGCACCAATATTTTCTGATGTCAGTTGTGAAGCTTTATATTCGCTCGCAGATGTAAGTTTAAGAGCTGTTCTTAGTTCAATAGGTAGAGAATTTGACCCTCAATTAAAGGATTGTGGGATCGCATCCTGATACAGCACCAATATTCGCTAACGTCAGTCATAAAGCTTTATATTCGGTCGCAGATGAGAGTTTTATAGCTATTTGTAGCTCAATGAGTAGAGTATTTGACCGACAATAAAAGGATTGTGGGATCGCACCCCACCGGATGCACCAAATCATTCTTTTTGCTGTTAGTGATTTATCAAGAAATACTTCTATGATCGGCCTTACCGATGGAATTATTTACTTTCAATATAAGACACCTACTTGGATTAAACGAATGAAAATGAGCTGTGATACCTTGCATACTCTTAAAATTTTCATAAATGCTCTTATAGGCGTACGTAGAAAGTTTGTAAGGGGGTTATAGGCTTAATGGGGGGGGAGTTACAGAGCTACAACTCACATATTTCTATGTTAAATATACAAAATTTCATCGCGATGGGGAGTTACAACCCCAAACACCCCCCCACGGCTACGCCTATGCATTCCTGATGAAAAATGAAAGCATACGATTAAATGAAGGTAGATTTTGAGAAGTGTGGGTTACACATGAACGTAAATGAACTTTGATATATACATGTAATTTTATCATTATAATGTTTCGGGATTTTCAAAATTAAAAATTTGTATTGATTCGAACATTATATGATGGTTCCAGTTTTCTCTACCATGGCTTTAGATGTCGAAAGCTTGGTAAAGTACACATATAAAGGCAAAATATTTCTATTGTAATAGGCGAAGACACGCTTATATTTGATCATCTGTGAAATTGAAATATCAGAATTTAAATCCGGCAAATAAGCTAAGGATTCTTAACTTTGATTTTAAACGATGGGAGTTTGTGAAATTGACAATTACGCAAAAACAACATTAAAATTCAGTATACTGACCTCCTAATCTTTAATTTTATCATGCCTTTACTCTGTCTTTTAAAATAATGAGAAGCGGGAAAAATTTTATATGAAATTTTTAATTCGACAACAGAATCTCGTAAATCAAATTGGGATTTCAAAAGTCTATTTCAGGGGATATGACTTATAAAAGATATATGATTGTAAGAAAACAAGTAGCAAATTACAGGCCGTAATGGTCGCCCATGTACAAAAATATACTAATATAATAATAATGGGAAAGCAAATTGCGAAGTGCAGACAATTTTAAGCAACATCCAGACTTAGCTAATTAATAATCTTTATGGGTATATCCAATTCCTTTGCTACAATAATTAGTCAGTCTTGTGCAATTGTTCATTGCAATATATCATCTGCAAGCATTTTATATGGTTTACTTAGTAAAATATCATGAAACATTCCAAACTGATTGCTTGCCTCTGTAAGTTGCGCATCATAACAAATTTCGAAATTAGTTTGAAGTAGTAAGTAACATAAATTCATTTCTGATGGTTAGTAGATGCTTCATAGCAACTCCCTCAACTTAATTTATTTTACATACAAAAGGTTAAACACTGGTAAAATAGCAATGAAAAAGATCACTCAAGCTTTCGGACGCATCAGCAGCAGTCCTTCATCAGGAGTAATGACGATGTTATGTTTCTGTCTCTTTTTTATACTTGAAATTTCTGGAAAACCCTTCATCAGAGTAGTCCCGCAGAATGGAAAAACCCAATGAGAACCAATGGGAGGCCTCCAATAGAATCATGGAAGAACCCCAATAGGGACCAATGAGAAACCCACACTGCGGGTTACCTAATGTTGGGGATGTCCCATACATTTCAGAGTAAGAGTTGTTTATAAGTTTCTGGAAGTGGTTGTGATGTATTAATGGCTTTCCCGTGTAGTTTGTAAGTTTCCCAAGATTCTAAGAAGAGTCTACTATTCTTGTTTGTGATGTGACGGTGTAGTATTTTTGTTGAGTCCCAGTCGGGTTCGTGTCCGTGTTGTAAAGCGTGTTCTGCCAGACGTGAGGCTATGTCTCCTTTCGCGAGTGCTTGTTTGTGTTCTTTTTTTCTTGTTTTGATCATTCTTTTTGTTTGTCCTATGTAATGTTTGTTGCAGTCTTTGCATGGTATATGGCGCCTGTGAGATCTTCTGGTGGAACTGGGTCTTTAACTTTTGTAAGTTGTTTGCGAAGTGTTGTGACAGGGGAATAGAATGTTTTGATATTTGCCTCTTTAAGGATGCGAGAGATTGTTTCGGAAATGCCGTGAATATATGGAATAGATATGCG
The DNA here is from genome assembly GCA_006491805.2 of Dysdera silvatica. Lineage (NCBI taxonomy): Eukaryota > Metazoa > Arthropoda > Arachnida > Araneae > Dysderidae > Dysdera > Dysdera silvatica. The sequence goes on along the minus strand of QLNU02014802.1, from coordinate 170,468,407 downwards.
GGTGTGAGATGTATTGTTTAAAGATGTACTATTGGGTCTACAGTTTCTGAGAATGAATCGTTTAGGGTATCCATTATTTTTAAGTGCCGTGTGTATGTGTTTTGTTTCTGTGTTTGAAAGTGTTTCATTACTGCAGTGAGAATTCGCTCTAAGACTTAATGTTTTAACAACGGAAGCTTTGTGGCATGTTGGATGATGCGATTTAAAATCGAGATATCTGTCTGTATGTGTGGGTTTACGGTAAAACAAAAAAAAGAAGATACGTCGACGACACGTTTGTTGTACTTAAAACTAATACACTCCAAAGCTTCTTCCATTACCTTAATAACTTAAACTCACATATAAAATTCACATACGAAACAGAACAGAACAATAAACTCCCTTTCCTAGACGTTCTTGTACACAGATCTCACGATAACTCAATCTTCACCTCAGTTTACCGTAAACCCACACATATCAGTGTTTAACCTTTTGTATGTAAATTTCCTCCCTGGTACCCTGTATTTTATTTCTATTAATTTATTTTTATAACATACCGTTTTATATTCAAAAGCTTAAAAACTAATCTAGAATTTTAAAGATCGTCCAGGAGTACAAATAACAATTTAATGACCATTTTTAAGAGAAATTAAGATCTAAACCGTATGGTAATTTGTCCAGCACAGAGCACCAAAATAGGATTGGGAAACAGGAAATGTTAGACGAAGTTCCGGCACTAAATTGCCAGAAAGTCTCGGAATTTCATAGTTATGAGTTCCGTACAACGTGTTTAGAGGATGAAAACTATTATAAACTTAATCTCTAGTTTGAAAATCGTAGCTCGCAGTCTCTTAGTTGTAATATTTCTTTACCATTATTTTAATATACACACATATTTTGTGTGCTGTTAATATATAATACTCATATATTGGGCTCGATAAACCCTGTCGCCTAGATTTTTAACCATTAGCGAGTGAAATTATCGTTTTTTTCCTAAGTTCCTGGGTTTATTCTTCAGGCGACTGAGCAACGTTCTTATCAGGCAAGTACGCTTTTTCGCGACCTGTCGAACCCTGTATATATATATATACAGCAGGGACGTAGCGTGCTTTCAAATGTGGGCTCCATCTTCAAGTGTTTTTACCCCATTCTCTTCCCGAATAAAACAGCTACGATTCATATATTTATGCAGAATGCGTCAAAAGTTCACAAAGTTTAAAAAATCATAAAAAAATAACAAATAACGACAAAGTAGTGCGGTTTGCAAGAAATAATTTCTAGAAAAAATCGAAATTTTTTTATTCGCAAAAAATTTTAGTTCAAAAGTCACCTGCGGACGTCGCTGATACGCAAGGTATTCAGCAGAAGCATGCAATGCAGGCTTGCAATTAAAGGACCTGGATGAACGTGGATTGTTCATTCGAATCCAAATGCACAATTGGAGAATGTCATCGTTGCCAGATCAAGCGTTGCTTATGAAGTTCTTCTACCTGAATGTTGAATTAGAAGCCACTGCGTTGCGAAAATTTCGTACAGTGAAACAACTGAAGACGAGAAATGTCCACATGTCTTGTTCGCCTTAGTTCTGTCATACAATGTTTTGGAGGTCATATTGAACAACTGTTGCAATAATAAATCGATGGAATGCACAGTTGTCCTGTCATGTCTATTGGATTTATTAGAGTCTATTGGAGTTGTCTGTTACAGTCTATTGGAGTTGTCTGTTACAGTCTATTGGAGTCTATTATTTTCGCTTGGCGAAAAATTTGACGCCTAGAATTTGGACAAGCGCGTGTTTCTGCATTCCAAATTAGGCTATAAATAGCCTAAAATATTATGGGTTACTCCATTTTTCGCCAATTTTCAAACAAATACTTGTTTCACGGGCGTGAATAGATGGCCGTAGCACTCACAGTATAGCAGGTTAGCTTTGCCGCGAGTATAGGAGCTTTTATCTTCCAAATTAATTAAATATTAATTTGCGTTTTCTTAAAACATCAATTATTAGATTTATTTGCTTTATTAAGCCATCTACTAATTTCATTGATAGTTAGATAGTAAACTAAACTTTCACAATTTGAGTAAGTGCAGTGTGGCCCGCGGAAGGAAATTGCATTATCACTTTGGTACCGCACCTCTGAAAGGTTGCCGATCCCAGATTTAGATCAACCAACATGGGATGGAAGTCACGCCTAGAAATGGCATTGCAGTCGTTGCGGGTAAGAGGGACCTACGATGCAGGCCTGTACCCAGGATAAAGGGGCAACTGGTTTACGGCAAAGGTCATATGGGGCGCAGAGCATCTTGGGATTGTTCTACATATATAAATAGCTCGATGGAGCAACTGGGACCACGCCCTTGGTGGGGGCCCTGCTTTGCTATAGGCCTGTTACGATGCATGTACTGCATTTGGATAACACAGCTATGTTTTCGTTTGACGTAATAGTTCTGTTTTACTACAAAGCCACTGCAGAGTGGAGAAGCTCTGTAGTGGTTTCGCGATAATGCATTTGGATATCATGAAGAAAATGCGGGTTAGAGTCCCGATTCTACAAAGAGCTTTTTTTTTTAACCGACACGTAATTCGAGGTTTAATTCATTGGTAGATATGTGTAAGATCGCAAACTATATGTGCGGCCGGATTAATGAACTATTCTGTCCAACTAAAATGAGTGTAAAGTAAGGGCGGGTCCAGGATATTATTATTAGGGGGCGGTTTCGGGGGCCCCCACCTGGAAAATTTTTAGTTTCGGACTGTGTTAAATAGTTTAGGTAAATGTTGTTATATTACTAGTCTTCCTTTATACTCATCAAAATATTTAATTTATGACAATGAAGTAGAGTTGGGCTTTCCTTTAATTGAATTATATGGTTCAGGGTAGATTATAGTTAAGTATGACAGAAGGATAAGCTAGTAAAGGAGCCATATACAAAAACCAAAACTATAATTTACAATGTAATTAATAGAACAAGTTTAAATTTAAACTGCAAAAGCGTTGTAATTATTTTACTTTTTTTTTATGATAAGCAACATTTTAAAAAGATTTAAGTTTATAGTGCAAAGTCAAGCCAGCTTGGTTTCTTTGAAAATTTGTCAATTACTTTATTTACATCAATAAGAATGTCACTGTAGATGTGTATTAAGAGTCTTTTGTTCTGTCATCCGCGTTCGAAGAAAAGTTTGAAGGCACTACAACGATGAAAACTACGTTCTGCTGAATCAACACTTCCTAAAAAAAGTAATTTGGAGGTCGAAAAGTTTGTAGATTTGTGGAAAAACTTCTGGATCACATTTTTCCAACACTTTAAGACTTTGGATGCCAGTGTAAGACATTTGCTTATTGAGGTCGTGACAACAAATGAAATATTCATCGTCTTTATCTTTTCCTATTTAACCCTGACGGGGGACGTTCACCCCCTCCACCCCTCGCTGGATCTTCCCTTGGTCTAAATAGAACTAAAATAGAGCTGTAGTTTTTTATCGGAAATCTGTAAGTTTGGGCGCAGCATGTCCTTAGCTGCCATAAATTACGAATTTTTGGAACTAAGGGTAAGAATATGTTTGTTTCAACAGTGTACATTGTACCTATACTTAAGCAGCAGTGAACAGAACAAGGCGAAGTACAACTTGTTTATTTCAGTTAATAAGTTCTACTAGAGAAATAATTAACGACAAAAGTATATTTTGTGAAGGATCAAAATTGATTAGCTAAAGTTTTCATTACGACATTAAAATATAATCTGCTGAACTCCGTTCAAAGTGATAAGCTATTAAAAGGAGCGCATTAAGGATGGTGAAGAAAGAAAACGGGTTGGAATCACTCTAATGCAGAAAACAATAAATAAGAAATATTTAGAAGTTCTGAAATCAACTAATATATACTAAAAATGAATATCGCTATTGATTTTCAGGATATACACTTGACTTTTTAAAGGATATAGTATATATTCTACAAGATTCAAACTTAGAGTGAATAAATTCATTTTTTCCAATTTTAAGTTGTTGATGTAATTTTCTTAAGATTCATATTATTCTTTGCATACAGTGACTATGTCCAAACTGCACATGTATATTGCCACATAGCAGTAATTCCGAGGATTAGTTTATAGAAACAATGGTAATCAATATGACGAAAATGGATAAAGGAAATATACACAGCTAGTATAAGCAGATAAAAAATACATCGACTATATATGCAGAAAGTATATATATATAAATGATGAAGGCACAGGGTGAAATAATGCACGTAATAACGCACATATATAAGTAATGTACCTGATAATTTAGATGTATAGGTAATATTCATAATAATATACGCATATAGGTAATAGACATAATGATATATATACAGGCCTGCACAAAAGTTTAGACACAGAGGCAAATTATAAATAAAAGCGAGAATTTGCATTGAACTTCGCCGATATTGTATCTAAATAATCCTAGAACCAATAATAAATTGTGCAACTTAAAAGATTACCAAAAGTACTGAAACAAAATATCCCAACACCGTAATATTGGAATCTGCATGCCACAAATGTTTAGGCACATATGTCAGATTTATGCAAATTAACGGCGCGAAGTTCCCAAGTGATCGAAGGGGCGTTTCCCAGAGTTGTTATATAAGGCCTGAAATAATTTAGAATGCTTAGAACGATGCCGAAGTCAAAGCAATTTACGAATGACGAGATTTTGAAGATTTGGAGGCTGAAAACTAAAGGTAAATCTGTTACTCAAATTTCTGTTGCATTGAACCGTTCAAAGCGAGGCATTTATCGAGTGTTATCCCGGGGTGATCAGTATCAACCAAAATCACGATCTGGGAGGCCTCGAGTGACCAGCATTCGGGATGATAGACAAATACGAAGATTGGCTTCAAATGAAAGCCTGTCTGCAAATCAAATAAAAAACACGTTAGCAATGCGAGTGTCAAGAGAAACCATACGTAGAAGGATTGTAGAATGCAGGCATTTGAGATATGCAAAAATGCGCCGCAAGCCCTGCTTGCAATTACATCATAAACAAGCACGACTACAATGGGCAAGGCAGCACATATCATACAGTGACGAATGGCTGCAGGTGTTATTTAGTGATGAAAAAAAGTGGAACTTAGATGGTCCCGATGGCCTTTCGCACTACTGGCACGATCTTCGAAAACGCCCCTTAAGTCGGTTCAGCAGACGTCAAGGAGGAGGTTCAGTCATGGTTTGGGGAGCCTTTAGCTTCAATGGACAGACTTCTTTGGCGTTTTTGAATGGAAAACAAGATTCCAAGGCATACCAGGCAACTCTTGAAAGTCACCTATTACCTTTTGGCGAACTTTTATGTGGACGAAACTGGGTTTTCCAACAAGATAATGCGTCCATCCACACATCCAGGTCAACAAAAGAATGGATGAGCGCTAAAAATATTACAGTTCTCGATTGGCCTGCTCTTAGTCCTGACTGTAATCCCATCGAAAATGTATGGGGCATACTAACGAATGTTGTGTATGCCAATGGAAAGCAATATCCGTCCGTTTTAGAACTTAAAAAGGCTATAGAAGAAGCGTGGTTTAATTTTGAACCAGAAACCTTTCAAAATCTTGTGCTTTCAATGAACGACCGCGTATTTAATCTAATACGAAGTAATGGTGGCTACATTGATTATTAAAATTGTTCATTTCCTTATGCAAGTGCTAAAATTTATGTTTGTGCCTAAACTTTTGTGCCACATATTTTACTTATTTTAAGTTATATATTGCAGCAAGTTCGCTACTGATGTGATTTCTGTTCTCAAATTTTTAATTTGCATATTACATGTGTTCATACTTCGTAATATTAAAGTTCCTACTTCTTCAGTTTTAATAGTATTTTGTTATACTCAAATTTGTGTTGTGTCTAAACTTTTGTGCAGGCCTGTATATAGGTCACACATATAGAAACAATGGTACTAGCGATATAGCCCACGAAATCAATGAAATTTAAACTGCTCCTTCTTGAAATATAATTCAACGGTTTAGGTTCAGACTCCGAGACTCCACACAATGTAATATAAAAATATTTTAAAGTATTATTTTATTGCAGTAGTATTTTAGAGAAAAAAGAGATAAACGTTGTAATTTTTAAAAGCCATCAATCTTATATACCATCTGCGGATAGATTCTATTCTTAATTTCGAATAGATTTCATTTTATTTATTACTCATTTCTCCATTTTCAACAATTTTCCTTCTGTAAATATAATTTAAAGAAATTTTATTTTGTGATGAGTTAATACTCATCAATTACTATTTCTAATATAGCCTGTCAAAAATATTTGGTCTTATTTGTATGCTCAACATCTTAATGAGTTATAATCCAGTCATAACTGACATGTAATTACATCCCAATGGAAAAGATAACATTAACTTCATATTAAGAAATATTGATATAAATTTATAAATGATCAAAATTGCATATCCTACGATTTAAACTCTCTTTTTCTGAAAATAGTTCAGCTATACTTTAGATTTTTTCCTCATATACATCTAGCTTTTTTTAGCTATTCATGCAACTGCAGAAATTTTTTTAGGAGCTGCACACTTTGGCGCCATTACCCGAGCGCAGACTTGTTGACAATATGCAACAAGTAGAAGGCCGACGGCAGGCCTAATGGCAGGTGCTGTCATGACGCGATTGAAAGCCAATGCAGTGTCAGATCGATTTCACCGATGTGATTTATGATATACATCCTGGGTCTCATCTACCCTAGACCAATCGATGATTCGCCAAATGCTTCATGAAACCTTCAAGGGTCATTTCATACTAGATATATATTTATATATATATATATATCCTTGCCGGCTGTTGATTTGTATAAAATCTTACACGATGATATGGCATTTCAAATCACCATACATCTTTTAAATAAAAATTTAGTATTAAACTCATAAAAATGAATTCTGAAAATCAATTGCAATGTTTATATCTGCAAAACTAGTTTCAAACATGTAGTTGATTCTTTATTTTTTCCAAATTTTAATTTGAACATTTATAAAAATACACATGCCATTATTTAAACAACTATCTTCTGCCTGTTCATTTTATCGGAAAATTTATGTCGTCTAAATGCTTTTCACCTTTTATCATACATTTTTGTAGTCTGACGTTGAAGTTTTCTATATCACTTCTCATGACATCTTCAAGAACCGACGTGATATAGTTTTGAATAAAGAATCAGAGATCATCGGTTGTGCAGCCTACTGATGGGCATTTTCGCTTTGATATAAACCCAATGAAAGAATCAAAACGAAAAAATTAAGCTATCCACAAATGATCATCGCGATAATCATCATTTTGAAAACAATTCCTCGACAGCAAGAGCATTCTATTACGCTTTTCATTGCTTTATGGACACTGAAATGATAGTGAGTAAGTAGCTGAAGGTCATGGAATTTGTTGTTCACCCCCACTAAGTTCGATTGAAATACATCCGTTTCCGGTAGGTAAGGAAAAATTCAACGTCAAGCTTCATTATGTTTTAGAAAGGAAGGTGGGCAGTATTTAGATGATACCATTTGCAAGATAAATTACATAGAAACAGAGAATATTTGCAGAAATAAAAATGGCGCATATTGTTCCATAATATTGTAAAATTTTACCTAACAAAAGATTCTCAAAATCGACAAGGCAACACAAATAAAAAAAATTATGGACAGGTTTCTCTGGATATGAATTTACTTCTGTAATCCTGTATATTTACATTTATTATCAAATAAGTATTTATGCTTTACTTTTCCTTTGTATTCTTCACATCTGTCTCTCTTTTTTCCTTCTTTATCTATTCTTACAATCCTGAAAATGCGGATATGATCAAACTCGTTTAATGTGAATAATCGCAATGACAAAATAGTTATTCGTGTTAAAGTAATTCGCGTTATTCGAAAAGAATAGGATTGCATTATTAAGAGTAGAGTGTTATTTCTCGTTAAGGGGTATTCACGGGACAGGATAGTTTGTCCCTTAAGTGGAGGTGTCCCTTATTTAGAAGCGTCCTTACGGGAGAACACACTGTATACAATTAAACGTGGTGTTCAGGACCTACAAACATTTCATGCTAAAAGAAATTCACGTGTTTCGACCCAAAATGTATATATAAAGCATACGCGTAGGCAGAAAGTTCATAAGGGGGGGGTTATAGGCTCAATGGGAGGGGTTACAGAGCTACAACTCATATATTCCTATGTTAAATATACAAAATTTCATTGCAATGGGGGCTGACACCTCCATCAATACCCCCGCGTACGCTGTGTTATAAAGGCTCTATGTACATTAAGTGCGAGCTAGAGAAACTATTGAATTTATTTTATGCCTTATGTGTACATTCGTTCGTAATGAATGAACGTGTGAACCAAAATAAAAACGATGACGCCGTTTTTATCGTTTTCTAGGTTCTGCAGAATCAAAGATTCGGTTTTCCGATCTAATAAATCTGGTGCCTTAATCCCTGCGGACTGAATATCTGGAAGAGCGGAATATCTTAATCCCCTTCGTCACCTGATTAAAGGGGATTTGTCGTGCGGAGAGGAAGGTAATCCGACTCGTGGTAAATGAGAAAGGCTTCGAACTCATATTTCAAAGCCTGTGACCTCCGCTGCCGACCATAAATTAATTAAGGTGGAGCTGACAAGTCAGAACATAAGGCTCCGTTAGCATATACTCGGCTTCAGCTAAACATAAAGACATTTAACAGAGAGGGCTACATACAAATCCCAATTTAAATTCAAGCGAAACAACTGGTAACTTTTAATTAAGAAAATTGCATATTTAGATGCCCCTTGACATTATCGCATGTTCAGTTTCCTTGCCAATTGATTTCTATAGATGGATTATCCCGATAGTTGTAATTTGTCCATCTTAATATATTTTAATATATTTACAAAATGGACTGTTTATTAATATAAAAAAAATTAGTACACAACTAGGGGTTGAAATAAGCGGATTTAAAAAAAAATATGAACTTTTGGAGTTCCAAAAAATTACAGATAACATCTATATAGTATTTTTATACCAATCAAGAAAATAACACACTTTTTTAATTCTAGGCTTAATTTCAATAAATAATAAGAGTTTATTTAATTTGTGATACATGTTGCATCACATATACCATGAACAGTTGATGCATTATGTGCATTGAATTAATGCAAAAGAGTATTCGGATTCCATTAAATAGGTTTTTTTTATTGTGCTGTGGTGATAGAAATTGAGAGTGGATGGCCGAAATAAATATCGTATAGTTCTAACTTGTAGTACATTGTGAAGTTACAATAAATTTGTTGGTGACTCCTTCCCAATTAAAATCCCACACGTTATTACTACCCTTCACAGGGATAACACAATTGCCAAATATTGGTCAACACACAAAGCCACCGGGGCGAGATTTTTGTGAGTTTTTCGTGGGGGATTTTTTATTACAAATAAATTTGACACCCACGTATTAGTAGCTCAAACTAGAGCTATTTTTGTTTAGAAGAAAAAGAGACGCCGTCCTCATCCCGGATTCGAACCAGGGTCCCCGCGTTGAGCCCGCGGTGTCTTGACCTACTAGACGAATGAGAACAAGAACAAACGCATTTTTCTCCGTATATTAAGTTGTAAGATATTATTACCCTTCACAGGGATAACACAATTGCCAAATAATGGTCAACACAGAAAAGCCTCTGGGGCGAGATTTTTTGTAATATATTTATTAAAACTATTTACATTAAATACACCCTATAACAAATAATGGTTTTACCCTACTTCATTAAAATACAATAATTTCCTACTTCAGATATTTAACCTTTAAAATTCTATGACTTTATCAGCGGTTTATCAATAAACTGTAACTTATATATTTAATTATCAAATTATTTAAAACCCAACCCATTACTTCAAGCTTGTTTCTGAGAGTGAGTGTGAAACGTAATAAGACTTACATAATAGTCCGGAGAATTCTTTTCGATCATTTTCATATCACGTAAATGTATAGCAGGGCCTTAACATATTTTTATCAATTTGCACATGACGGTAGTGTGCCTCATAGGGCCTTCACTGAAGGATTCCGTTTTGGGTATATTTTTCGATCTTTCAAGAGCATTCGATACCATCAGCCAAGACAGAGTCCTCTATAAATTACATCTTTCTGGCATTTATAGCAAACAAAATGAACTGGATTTTCTTTATTCAGGTTCGTTGACCCCACTATGTGGTGTCCCCGGGACTCAACACTTGGACCCCTATTATTTATTTTCTACATTTATGATTTATTTTTACAACCATCTCCCTCTAAGGCAGTTTCTTTGCTGATGATACTAGTATTTTCTACAAAAATAGTAATTTAGATGATTTGTATTCATTAACCTCTTCTGATGTTAAGGTTTTTACTATTTTAAAAGCAACTATCTAACACTTAACCTAAGTACACTTAACAAACTTAAAACCAAATATCTTTTATTCTCTAACTTCAGAAATAGAGTTAACTCTAAATATGATGAAATTTTAATCAATGGTATTCCTATCTCACTTTCTAGCGAAACGAAGTTTCTGGGCATCACACTTCAATCGAACCTACGATGGGACATCCACGTAGACAACATTTGTAACAAAATTAGTAGAAATATTGGTATACTACGCAATATTACTTTTTTTTATACCGTTAAATATATTAATCCTTTTATATTACTCATTCATTTATTCCAACTTTTATTATTGCCATTGTGTCTGGGGATTTACGCTTAGGTCTTGTATGCAGAGAATTAAATCCCTACAAAATCGACTATTTGACTTAATGAAATTAAAACTGCCCACTAATATCACTAATTCTCAGATTTGCAGTCAATATCGCATTTTGCCAATTACTGAATTACATAATTACGAACCTTCCATTATAATGTTCCAACATATGAATAACATTAGTAGTTCATATCCGATTACTCTTCAACGGCGACAGCACCATTATCCAACTTCCCTTATAAATTAATCAAGGCAAAAAAAAAGGACCTATCATTTTTAGGTCACGAATTACTAAAACGCAGGGTTTTCTACCACAGAATCTCTAGGTAGATGCAGTAAGTCCTGCTATAACACTACCTCGTTTTAGCAGCACTTGCTGTGGATTTAAAAATTTTGTTCTATGTGTATCTACGCAAATAGAAGAAAGGACAAAAAGGGAAAAAACGAGGAAAAAGAGGGAAGACAATTTTTCCCCAAATGTGGGATTTGCCTGTCTTTTATTACGTTTTCGAGATTCTGAAAATAAATTAAAAATATAAGTCTAACGTTGCAGGCGTAGTAGTAACTGATGAAAGAAATGTACGTTTCAAACGGACTTGGCCATCCTTCAACGGCAATACACACATGTGAAATAAACAAACTCTCCAGCAGTGCTGGACTGGGTACTCTCGAAAGCCGCGTACCTTGAATTTTTGGAGGGCGCGAGTCTTTGCCAATCGGAGACGCGAGTCTT
>QLNU02014802.1:170433826-170447774 GCA_006491805.2 Dysdera silvatica | reverse complement strand
ATCCAAATTTCCTTTGTCTAGAAAACAAACTCTAGACTACGGATCTGTCGAAAAGACAAGTATGTGCCTCGAGCATCTGCTTGAATCAAAGCAGGATTATTTTCGTGGTAGCCAAAAGTGTTGCCACTAAGTCACCGCAGGAATTTCCGATAAAAAACTATGTTTCGTAACATCGATACCTTTGGCAGATTTTGGATGACAACACTGTTTTAGTTGGCAGTATTTCCAGTTCGCTTCGCGTTTATATATTTGTCAAATAGAGTTTAAACGTGAGTTTAAAATGTGAGGCTTGGGAAAAATCTTTATGATTTAATTTTTCCCAAAACTTTGCTGATAAGCAATTTTGGTAGCATAAATACGAAATTAAAAAAATGCTAGCCGTTCCTGGTAGCTCAATTGCAAAAATGTGAAGACAGTGACCTGAAAGCCATAGATTTGAAATTAAATTAAAATTTTTTTTCTGATTCTAATAAGTTATACAATAATGTTTGCCACCCACGTATATTTAGCTCAAGCTAGAGCTTTTTTGTTTTTGGAGAAAAAGAGACGCCATCCTCATCCTGGACTCGAACCAGGGTCCCCGCGTTGAGCCCGCGGTGTCTTGACCTGCTGGATCCTGGTTCGAGTCCAGGATGAGGACGGCGCCTCTTTTTCTCCAAAAACGAAAAAGCTCTAGTTTGAGCTAAATATACGTGGGTGGCAAAAATTATTGTATAATAAATTCCCCCACGAAAAACTCACAAAAATCTCGCCCCGGAGGCTTTTCTGTGTTGACCATTATTTGGCAATTGTGTTATCCCTGTGAAGGGTAATAATATCTTACATCCTGATAAGTTCAATAGAGTTTTACGTAAGTCAAATATAAGGGACGCAGAAGCCATTTTTTTCACGTACAAAATGTTAGACACTGGTAAAATAGCAATGAAAAAGATCACTCAAGCTTTCGGACGCATCAATAGCAGCACTTTATAAGGAGTAATGATTACTCCTGATGAAGGACTGCTGCTGATGCGTCCGAAAGCTTGAGTGATCTTTTTCATTTGCTATTTTACCAGTGTTTAACTTTTGTATGTAAATTTCTTCCCTGGTACTTTGTATCTTAAATCAGTTCTTTCTAAATTTATCGTTATGATTTGAACAACAGAAGAAAGAAATTTTGGTCAGAGGCATATGGAAATTACTCCCCTTTTGTTTAACTCGTTAATAAACTCGTTAATACAGAGGACCATTCAAAGCCTGGAATCAAAAACTAAGTTCATTAAATCGCTGAAATAAGTCTCTATGCACAAAATAAGGTATAGGCTTTTAATACTGCAAATATATTTACTGGTTATGATGATACCATATCCTTAAATGAACATTTTTATTGTTCATCACATGCTGTAAATTTTCAAAATGAAAAAGTACTTCGCCTCTTGAATTTCGTTCAGTCATTTTATTCAATAACTATGCTATAAGTCATTGTCAATAAAAGCATACTCCAAGTGTCATTGCCTGAAGTCATTATCTTATTTTAGATATGTCAAATTTTCATTTTTGTCACGTTTAGAAATTTTAAAATATTCAGGTAACGTGCTGTAAAATTTATTTATAATTATGTGCGGTAGGTTGCAACGATTTGACTAGTTCTATTATAATAAGGTTGGAAAGATGTTGAAGAAAAGTTATCTGTGCATGGAAAAATGTCGCTTTAAAGGCGAACTTCAAAATTTACGAGTGAAAGTAAATAGAAAAATAACGAAGACGTCGCATTAGAATAAAATGCTCATTTATTGAACCATGAGGTCAGTACTTTAACATTTTTCCAGAAACATCCAATTTGAAAATAGCAAATGTTCGTTTTTGAACAGAACCAACAAATTTTGTCATATTTATTCTCAGCACAGCTAAATAGATTTCCGAAAATATTAATACTCTAATACTTTATTTCCTCAGTCGCATCAAATATTCATATTTTTCCATTGTTGACAAACATTGAAGAGATTTACTTTGAAACGAATTATATTTGTATATTTACTTTGTTTTTATTTTTGCTTTTCAAGACTGCATGGGAGCTCATCTGAAAAGGTTGTAAGTAGTCTAGCGTGGTCCTCCAACAAAAATACATTTACATATGGCCAAACTCATTAAGGATCGATCGCATCTAGTTCGGTGAAAGGTAATGGTTTTACCCATCGTCCAACTGGCTGCTTAAACCAGTGGCGCCAATCGAAATTTTTTCGAAGGCAGTGAATACGTCAAAATGGCGATGGAGTTGCATTTTTTTTTCAAGCAAAAAATTTCCATAGATTAAGTTTGCAAAACTTACGGAGGGAACTTTTCCTGTTCCTCAGATCAGATGTTTGTTTACCAATCATATAATTCAAAGTAAGTTAAAAATTGTTAAAAAAAAAAGAGCTAGGGAAGTTCAGAAATCTCTGCTAATAACGTCGTTCTGAAACATAACAGTATTTTGCCGTTCTGGCGAATGCCTCAAAGAATTAATGTATATATTACCGGCAAAGTGTGAAAGAAAGAAATTGTATAGAATGCCTAGATAAAGTACGAAATGTCTATTTTATTTTAATATTCTACATAATTTCCTTAGGCATTGTATGTGTCACCGGCGAACAGTGAAATCCAGGCATTGCATAGAATACCGGATGATTTTAGGCGAAGTATAGAATCGCTATTTTATTTTAATATTTTACGATTAATGACGTTTCTAATGTCACGTGGCAAGCCACGTGATTTCCGACGCTCGCCTCAGACATTACGTAATAAGGCATATGGCTTCCGACGCTTATTAATGTGCAACTTATTACTTACTTATTATTACCTATTATTATTAATACTTATCATTATTACTAGAGCCCGGATTACATGCACTAAAAAACCAGTACAATATGCATGCAAATATGCACTAAAAACCTCAACATATGCGCTAAAGAACCTCAAAATATCCATGTATATGCACTTAAAATGAATAGGCATGCACATAAAATGAATATGCATGCACCTAAAATGTAAAGGCATGCCCCTTAAAATGAATAGGCATGCCCCTTAAAATGAATAGGCATGCACATAAAATGAACATGCATGCACCTAAAATGAAAAGGCATGCACCTAAAATGAATAGGCATCCACCTAAAATGAATAAATATGTTCTTAATAAATTTTAACGCTTGAAAATCTTATATCCTACATTTTAAAACCAAGAGATTTATTAATAACTGCCGAGTAGAAAATTTGATATACATTAAATTATATATTTTTTATTCAGTACGATTTCTTTGACGGTTTTCACAATGTGTTTCGATTTTCTAAATAATTAAGCTTTATCTTCTATCATGTAATAACATTTTTATGGCCAAAACGGTCTTTTTAGAGCTGCGAAAGGTACTGGACAGCGTTTATAAATTATTGCGCGTTGCCCATTGTGCATAGTTTATTGATAAGTGATCCACGTCTATCACTGAGAGGAAATGATGGAATTTCAGAATGTGTTTGTTATAATCTGACTTTCAATCAATTGCTAGCCGAGAAAAGCAAACTAATCTTTGGTTATCCTAACAAAAATGGCGGCTTTAATTCAGATATGATAACTTTTTTGGCGTCGTACGACAAAATTAAACTTGTACGTTTGCAAATTCCACTGCCTTTCAGCTCAGATAACAAATAACTAGAAAGTTTAATTTTAGCGTTGTGGTGAAATTTTTTCATTAAGGCAACAATATAATTCTTAAAAGTACTAAAACTCTTAAAATATGATTTATTCTGTTGAGTAGGTAACACCGCTTGACATAAATATAATAAAAGCAATCAGACAACTTTGAGCGGTTTGTTAGATTATTGGTACATGAGCCGGCTTTCGGCTGCGCTAAAGGGCAGCCTTCATCAGATGTATATGGAGCGAATCGAACATACAGCAGATAATATAATTAAGGAATACAAATGGGAAAAGAAAAGAAAGCCGGCTCATATACCAATAATCTAACAAACCGCTCAAAGTTGTCTGATTGCTTTTATTATATGATTTATTCTGGTAATTCACTGTTTTTATGCATTTATATGCACAAATGCTAAAAAGGGCTAAAATATGCAACTGCATATGCATATATTCAATTGTATGTAAAATGTTGGTCCTAATTATTACCCAATATTACTATTACTCATTATCAAGGGCGGATCCCGAAATATTTCAGGGAAGGGCGATCTGCTTCCGATTACTATTTTTAGCCAAGTGTCCTGTGCATTTCATTTTCCAATCTATAATCCCGGCTCAAAGGGGAGGCGATCGCACCATAGCTCCCTTTTTGGATCCGCCAGTGCTTATTATTATTACTATTACTTATTATTATTACTTGTAATTATTACTATTACTACTATTATCTAGTTACTATTAATATACTATTGCTACTATTATCTAGCTACTATTAAGATCCTATTAACGACTACTATTATTTGTAAGATATTATTACCCTTCACAGGGATAACACAATTGCCAAATAATGGTTTACGCAGAATAGCCCCCGAGGCGAGATTTTTGTGAGTTTTTTGTGGGGGAGTCTCACAAAAACTCACAAAAATTTCGTCCCGGAGGCTATTCTGTGTTGACTATTATTTGGTAATTGTGTTATCCCTGTGAAGGGTAATAATATCTATATCGTTTCACCATCTAATCACGCCATAACATCGGCGCTGGTATCACTACGCCAATAAACGTTGATTTATATTGTTGTTCATTTCTATACAATTCCTGCATTTTATACCTCGTCGATAACATATATAGAATTCCTAGGTATTACATAGAATGGCAAATGCTATTTTGGCAAAGTGTGAAAAGACTTTCATTGAAAAAAATACATGTAAAAATGCAAGAAATACAAAATATAAAATGCGAAATTTTTTTACTGAAAGAAAAAAGAATCAGTGCTGAAATACATGTTGCTGCAATGTAGATTGCAATGTCATTTAAATTGCATTTATCTGTCCTTTTCATACAAAATTACTTCAAATTTCTTGGTTTTGCAGCTACACCTCACGAGTCCTTAACAAACCGTTGACTGAGAAGAAGCAGCTGACCGGACACCTATTTCGTGGTCAGGAAAGTTTCCAACTTTCAGTAAGTTCTTGAGACATAAAGTGAATTGTCATTGGGCATAGAGTTTAAAATTCCTTCAGAAGTTCTAAGTCCGTAAAAACCATCGTCTATCATACTTGTAAAAACCTCTTGCAGAGTGCACAAGTCAACCCGTCCCTTGTCAGCGTCTTGGGTTGGAACTATAGCCCAGTGTCCCACAAAGGTGTTGGATGAAATTTTTTGTCAATCCCTTTGCATTTCTTTATGTTTTGTACTTCCAGATTTAATTTTGATGGAAATTTAACTTCAACAGCATTCTCATTATTGAAGCAAAAAGTACACAACATATTAACATACATAAATTTCTATTTCTTACTTTGCTGATTTGCTATTTGGCAATCTATAAAATACCTGGTAGGTCTGCGAAAATCTAGGAGTTTCGTATTTTGACGTCCAACCTTCGGTATTTTATACTATAAAGCCTAGGTATTCTATACAATGCTTAAGGAAAGCATGTAAAATATTAAACTAAAATAGACGTTTCATACATTGTATAAAAACATCTAGACACTGTATGGAATGCTTAGGCATTTTATATAATGCCTGCTTTTTACACTTAGCAGGTAACATATACATAAATTGATGTCACTTTCTGTTTAATGACATTTTATATTCGTTCCTTAAAAAACGCAAATGAGAGAGATTGATATATATACAAAAGCGATTCAATAGCTTTTTAAGCAATGCAAGCCTAGATAACAACTAACGATGAAATATGTCTTTAAAGTTGCATTCCATATATTTCTTGTATTAATATTAACACTTAAATTTTTTTTGACAATTGATGAGATTGATTTCGGGAAGATATAAAGAACTGTTCTTCGTGTACGCATTAAAGCATATCTGAAATGGAAGAAAATCACAACAAATGGAACAAGAGAATATTGGTGAATTTTTGTTGATCCATGCAGTTGGAGGCAGCAAAGATAAAATCAAAACAATTGAGGATTGTAGCGTAAAATTTAGGGTGTAGGAAATCATACATTAGGAGTTACTGGTGTTAGTTTTAGCTTATTAAAGTGTAAATAAATATATTTGGTAAAATATTTTCTCCAAGCAAAATAACGTTTTTAAACATTGTTAAGTTTTACGGAGTTTGAATCCACAAAATCGGTCAGGTCAAATTATTTTATAACATTTTTTTTAAATAAAGGTTTCTGCGTTTATTTATTTTTAATGCAATTAATAATTTAATTTTGTTTTTAAATTCACGCCTCTACGAAAGTTCGGGCGATGCATCAAAGTCGTGTATACGGACTATGTTAGAACCAGAAGAAACTATGGAGGGGAAAATTTTTTTCGGATTATTAATGCTTTTTGGATAGATTTTTAAATTCTCAGATCATCGTTCCAACTTGATAAATTGAACTTGTTGGATGCTCCGTGCAACAGGTCTGAAAGTGGTGCAGCACATTGATCTAAGTCATCGTCGAAGCAATTTTCTTTGTTCCTTTCTGATGGAAAGATTTGGCAGTATGTGTGGGTGATGGCCATAGTTAAGTATTTTCTCCCTTTGTCATTCCGCTTTATTGCCCGCTAGCTTCTCCATCCATACTTGGAAAAATCAATCCAGTTTTTAAGAATTTGGCGATTTATCGCGATTTCTTCTATCGTGCTTATTTTCAGAGTCCATCACTTGGAACCAGAGGTTTTCCACCGGGGTGGAGGCTGGTGGATTACGAATTAAAACAGGTAAACTCAAACAACACTGAGACTAACAACTACACTACTAAACAACACTGAGACTGCTCATAAAAAAAACCTTAGGTCGGGGGACAACATTTTGAAATATGGTGAAAACGCCAAATTGGCGTGAAAGCTGAGAAGCAGTGCTTTAAACGTTTTAAGAGAAGGGGAGGCTTTTAATGTTTGAATACAGCATACTAGTGTATAATCTTTGCTCGCTTACACACACATCAGTGGCGCAGGAAACAGAGAGAGGCTCAGGGGAGTCAAACATCCCATTGTATATATAAAAACACACCATTTAATTTAAGGCCGCATAACATAATCTTCTTTAAGGCCACTTGAGCCCCGATGAGTTTTGAATTACTACACTACTGATATACACATACATCTTGATTTTTAGATTATCTATTTGGCGTATTTTTCACAATTTGGTGTATTTTGTTCATTTGGTAAATGAATGAATGTATGTAATTTTAATTAGTTAATTAACCTGAATTTTCAGGTAATCCAAGTGCGAGACGTTTCATTGTCATGAAACCAGATCTAAAGGGTTTTAAGATAGAAGAGTAGAGGCTCTGGAAAGGTAATTATTCCCAATTGAAGGAATCTTCAAACTGCCTGTCGAGACCCCCTGGGGCATCACTGTTTTCAATTAATAACGTCGTGAGAGTTTGCTATTAAAATTAATTATCTAAAATTAAAATTGGTTACTTAAATTTAAATTAGGAGTTTGAAAATAAATTAGGATGAAATATGAAACATCTCTAATTTTTTTTATTTCTTACATTTCAAATCTTTTATTTTGTATTTTTATATCCCAGGAGTGCAGCCATTTTGATTCGGAACTGAACGATTATCATCTTAAAAATCACCGATTTAGCGAGGCAACTTAACGGCATTGGCTTCACATGATATACGCATATGTGAATCTCTATAGCTTTACATCTCATTAAGCCTATGTGGGAATAGTTGAACTTACACCGGTAAGCTTAATATCACATGTCAAGCCTACTGGAGTAACATGTCAAATTCGAAGTCTAACGCGAACCAAATGAACAAGGTTAAGTTTATGCGGGCAGCAAACAAAGAAAAACTTCAATTTTCTTAGAAACATAGTTTTATTCCGAAAAGCATGGTACAAAAACAACAACAACAACAACAACGATAAAATTAATATTTTCTTCCTAATGCTTAAAATCATCTTCTCTGACACTAGCTTTCCTAGTTCAAAGGAAATGCTGCTTGCAGTGATTGCTGGTAAAACTGACCCAAGGTGAATAACGGAAATTCTGAACATAAAAGAATACTTGTTTTCTTTCAAAATTGTAAATAACTACTTATATAGATCAGTAGTTCCATCCAAATATGGAAATAATTCCACATGCAAGTTTTCGAGTATTTTTAAACTTAGCACGCAAATATTTGTAAAATCCAGGCACGCCAAATTCACTGAATTTTGCCTTCGAATTTAAATCACACTAGATCTCAATTACTACTATTTGCATTTGATTAGCTACTGATTCTATATTTATTGAAAGAAATCGAAGAAAACATATAAAACCTATCTTCTAAGCATTTAAAATCTGTAAACTTCCTTTAAAATTCAGTTCTAAAGCTTAAAATTCTTTCTGCGTATCTTCGATTCGATGCAGCTTCACTTAAACGATTTGTTCAAGTTGTATGTTGGGGAAATTTGTTAAATCTTCATTTTTTAGATGTTTTCCCAAAGAACTTGCTTACATTCGAATGCCTTTTGCTTGGTCACATATGTTCATAATGATCTGATCTTTTCCTGGCAGTTTTAAATTCAAATCAGAAAAGTGTTTTGTTATACCAACCATAAAGGATAAAAGAAATACACACAAACGCAGTTTAATTTGAGCAGGAGAGACATTTTACAATTGTTTCGGTGGAAAACAGACGTCCAATTCCATCAGCAATTTGTCCACACTCAAGTTTGGCAGCAGTTCAAGCAGCTTGCACAAATTTCTGATGAAGGTGGACGTTTGTTTCCACCGAAACAATTGCAAAATGTCACTCCAACTCAAATAAAACTGCATTTGTGTGTATTTCGTTTTTCAATATTTTATTTCGCAGTGCATCTCTCATATTTTCACATGAAGGATAAAACTTGTAGCCATACTCTGTCAAAAAACAGGCTTGTATCTTCATATTTACTTATTAAGAACCGACATACTTTTTAAGTCCCAGAATGGTTTAAGAACATCTAGATTGTTTGTAAAATGAAGTTATGAAGCATTTATTAAAACTTTTCTTACATAGTATATCGTTATATTGGCTGGACAACGAAAAAATATTCGTTCCTGGCTGCGGGCTTGATATGCTTGTCCCAGAGTATATTTAAACGACGCAATTTGAACGTTATAAATACATTATATTTAGGTCTGACGTTTAGCATTAGCTGTTTATTGGTTAAAGCATTGCAACGACAACTCAAAGAGCGTTGGTTCAAGTCAAGGCAGAGTGCGTAGCACATTTTATTTTCCCCAGCTATTACCAGCTAAAACAAGTTCCAGCATGTGCCTAAAGTCAATCCTGAAATATCAGGTCTGAACGTAGTGGCAAATGTCGCCACACTCTCTACACATATTTAAGAGGATTTCTCTCGCCTTTGGTTACGGACACACACAGAGGAAGAATTCGCATATGCATATATAACTAATAAAATCGTTATGCAGAATTATTCTATAGAGAAATTATCACAAATTAATGATTATTTTAGCTCTCGTAAGCATTGAAATATATTTGCAAAGACAACGGAAATGGATTCAAATCCATTTCATGAATGGCTGTTGCCTTCGATTTGTGTGAGAATACGTCTTTGGCGAGAAGGTTACAGCTCGGTTAAAACAACCCTTATTCCTGTCCGACACGAAGTCGCCAACAGGTTTTATCTTCTCTGTCTTTTCAGTAGATTCCATTTATTGACCGACTATTTATAGAACTGTTGATTCCCGTTTTCGGTTTCTGGAGATCTTATCATTTTTCTCTCCATAACAATTTACAGTTGACTGATAGCCGTACGTGCATTCAATCATTCAAGTCGCATGTTTTATTAGGCATAAAAATTGCTAAGTCCATATAATCAGAAGAAATCAACTGAATTTCTATATTCATTTCACGAAAGTCTCTGAAAGGCGTGTTTGATAGCAAAGATAGAACAGAAGTCATAGTTCTATAATAAAAATATTAATAGGATTCGACTTCTTTATTATGTTTTTGAATTAATAAATATCGGTTTATGGGGAAGTTTAATGAAACTGGTTAATATTTGTTAAATAGACGATTTTTGATAGTTTAAAGATCAACTCAGTCGAAATAAACAACTATCATGATAAATAATTGATCATTATATAAACAATACATTCACTTTCACATTAATGTCAATATAAAAGCAAATATACTTAAGGTGTATGACTTAAACATTGCTGTGAAACGACCTAAATATTGCCATTTCTCAAGAGTTGCCGTTTTGATGTTTTGAGTATCGTCTGTGTGTGTATTAAAGTGTTTATGGCACAGATATTGGCAAGTTCATCATTCGTTTTTGAATATAATATCGATAAGGGGTGTCAGTTTCAACTGGTCAATTATCTTTCACCGCTCCCGAAAGATATTTGGGGGGAGGGCACGCCTTCATAAAATTTATGGACAAAGAACTAATCAGTGGATGAATGAATGAAATGTATTAATTGCTATTTGTCGTGCTTTAGCTGTCGTTACAAAGTTGAAAATTACTCTACATAGGAAGAAACAGACACAATTCTTTTCATTACTATATTTCCTTATTTATATCCATATAGGTCTGTAATTTTATAAGAATCATCAATCAATCGAAATAAATGTATTTTTTTTATTATTTGTCGAATATTTAAGCCCTTTTGGTGTTCCCTTTTGATAAAATTATGGAAATGAGGGTTAAGACTCCTCCCCCTCATAATTAAGCAAGCATAAATATAAGAATACTGAACATACGAGTTATTTAACTATTTCATAATATAATATAATGGTTTCCTGGGTGTGAAACGCTGCCAAGATTTTTGTTATTTTTTATACCTTGGTTCGAATCCAGGATGGGGAAAGCGTCTCTTTTTCTCCAAAATTACACAAGCTCTAGTTTGAGCTGTAATTAATACGTGGGTGGCAAAAATTATAGTATAATAAATTCCCCCACGAAAACTCACAAAATTCTCGCCCCGGAGGCTTTCTTGTGTTGACCATATTTGGCAATTGTGTTATCCCTGCGGAGGGTAATAATACCTTAACATCTTTACATACGGAGAAAGAGAGCGTTGTTTCCTGTCCTCATTCGTCTAGCGGTCCAAGACACTCCGGGCTAAACGGAGGGACCCTGGTTCGAATCCAGGATGGGGAAAGCGTCTCTTTTTCTCCAAAATTACACAAGCTCTAGTTTGAGCTGTAATTAATACGTGGGTGGCAAAAATTATAGTATAACATTTTTGTTGGCTTTATTCTTCTTCAAAAGGAAAGAAATGTGGAATAAGTACAGGTATTCCGACTAATCATTCAGTAGCGACAAGGTAAAAGTAGCTCCCCAACAATATATGTTCAGTCATTTTAAATATTCAACGGTTGGATCAGGAAAGAATTGACGCGCTTTTGACGCTTAACGAGAAATCGAAATTACTTGTCATTATACGCATTATATAGAAAAGAATTTTAAAAATATTAATTAATGCTACTGCAGTCATCTGCATATGCCTGAAAATAAAATAAAAGATATTATATATGGTTTAATAATTAGAAATTAATTGTATACTTATTAAACGGAGTTTATGCGCCAGCGGATTAATAGGGTCCTCAACCGGTTAAATTTTATAATTTAAACTGGGGACCCATCACGGGGAAATGCAAATTGTATTGTCTGTTCTAAACTGTGTGAAATTTATTATACTTAAATTGAAATTCAAGACTGTATGCAATATGTAGCCCTTGTGACAAATAAACATTATTATTATTATTATTAAAACTTTAATTTTTAAACTGTTTCGTTGCGAAAAGTTTGATCAGTATGCGAAGATGTTTTTCAATGGGATTGTATGAACCTTAGGGAATTTTTAGGCCAACATTTTTTGATATTATTTGCTTAAAAATGAATTAGAAAATTCATAAGAAAAGGGGGATCCTTTTTCTTATGAATTTTCTGGAAAGCAGTTAAATTTATGGAAAAAATCAACACCAATCTGCCTTTAAAGAAATTTGCAAATTAGCAGAATTTATTATATCTATCCTGAGCTGTACAGTTAGAGTAGATGGTGCTTTTTCGACTATAATATATATATATATCATCATTTCAGCCGTTGTCAATCCACTGCAGGATAAAGGCCTCCTCCGCATCTTTCCAACGAAGTCGATCTTGTGCATTTTGCTGCCACTTGTGCCCAATATATTTAATTATTTCATCCACCCATCTCGTCTTTGGCCTTTTCCTTTGGCGTGTGGTGTCCAGTGGGATCCATTCTAGGATGTTTTTGGTCCATCTGTTGTCAGTTCTTCTAGCAATATGGGCTGCCCACTTCCATTTCAAACTTTTTACCTTCGCAATGATATCACAAACTTTTGTTTGATCTCTTATCCAACTGAAGGTCTTTCGATCTCGTCGCGTGATACCAAGCATCTGCCGTTCCATGTTCCTTTGTACCACTCGTAACTTTTGGATACCTTTGGCAGTCAATGTCCATGTCTCACAACCATAAGTCAGAACAGGTAGGATGCATTGATCGAAAACTTTCCTCTGTAAAGAAATAGGGAGCTTTTTTTTAAAAATTATTTGTAGCCGGTAGAATGCTTGCCAGCTAAGCTTGATGCGACGTTCGATCTCTTGATTTATGTCGCCTTCCATCGTAATTCGTTGACCAAGGTAAATGTAATATATATGTATTATATAGTCACGCAAACACAAGAAGGGCTATTCAGATAAATTTACAAGCAATTAAAATACATTGATAATATAACTGGAAAGGAAACTTTATTTTAAGACGGTGTTCTAATGAAATTTTTAGAGCAAAACACGAGTATGGAACTGGAATATAAAAAAACAAGGTATTTCAAACGTTTTCCTTTTGGTTAAAATCAAAAAATGAAAATTATTTCTTCGATTGATTGTTTTTGGTAATAATACATTAAAAATTTGAAAAATAACCACTCGAAGAAATGATTGCCATTTTTTGGCATTTTTAACAATTTGGCAATTGTTTTAATTCCGTTTTTGGTAATAATAATGTTAGAAATCTGAAAAATAGAGTTAAAACAATTGCCAAATTTTTAACACAAAAGTCACAGGGGCAAGTTTTTGCAACTTTCGTTGGGATTTTACATATATCAATAATACCCTACATAAATTATATAAGGAGGAAAGAAGCATCGTCCTTGGCCTGATGGCCGAGCAGGTAAAGGCAAAACGGGTCATACATTGAGTTAAGCTCATGTTTGAGCTTAACCCAATATATGGAAAATTGCTTAACTAAGCCTGGGTGATAAAAATTCATGCTTTTCCAGATTTCTATTATTATTTAGTTGCTGCTTTTAAAATTGTTTCAAAATGCAAATGATTCGTGCTTTAGTCTAGTATTTATGAATGATAATATAATCACATCACGAAGCTCGAACCATCTGTGTTTCTTAAATAAGCTCTGCATGAAATGAGACAAAAGCTTAGCTGTTGGCGTATATGAATTTTCATATTTAAAATTACATTAACTGGTAAATTAAACTATTCAAACTTATCCCGCAATTAATTATGTAGGACCAATTAAAGCGGGCGGTGACGCGACATGCAATTTTAAACTTTTATACATCAATAAAATTCGATCATATGGTTGAATTAACATAAATTGTTTTGCTATACAACCATACATCCAAAACATCTCAAAAATTTCTTGACATCATCAAAACTCGAAGTTCATATACCCTAATATGCAAATTACAACAAACAAAATGGAATATTGCGCAAATTATTTTTGTGTACTTTTTCTGCATATGTAAATTGTAATAATCTTTTATATGCAACAATTTTTCGAAGAAAAATACGGACAAGGATACTAAGCGGGAGAAAGGTACCATATAAAGTAAAATCTAAAATTATCAACTGTCTCT
>QLNU02014802.1:170418216-170433726 GCA_006491805.2 Dysdera silvatica | reverse complement strand
TTTCGAACAAAAGACCGAATTACCATATAATTGCTTGGATCTAATAACAGGGAGTCTATGCAAGCTGTTAACAGATAAACTCTCATTCTGTTATCTGGAATTCTTTTATCTATCTCATTCTGTTATCTGTTGTCTCATTCTGTTATCTGGAATCAGTCTAATATAGCTGATAGGCGAGGAGTTAATAGCTGTAAGCTAGCTCTTTTTTTTACTCGTACTTTGGACCTGAATGGAGAAACTTTTGCTTTCCTTCTCCTCGAATTCCACCTTATCAATACTTACTCTGTATTTAATTTACTTTCACAAGTAATATCATCAGCTTGAAAAAAAGAGAGTGAAACCATAATTAAAAATTAGGTGAAAAATTACAAAGGAATAATTAGTCAGACTGACTGATTAAACTCATAAGCTGCAGCTTAATGGTAGGGGCTTCTTAGTAATAGATTACAATAGCTAATCTTATTATTAGAAAAAGTTCGATCTGTGAAAATTACTGCAATTATAAGTGGTAAACATTCTGATGACAGGCCTCCCCCACCATTGATTTATGACAGTACTGTCTATTTCATAATATGTATAACTATTAAAATATGTAATGTCATAATGAAAGTACATATTACATAATGATAATTCGTACGTAGCTGTAATTACACCGAACAAAAGTAATTTTACGTAATCTAAACATTTCGTTATTACCAAAATTTCACCGAAGGTGATTAAATTGAAATTATCATTGTTCATAATATTATATTTCTTGCAAATACATTTGATTAGAGTTTGAGGTGTTGGTAAAGAGATATCAGAAGTTTGGTTGTTAAAATTCATAACTTAACAATGGAAATCAAACTAATAACTGTTTTTTTTATATTCGAACACAAACGATATTTAAATCACATTTAGCTTTCTCTTGATCATATCAGATAAGAAATTAAATTACGATATTACAGTACATATACGCTACAAGTTACATATATACTTTTCGTACTTCAACTAGATACTTTTTCATTTTTAAACGTTTTTAGTATCAATTAAATATGATTCTAAGAAAATTTTAAATATTTGCACGTACCAGCGTAATTCGCTGCAGCTCCCTCTGATATCGGAATTGTTTTTTCTTTGCCAAGCTTTCGTCTCTCGCATTCCTTATTTTTGTCGATATTTGCTAGATACATATCCTTACCGATCATTCACCCAGAACATTCCCGTTACCGTGCTGATAAGAAATCTTTGCCCTCTTAATTTTTTATTAATTCCATAGCATTTGAAAGAGCGGTATCAAACATATTCTGAACATCGCTTTCAAATTGTATTTCCCTATTTTCTGCATAAATCATTTTAAGATTTTTTGATTTTTACACATTCCTGCATTCTTCATGAAGTTTTTTCATTCTTTAATGCAAAGTGCGCGATCTTAGCTTTTTTCCAAAAACTAAGCACTTACCAATGACAAATGAACTTTCGTTTAAATTCAATCGTACTAATTGTATGTTATAAAATAAAACACTCGGTCTTTTTTCGATGGTAATTTACTGCCAGTAATTACATTCTTTAATTTACTAATTAAAAACTTTCGTTTCGTGAAAGTACCGAAAAAAATAATAATGATAACAACTTGTTAAACTACTTTGCATTCGCAATCCCAAAGGAGGAC
This sequence comes from Dysdera silvatica, assembly GCA_006491805.2. Classification (NCBI taxonomy): domain Eukaryota; kingdom Metazoa; phylum Arthropoda; class Arachnida; order Araneae; family Dysderidae; genus Dysdera; species Dysdera silvatica. The sequence goes on along the minus strand of QLNU02014802.1, from coordinate 170,432,075 downwards.
TGTAAAATGTCCACATGAAGTTGGAGCGTAATACTTGTGTGTATCCGGCCATCTAATAAAAGTTGAAAGTCGATGCAGCACGTATTAATATTGTCCAATCGTCCTGAAAATTTATGCTGTTTATTACGTCCTAGGACAGAACAGAAAAGTGTTTAAAAGTAAGCGGAATTGAATTAAAATAAAATTTCAAAAAATGTTAATAAAAATTCCAAATAAGCTATTTACGTCAACGGATACTGAGCACCAGCTGGAACTAAAAGTAAAGGCATTGACGAGAGAGATATAAGGTACATGTAAATATATCGAAATAGCAATATATTAAAAAAATACAAATAAGAGAAATAGTTAAAACAAATCCACTAAATAATATAAAATAACAATGAAAGCAACAGCATATGATATATTTTTCAGAAAGCATTCTTATAATAATAATAATAATAATATTAAATAAAAGGATTATCACCATACCAGAGCTGAGACGTAAATCACCACGTGGAGCAAAGATAATTTTCGCTGAAAAACGTCATAACATGGAGCAAAAAAATACCTTCTTGGATTGATTTAAAAAACAGATGTGGAACCAAGTCCATTTGATTAAAATTCAAGCGAAACGAGTTGATGAAGGATGGGAGACTATTAATTAAAAATTCTTTTGGAGACACGTATAAATAGGTTATTAAGGGAGGCCTTTAACGGGGGCTATGAAATATATCGTTAAGCATTGTATTAATAACGTTACCTTTTAATTTCTTATTTTAACCTTATACATATAGTAAAACCTCCCTAAGGCGACCATCGTCGGTTCAGTAAAAAAGCGCTAGCTCAGATAAGTGGGCTTTGACTGGAGGTAAATTTAGTATCGGGTCTATGAGGGGATGAGGAAATCCTTTTCTAGAAAAAATGGTCATTATGGAAGCTGGTCACTGAATACAAATGGTCGTCAAGAGAGGCTTTACTATGTATAACCATTTTCTACCCACACAAGTTGTTTCCGATTTAATTGTATTAAATAATAAACGATTAATTTAATTAAAACGTACTTTTCCCGTAGTGTAACGTGGTTCAAAAGTGCGTAGTTACAATTGCTCCCCGTGAAGGAATTGTGACGGAGTAGATGTACTTAAGATTATAGGAAAACCTGTGGTGGCGCCAAATTCCTTTATTAGAATTTTCCCAAATGCTTTCAGAAATGGTGTTTCTGATCTCGGATGATTTATGATCCTGGACTATGCGTGCAATGCCAATTTAGCGTCGCAAACTTTTAACTAATGAGAAGGCACAAAATTAATATAGTGCTTTTGAGAAGGTAAAGTCTTTGGTGAAGATGATAGCGAGATCTTGTCGCCGCTAAATCTCGTTAAGTTTGGGGTTCAGTGCGTTTGAACATCACAACTTAATCTTAGGAGCAGCATCTCGCAGCCACGGGTATTTGCGCCAGAACGCATTATGTTGGGCGTATGAGCAATGAGAAGAGATGGGATTATCTTGGAGGAGACCAATGAGTTGCTCATATGGCTGACAAAGGTATTGACACAAGTGTTAACGCAGCAATCCCAGCATAGTAATTCTAACCCTCTTTTCCTGAATGACTGAGCACAATAGATAGCTTTGTCCTGTTTCCAGTCTTTGAAACAAGCTAAGAAATAAAGCCACCGTGCAAAGTAACTTAATACGTTGGAATTAAAATCCCTTCTCAAATCCGAACTTATTAAAATTTTCCAAATTCGGATACGTATTTTCGAAGTCTGAATTCAAATATTGCGGTGTTTCTAATTTATGAAAATTTAGTTCAGTCGATGACTGTGACATTTTTCGTGATAATTATAATTGTAAGTTATAGTTTATTTAATAGTTTCAAAGAAAAGAAAAGAGCTTCAAAATTTATAAAGAACTTTTGAATAACAACTTTGGTTTTCTTATAGGAGATTTGTAATATAAAAAAAAATTAGACCAAGATAATTAAAACAAAATAATTACATTTTTTCATCAATATGCCTTCGGTGTTCAGTGTTTGGATTCTAAGATAATAACTCCCCACACACAAGCAAAAAGGTTAATATTATGAGATGGTTCAAAATTGCAAGTAAATGCACAATACCTTTTAATATATAATACAGTAGAACTTCCTTAACGGACACTCTCGAAAAGCAGTTTTCTCTATTTTACAGATATTGTTCCAATTCTTAGTTTAAATGTTTGTTATCTCCTCTAGCCCTCTCGAATAGCTGAAAACAGAAACTCAAGTCCCGAGGTGTCCGCCATTTGAAAGTTTCAATGCACTAGGTTTCCCTCATGAAAGGCCTATTTATTAATTAAAATTTGTTCAGTACATCTCGCGTTTTTATCTCCATATATATCGCGTAGTAAAAGCTTTAAATGTACACGTGATCAGTGGTGTAGCAACTGAAAAATCGTTAGGAGGGGGCTGATGCTGGGGCTCAAGTATTGTTAAAGAAGGTCACGTGATGTGCCCTTAGAAAAAATAATTTTAATATCCAGTGGGGGGCTTGAGTCCCTGAGCACACCCCTTTCTTGCGCCACTACTTCTGATATATCCTCATGTAAAACGATGCGTATAAATTCATATGCTAATTTTACAGATTCTTCTTCTGTCTCCTATGCCCCCTCTGATTCGATGATTGGCTGACAACGTGGAACCTACTTTCCTATCGCTGCTAGTATGGACAATTCCTTCTCTGCTTAGTCGAGTTCAAGTATTTGGCGCCATTCATCCATCTTCTTCTCTCTCTATGCCTTTTTCCCATGTTGCTGCCTCTCTTTCTAGTGCTAATTTGAGCAGTTTGAATTTTTCAACTCTCACTGCTTGACCACAATACATTACCTTTAATCTTAATATTACACTGAATATTTCAGAGAGTAAAAGTCCCATGGAGAGTTCTCCGACTATAAAAATGTTTATCACAAAAGCTACATTTAAAGCAACGGTAAGCCACATCTCTCAATAGTTCAAATCCGCTCACTGTTTCGTTCAGTGTGATCGATTTGGAACACCTGTGATTTAAAGAATCCCGCGAGTGCGAAAAATGAATGAAGATTACACAAACTAAAAATGAGAAAATAAAGAAACCTAAAGCATTTTTGCAACAAAATATCTTCCAAATTATCAAAGAGAAAACCGATTCTGATTATCGACTGACATTTCTTTCATTTTTTAATGTGATGTATAACATTTTATTACCTCCGCAATATGATAGCAAACAATGCTTGTGAACTATTTCATATATTCTAGAGTAACATTCTATCATATTTATGTAACTCATTATCAACCAAAGGCATGAAAAGAAAAGGTTTTTTTTTTATATTTTTGAGCCATTTTCGAGGCTTGTTGCTATGTGTGTCTTTATGGAAAAACAACATCATAATTCAAGTGTGGAACAACCTCTTCGAGGGTATTGGTGGAAAAGAAGAGGGAAGGAAAAAATCGTAGGACCCCCTGCCCTCGAAGATTAAAGACCTCACAATTCATCAAATCACCAAGACAAAGGGAAATGGGCGTACAAAGAAAATGGCTGCTCAAGTTTTGTTATTTTTCAATGAAATTTCCCTTTCAGGAAGAGCTTCTCCTCAAGATGACAGGATGAGGAGGAGGAGAAGGAGGAGGAGGAGGTGGATTAAAGAATCGTTCAACAGGTTGCTCTATGTAGCGACATCATCGACTTGTTGCGTCCAAAATGTCCGATTCAGCATCCACAGACACGAAGATGTTGGGTTGAGTTATGAGTATCCGACAGAGTGGCGCCAAGCCGAATGGCGACTTGAATGGGACGGAAAGGAGCCGCGTTGGACGCCAGATTCCGAGACGGAGCACTTCCTTTTGTTTTAATTAGCTCCATGCGGGTTAATTTGCCTAGCTAAGGTGTTTGGAAACGCTGGCGTTGGAAACTCTGACGTCTGCTTTCCATTTAAATAAGAAACACTGTTGCTGTTTCTCGAATAATGGATTATACGCATCAGTCAACAGCAGAGTCGGGAATTTAAATTTTGTGGGAGGATGGAGTGTATGAAAGATGGGAAAAGGGTGTGGATTCGCCTGTGTGGTATTATTGAAATTTACTGCATCAGTAATATCAAGGGATGAAATTGATTAAAATATAATTACACTAATTATCGCATAATTTTGTATATATGTTTAAATATTATATTAAAATCACTTTGGTTGAAAGGTGTGCAACTCATCCATGTGTGAAAAGTATTTAACACGATGTATTCAATTTTTTGTACTATTTGCTATCTTTTAAATCATTTTTTTCAATTTTGCGGGTTCTTGCCATAAAGCTATCGTCCTTGATATTAATCTTTTTTAAAACATTGGAGAAATGAGGTTGTATTTCAAGCTTAGACCAAACTTACATCTTGTGCTTGTGTACACACACATGCGTGTGCAGACACATATGTACATTATCAGATATATTTTCCCATATATTCACATACTCCCCTGTTCCTAGCATACACGCACAAACACACATATGTCCCGCAGTCGTCCACTGCCAAGGATACAGGCACTCGCAGAACTCCGTTTCCAAGCAGCCTCGGCAGCGGTCACTCCGTAGAAGGGTGACACAACGAGTCCTACCTTAGCGCATGACTTCGGCTGTGGTAACCGAAGTTAGGAATCTTCATGAAACTGTAGGTCCGGCTTGTCAACACGTCTGGCCAACGTGGTGAGCTTAAGGGCGCATCCTCTGTATTTTTTTCCCCGTACTACATGTATGTGTGATAACAGTAGGACCACCATCCTGCAGTGGGTTGAAAATGGTTGATGATTATATATATATATATATTGTTTTAAAGGCTTTGTAAAGTTAGAAAACGAAATAGCTGCGTAAAATTTGGATATTTTTAAAACTATTAAGAAATTTATATTTTCTTACTTCTTTTAATAAATTTTAATGTCCTTTCAATTGTTGAGTAATTAAATATGTGGTTTTAAACTCGATTGGAGCAGAAATGAATTCGAATATGTTTTTCAGTGCCATCGTAAAGTGTGGGTCAATAAACCGATTCCATGGTCCTGATGAAAATTTGAGCCTCAAATGGACAAATTTTGTGTTTTTAATATATTATATTTTTCCTATTGTAGGTATATTAAAATGTTGAAAGGATTCTGTAAAACGATTTAAACCAGGGCTTTTGAATGCATTAAAATGATCTTGTGTTTATGTGTGGAATGTGAATGTATAATGAAAATCAAATCAGGAAGGAAGTCGATGGCTAACTCAGGAAATAAATAATCCAGTCTTTTATCAGAAGTGCAAGAAACAGTTCTCGAAGAAGAGTCAGAATTAATCATTTGAATTTGAATCTTGAATAAAGAAATGGCTTTTGATCAAATTAATTTATTTGAAGCACTAGGATCTGGGAAAGCTCTTATGAATGTAAAGGAACATCAAGCTTGGCATTACATTTAAGTTAGAAGACATGAGGCCAGTTTAAAACAAAATCTGAAATATATATGAAATGTTATTTTAAAATACATTTAACTTAGTATTATAGTTTAGAAAGAATTTGTTGTTTGTCTCTAAGAACATACCTGATTTTCATATGTTTATCTATAGAGACTACGAGTGAACAAGTAAAATTGTTACAAGAAAATTTTAAAAATTTACAAAATCCTCTTTCGATTTAATATGTTTTAATTTATAATTAAAATTAATTAAGATGTTTGGCTCAATTAACCCTTACAGATATTTAATGTTTTATGTTGCTATATATTCATTACGTCAATTATTTTATTAAAGTTACTGCGGGGAGAATTAGCTTTGTAAATTATAAATATTCCCATCGGTAGTTGAATTTAAGGGTATTTTGTTCTCTTATAATAATAATAATAATAATAACAATAATAATATTTATTTGTTTCAAGACATATGTTACGTTAATATGTTATATGTTATATTTTGACGTGTATGCTCCATTCATAAGTACAATTTTTGTAAAATCAGACTTTTCCTTTGACTGGAATATTTTAGAAGAGCAGGAAAACATGGTGAAAACATTTCAATTAACCCCTCTAAAAAACAAACTAAAGTAACTGACAATTTTCGAAAAAATGTTTGAATGTGATTCCATAAAACTAAATAATAAAATACGATGTTTGTAAGCTATTGTAACGTTTTTCGGGTTAGAACAATTGGTAAACGGCCAACATAAGAAGGCAATAGGGAATGTTTTGTTTTTTTTGTAATTGTTTTGGTGAGGATTTGAGATAGATAATACTTTTGCTATTTATTCATAATAAGAAAATATCATATTATGTTTTTGGAAAGTTGTGTTGACGCTAGAAAGGGCAATACTATCTTATAAACTCTTATAAGGAGAAAGAGAGCATCATTCAGGCCCCTTGATAGCCGAGCTGGTTATAGCACTCCGATTCACACAGAGGGTTCCTGGTTCCACTCTGGGGTGTCAGGGAGTTGCCTCTTTGTCTTTCATACATAAAAAGCTCTAATTTTTGCTAATAAACGTGAGTGTCAAAAGTATTGTCTAAAAAAGTTGGAGAAAACCATTAAAAAAATTGAACGTGTGATGAAATTGAGATAACTTTGATGGAGTTATTTGTGGGGAGGAATGTAATATATTAGGCAATGAATCTTTTAATAACTATGGAAAGAGGAGATAAGAAATCATGGAATCAAATATTAGGAATGTGCAGACAGGGGCGGCTCGAGGATGATTAGGACCCGGGCGGCCTGGTACTGATTTCTTTTTGCCGCCCCCAACTCCGGCGAAAACAGATTTTCAAAGATGCACAGTAAGCTATATACTCTATAAAAGTGGGCAGAAGTCTCTGAAGGTATTTCACTAAAGATGTCTCTAATCATTTCTTTAAACTTGTCTCTTCTTAGAGAGATTTTCTACTGTTGGGTCAATTAAAAAAACGTTGAATTTCACTTCAGTTGTTTGGCGCCCTTATCCAAACAGCGTCATGGGCCACTGCCCAGGTAGCCCGAACCTTAAGCCGCCCTGTGGTGTACAGAATCATTTGTTATCATATCAGGATATTTATGTTTTAAACGATAACGTGTAAAAATAACAAGTAAAAGTAAAATTAAACAACAATATAAATCAACGTTTATTGGCGTAGTGATACCAACGCCGATGTTATGGCGTGATTAGATGGTGAAACGTTCGAAAGAAAATAGAAATAAAATATTGACAAAAAATATATTTTGATTTAGTTGATTTGCCGAGTGGTACAATAAAATAGCATATATTAAAAATGACATGAAATTCAACGGAAATGATATGACATAATAAAAATGAATACCAATATAAAAATTGATTATTATTCTTGCGGAAATTGGATTATATATACATAATAGAAAAAGGTGATCTCTTAATAGACAGCTCAATATGAGTAGAATTAAAGAAAAATAATTTGACATAATGGGAAGTCATGTTAAATATTCTGAGGTCAGTAATAAATATTCTGAGTGCAGTAATAAATATTTTTAGTGCAGTAATAAATATTCTGAATGCAATAATAAATATTCTGAGTGCAGTAATAAATATTCTGAATGCAGTAATAAATATATCCTGACCTCTGTTTAACCTCTGACCTCTGATTGCTGCAGATCCATAAAGTTATAGTAACGAGGGACATTTAAGGAAGTCTAAATTGGCAAAAGAGCCATAGAATTGCTAAATTCTGTGAAGGCTATGATGAAGTGATTTTTTGCTATTTTTACCTAAGGGATAAACGAAGTTGTAAGTGGGTGGTAAATAATTTGAGAAATTACAAAATTTCAGGACTTTTTAATAGACCCTTTTGGAGCTAAAGTATGCCACATTAATATTAGTAGTTGATGGCGCTATGAGAGTTACCCCAGCAAAATTTAAAAAATTACTTTAATAAATTAAAAATTGTGATATTATGAAAGATAACGTACAAACACGCCTGCTTGGTGCCGAAGGTGCATTGACTGTTCTCCGATTTTAGGCAAAACACGAGCTAACACAATGTCTCCAGAGGGATATAATTTTTATATATTGCTGTATTCGTTCTGAAATTTTGTTAATTGAGATTTATAATATTAATATCATTTTATTTTTTAACGAGTGGTCGTATTATAGAATGGTCATATTTGCCGTAACCACGAGTGTTGGCGTATTGTAGAAAATTTGCCGCATAAAATTCTGACGAAACGAATTTCTTAAATTTCCCTTTACTAAGAATGATATGCAATTATGTGTTAGATATGGGGGAAATCTATTTCCTTATAACGTAAGACGACGGCAATAAAGGGAAAAACTAATTTATTTCGTAAGAAAATAGGATATTTTTTTTGTAATGAGGGAAAAGAAGAGCCATTAGTGAAATAGTTGAAAATGATCTTACAATGATGAAACCTCATTATAAAAATCTGATATTGCATTACGATACTGGTAATATATCGCTTATTATTTTTCCAGCGTATTTTCTTACGGTTTGATGAAATATCAGTGTCCATCAGTTTCTGTCTGGATTTACATGAAATATAATTATTAGAGTTTAACTTGACAACAATTTAAAACCATTGTGCAAAAGTCGAAGTCCAATTTCTGACAGTATTTCTAGCCAGCCATTTTCTAAAAAAATGAACTTTAAAATTCAACAAAAGGAATGATTTCTAAAGAATGTTATAAGTGTACATGGTATCTTATGGTAGTGAGTGAAACGTTATAGACTTAAACAACTATAAGCCTTATAGACTTAAACTACTATAAACGTTATAGACTTAAATTACTATCAAGGTTATAGAGTTGAACTTTTATAAACGTTATAGATTTAAACTACTATAAACGTTATAGATTTAAACTACTATAAACGTTATAGACATACTTCTATAACCGTCATAGATTTAAACTACTATAAACGTCATAGACTTAAACTACTATAAACGTTATAGACTTAAACTACTATAAACGTTATAGACTTAAACTACTATAAACGTTATAGACTTAAACTACTATAAGCGTTATAGACTTAAACTACTATACAGGTTATAGATTTAAACTTCTATAAACGTTATAGATTTAAACTACTATAAACGTTATAAACTTAAACTATTACAAACGTTATAGACAAATTACTATAAACGTTAAAGGCTTAAAACTTTAAGACTATAAACGTTATAGTTCGGGTAGGAGAGGATGACTGTCAAGGTATTAAAATACAATTTAGTCGCATGCGCAATAGTGGTTACTATCAAGATTTTCACGGGCTTGGATTCAATTCCCTGAAAGCATGGTCGCTTTTAAATGAGTGGCAGCTGGACCGTCATATTAAGTTGTTGAATTTTTTCACGACAATTACATGATAAACAGAATTTTCCATGTTTGACACATCATGAAAGAAATTGTCCTCGGCTTTTAAGATAAGAACAAACAAACAATTACGGCATTGTATAATCTTTAGTTGCATTTTCTTAATTAGCAATTTTCACTCATGGTTTCATTTGCTGAAGGTTAGGGGGGGGAAAGGGTTGGCTGGATTTTTACAGCGCGGGGGCAACAGAGGTCACTCTGCTCCAAACAAGGCAAAGCAAGGCGTGTCATATTTAAATTAGCGTTAAGTTATATTTCTATGAAAACACCGCACTTCTGTAAGCGAACGAGAGGCAAAAATTGAATTTTTACGAATTTAAAAAATCTGACTGGAACTTTTGCTCGTTTTACCAAAAGGAAACAAAGTTCAGAGTGAATACTACAGTATTTAAATAAATCGAACACTACGCAGATTAAATTAAACAACAATATAAATCAACGTATATCACTACGCCAAAAAACGTTGATTTATATTGTTGTTTAATTTGGATACTACAGTGTTACCTCTCAGTAGGGGACACTCACAGGACTGGACATTTTGTCCCTTAAATAGATGTGTCCTTTTTTTCAGAGGTGTCCTTTACGCGAGACCTGCACACGCCCTTTGCTCAGTAGTTTTGTGTTTAACATTATCGTATGCAAGAAGTTCATAAAGTCAATAATCAAGTGATTCATCGTTAATGAGAACAATGTATTTTATTATTCATTGGGGAGGTTTGATCCCCTGGGACCCTCCCATTCTTACTCCACTGGTTGCAGGCTTATAAGGGCAGATTTCAAAGATATACAGCCCATATCATCAACAACTATATTCAATCCACTGCAGGGTGGAGGTCTCTGTTATCACACATACACGTAGTACGTTAAAAGAAATGCAGAGGAAGCGGCCTTAAGTTTAATACGTTGGCCGGACGTGTTGGCAAGCTGGGCATACAGTTTAACGAAGATTCCTAAATTCAGTCACCACAGCCGAAGTCATTGCTCCAAGGCGGGACTCGTTGTGTCACCCTCTTACGGGGTGACGGCTAGGACGGTTCATTCGGAGAGGCGCTTTACCAAGTGCCGCTATTCTTAGCAGAGGACGGCAGTAGGGCAGCTTCATATATTCATCTATATACAAAGTTGCAACCTAATGGATGTGTTATAACCCTTCATCAATCCAACCCTTGCGTACACCAGTGGTGCTAGTGTAGAATTCGAGTCCACCAGTGGAAAATTAAGACATGCTTGGTCGTTTGCAAACGCAATGTTTGGTTTAAAAGCCACGTGATATTAGCGGGGTATCGAGTCGTTCAATAAGACACTCACTGAGCCGAGTCGTCAAATAAGCGACCCATCTGTTATGAACGAGTATTCACGTTCATGACAAATGGGCAACGTCATTCATTTCGTTCAATGAACTATTTGGCTCACCTGTACCTGAAACTGTTGTCCTCTGTTTACATAATGTCTGGTATAGACATAGAATGTAAACAGACAGTTGGATTAATGGTTGTCATATGTTTTAAGACAGAAAAAGAGTAAAAAAAGATTGTGCTGTGTTAGGCGCTGTAGTTTTCCTAGGAACCTGAGCGTCCGTTGCCAAGGGAATCCAACCCTGAACTGCGGTGGGCAGAAAAGTGGCACGCGTACTACGCTTCCATTGAAGTGGCACCCTGTGTAAATAGCACGAAAGACGAATTTGTTACCACTGTGCCAAAGTAAGGCAATGGACCTATATTTATCTGAGAAAGTCAAACCTGTTGATGCTGGGAAATCAAATCCTAGACATAGGTGGGAAGAAAAGTGACACGCATACTACGCTGCCACTGTAAGTCGAACCCTATGAAAATGGCACGAGAGACGAATTTGTTACCACTGTGCCATGGTAAGGTAGTGGACCTATATTCATCTGAGAAATTCAAACCTGTTGATGCTAGAAGATCAAATCCTGGACAGCGGTGGGAGAAAAGTGGCACACACACTACGCAGCCAGTGGAAGTTGAACCCTGTGTAAATGGCACGAGAGATGAATTTGTTACCACTGTGCCGCATTAAGGCAGTGGACCTATATTTATCTGAGGAATCCTAATCTCTTGAGCCTTAGGAAATCAACCCCGGGACTACAGGGGGCAATTGGTAGATAAGCGATTTTTGTGAAACCATTGGGAGAAGCACCCGGATTAACGGCACGTTAACACTGTGCCACTTAAAATTAAAATTACATTGTGCCGTTACTATATATGGATGTAATAGCTAAACCAACAGTCTTTCTAAAAAGTTGCATTTGTCGGTATAGAAATGTAAGATTTTGATAAAGGTCTGCAGATTTTACCCACTGTAATAACGGTTCAGTCCATAAATCTTTAGGCGTTGAATTTCAATTAATTTTATATGGAGCTAATCTAACCTTCATTATAAAATTGATTACTAACGTCAGCACGCGGATAGCATTGTTGAACAAACGTTGTCAAATCTTCGCTGCGTTAACTTGTTCAGCAGCGCGTGACAAAACGTGAGAACGGCGCAGCGCTGGCTGTCAAAGTGCGAACAATTTGCTAAGCCGACAATTCAGTATTCCAGCAAATCTGCCACATGTCAACTGGGCTTCAACGATTGACTTTAAGGTTGTTTCACGTGACTTTGCTTCTGAAACAGTAGAATAATTAAACACGTTTTCGATATTTCGAATTCGTATGTATAAGACGACGTGACGCTAGACAGTTTATTTAAATAATGAATTCCTTTATTTTGGGTAAAATTATATATGAAACATATATAGATAATTAATGATATTTTGACAATTTTGCCCGAGCGGCAATGGGTAAAGGCTTTTACATCCGATGAAGCCCACCCTGCCCACGTTCTCCACCAGCGACTTAAAACAGAACAACAATAATCCATGTACAATGGTAAGAAAAATATAAAAAGGAAAAATAAGTAAACAAATAAATAAGATATAATAAAAATACAAACTCATAAATTATTTAGCAAATCAAGCAATCGTATTTTAAATGAAAGAAGTGAGCTGAGTTGTCTCAGCTCATTCGGACGAGAGTTCCACACACGAGGGCCCAGAGATCCGATGCTTGATAAGCCAAAATTTGTTTGAGCGAAGTTTGGTCTAAAAGTAGTATCCATACGGGTACCATATCCGTTCCCCGGCAGGCATGGTAGAGAGAGATATCTATATTGTTTAAAATTAATATAAATCAAAACATAAAAGTGAAATTTTGTATTTAAGAAAGATTATCTATTGTTAAAACATTATGTTACATCGACAATCTAATGAAGTTCGACCTATGTAGTATTAAGCACAAGCTAAAAAATTTATTTTGAAGTAGAGATGAAGAGAGTTCTTTATTTTAAAAATTGTTGCTTATTTGTATGAAAATAATATATCAAGCATTATTATTTCTTTTTATTTAAAAAAAAATGTGTATTAAGTTGCGGCGTAGAAATTTGAGGGACTCATGAGGCTTAAGCAGCTCTCCCTACATTGAAAGCCTACACACTGAAAACCGGAAGTTCCAACATGGCCGATTCTGTAGTCCATGTTCCGCGATGTGTTGTGATCACGTGAAGAGTGTATTGAATGCTTTTGCTGCAATTTACTGTAAAATTTTGCATTAGTGTGTTGTACTTTTGCTTGACTATTTTTCTGTTTACGGAAGTGTTGGAAGAGCAATGCCATATCGTTGTTCAGCTCCTGGTTTCCGAGGAAATTATACAACGGCCCACGTGTGCTGTTTCATTTTCCCCCATGATGCAGAATTCCGATATGAGTGGATAAATTCTAGAAAGATGGAGTGATTCGAAGTCACCTTAAGTTCTAGGGTAAGTATCATTCTTTCTAAACATACAGGCTTATATATGGATACATTTCCTATTGCTAAGAGAGGGGTGGCGGGAAAATTAAGTAAACATAGCATACATTCATATTAGATAAAACTTGTATCATTTTCTATTAACGTGAACGGAGTAGTTTGAAAGAAATTTTTAGAATTGGTAAATTTTTGGCTAAATTTAATTGCTATAAAAGTTATGTTCAGTTATTTTGTATGTAGACGAGGGGGGTTGTGATTATCCGTGTACTGTCTGTTTTTAGGCGAATCAGGAAATTAACTTAAAAAATGTCGCGAACACAATTATATGAATACCTGAAGCTTGAATATTGTGTTTCGGAATGCTTCAAATTTTTTAAATTTTCATAACATTATATATATGATTGGATAAATATATATAGATATATCAACTAACATAAAAAACGTTTTTTTACAACTCTTCTTTCTTTTCATGTGTAAAAATATGTGAAAAAATTTAATACGAAAATGTATGATCGTTAAAAGCATTTATATTTTAATTAGATTTATGTACTGAAACGTTAGTTAATAGATAAAAATTTAATATGTTTGTATATGAAGGCTATCTCATAAGCAGGCATACATTGGTTTTATTTATTTATTTTTTTTTTTTTGGAAATACCGTTTGAAAATAAAAATGGTAGTTATTAAAGATTTCAGTTTTTAGCAACATGAAAACATAACGAAATT
>QLNU02014802.1:170352606-170418116 GCA_006491805.2 Dysdera silvatica | reverse complement strand
ATATATATATATTAAGATAAATAATGTCTATCAACTGAGTGTTTATGGTGTATTATGTTTTTATATAAATACACACACATAGGCCTATGTGTGTGTATATAGATGTATGTATGTGTATGTATGTATATGTGTATATAGTGTGTCTTTATATAAATACAAAGATTAAATGTCTATCGATTTGGTGTTTTATGGTGTATTATAAGTTGCTATATCAATGCATACAAATATATATATATATATACTTGAGCATCTTTAATTTAAAAAAATTTGGATAATTGTTGAATAATTTAAAAAACGTGAATAAAACATATGAAAGAATTAATCTCTCATTCAACTTCAGATTTATATAAAAAATTACGCTAGCTAGACTTTTTGCTTCAGACTTCATTGAATTAGTGTATGCTTCTTCTAAGCAGTTCGATGTATGAAAATTATTAGTTGTTCACAATTATGTATACTCTGTGGGATAATAGTGAGTCAATATTTAAATAAAAATTTTTGCATCCATTAGATTATATACATAATATTTTTATAGGACTTCTTTTTCAATACTGTGTTATGGTAAATTCAGCACGTAGACATTTTTCTATTGACCAATAATTTAATTGAGATTTATTTAAATGTAAAAAAACAATATAGCACATGTGAAAATAGGCGGCTTCATATTTTCTATATATTCTAACTATTAAACCTGATGTGTGCTAAAAATGGTTATATTTTACATAAAAGTAAAAGTTAGTTTGTGAGATTAGTGTTTTATTTTATTGTACAAGTGTTTGTTTTGTTTTTGTCTTTTTTAACAAAATTTCTGAAAATAATGCTTTTTCTCGAGGGAAATGAGGGTTTAACGGCTAAAAATATTCTAAAGGCAGTAATAGATTCTGTAGATACAATTTCCATGCCAACCAGGGTTTAAACTACGGTCGTTTTTTTTGAAAATGCGACGAATTAATCTAAAATGCGAGAAAGAAAATTGTGTCCGTCTCAAAAAACAACAGTTGTTTAATATCCAGGCAACAAACTTTGCCTTTTTTTTAATCACTTTGATTTATGTAAGATAATTTGACGTAGCATTACGCAGATTAGATTTATAAGTAAAGACAACGTTATACCTTACTTACGTTTATAACGTTGTCTTTACACTTATAAAACTTTGATTATGTTTCACTGTTATTTTTTCTTAAACTTAAAGTATGTTTCCTACAGTAATTCAAAGCATCGTTGTTGTAAATAATTTTATTGATACGACTTTTCGAGCGACGAAAGCAACTAATTTTCTTTAGAAGTTTTGCGATAGAATTTTTTAAGCCAGCTTAACTCTTATGCAAACTACACTATGCGCGTAGAAATGCCCTCAATATAAAAGATATGGGAGTAGGGCGTTGGTCCACGGCGTCGGCCATTACAGTTTAGTGTGAAGGCTTTCAATGTAGGGGGTGTTGGCTGAAGCCCCGTTGGGTAACAAAATGCATATATCTCTTTAACGCTCCGATTCATTTGATATTTTTTATAGGCTATTTGAGGCCCCATAATTTTTGAATCCTTACTCCCTTGATATCAGGATATGAAATTTTCATAGCGTTGCGATTCAAATTAATAATACACCCATATTCAGGGGCGGACTGGCCATATGGGCGATTGGGCGATCGCCCGAAGAGCCGCCTCAAATTATCATGAAGAGGGCCTGTAATGTTTAACATAAAGGGCCGATCTGGTTTAATATAAAGGGGCTGTAAAATTTGGCATAAAAAGAGCCAATACGATACGATTTAAAGAGGGTCAGTTTGGTTTGATATATATATATAGTTTCGATAGAAGGGGGTTCTGGGCATAGGCGTAGAGTTTTCAAATTTTTGGTGAGGGGTCCGAGCACATATTATAGATGTTTATACTTGTAGTTTGTACTCGTACATTACAATGTACGTAAAATTGGAAATTATTGGGGGGAGGGTAGGCCCCTCTGACCCATATAACTCTAGGCCTATGGTGGTTCGTGATGGCCGTGTCGGGATCCCATCATTTGGATCTGCGCATGGCCCAAGTCCTACCCCTTCCTCATATTTTAGGGCCGGAAACTTTCATTTTAATATAATATTATAAGGATGTCAGTTAGCGTTTCTTAGCTGGGAGTCTTTTTTATATAACTGCTACATACATACGCAAACAAAGATGAAGTTTCTTATTCTAAAGTCATGCAAGAAAAGTGTTAAAAAATTGTGTTGATTTCTAATAGCCATACGTTCACATTTTATATATAAAAAAAAAAAATTGAAAGCATCTCGATTTTTCTCGAGCGTTCAAAATTTGAGTATACGGAGAGGGAGTAGGGGGAGATGACACCACCATTTGGATTCATACATCATGTGAACATTACTAATTTGTTATTAATAAATTTGACACCCACGTTTTAAAGTTCAGAATAGAGTTTTTTTTTGGTATAGGAAAAAAAAGACGCCATCTTCATGCTGGAGTCTTTTGCTATCTCCCCTCATGCCCCAAGGCACTTTAGTCATATTTTTACAGGCAGGGAATGATATCACTGATGTTTTGACGCTGGAGGCTGATGACGTTCTGTATGCAATTGGAAGCAAAAGGCTAATGTTTTACGACCATTCATGAGAAACAAAGTGCGGTTGAGGAAATACAAAAGAAGGGAATTGACCATTTTTCGGAAGGTTCGGAAGCCAGAGAAATGAATATGCGTGGTTATATTTCTTGACTAGTGCCATCAGTGAGTAAGTCAGTGACCATTGGTCAAGATATTATTCTAGAGCCGTGAGTGACACTTTCTGCCTTTGGATATTTTATATTTTGTTCTGCGTATAGTAAATACAAAATTTCCATTGGCATGTAGTATTTAGAGCTAATAAAAAAGACTTGGAAAAAGAATATACTGATAATTCTTAGAATATTGGTAAGAAATACTATTTATATTGTTACTACTATTCTTTATTGCATACAGTATGGGGTTCGAGATCTGCACCCCAAGCGGTCCGCTTCACTCGCGAGCCTAAAATTAAATTTCAAACACGAGCTGAAATGGGCTGGTTCTCTGAAAATTAATTGGTATATTCATCCAACAGGCCGTAATAGGGTGAAATATTTTTAAAGGTTATAAAAAGATTTCTGCCTTTGAAATTGAACTTTAAGTTTTTTTAAATTTCCGTTTTTTTTTTCAAAAAAGGGGAGCCATTTAAATATATGCAATTATGAGATCAATTTAGCATAGTTATCAATTAAATGTTATGGTCCAAAGTAATAACTTTTTATTGACTGATAAACTGGAATAAAGAATGCAAAATAATTTTCACCCTTATGTAAAACCTAAAAAATGTGCACCATATAAATAAGAGGGCCGTACAGCCCACTCAGATGCGTTTTAAAAATTCTTGCGGACTTGAACAAATCCCGATTTTTCTTTTCTTTTTGTTTTTACAGGTTACATATATTGTGCATGTTAAAATTTATAACTTTATTGCTAATATGCAGTTTTCAAATTTTCTAAACAAAAGATATGAATTCATAAAAAAGTTCGAAGGTCAAGGTATTGCATTATATATTTCATAATAATATACCTTCAGTTTGAAGTATGTTATAAAAATCCATAATTCGACAACGAGTTCTCACGAATATGATACAACTGAATAAAAACAATAAATAACTAATCATTGTTGGGATTTCATGTTGAGCGTTATGGTACGTTGAGTAATTAATTAATTACTTAATTAAATAAATAAATTAATTATCACTGTTTTCTTTCATTGGGCCACCGAAATGCCAAAACGCCCGGGCCGCTATCAACGGCCCAGTCAGCCCCTTCTCATATTCATGAGTTAAGGGGTCCGCCAGTACACATATCTGTCAGTGTTGTAATAAAACAAATAGGCAATGCCCTAAAAGGAATAAGGGAAGTTTCATCAAAGTTTTAGTGATAAGGAAATATGTATAAAACAATATGTTAAGCCAGTTTCGGTAGTTGGAGAAGTCATTAGTGCGTTGAATGAGTATTTCTTATATTGCCTTTCATGCCAAGAAAATATTATTAGACAATAAATATTGCACAAAGAAATTATATTGGTGACGATATGTATGGTAAGATCATTTTAAGGTTAGGGGCTGGATATTCTCAGATATAAGTGTAATAAATACTCAGTATTCTACCAAGAATCAATTGTAGGACTTGGAGCGGTTTTAGGCTACGAAGATGCTCGAAGGCAAGGTTAAGATCAGCCACATGTTACAATCACATGATGGGGCTGGGCTATATGTGGTTGTAAATGCCCGACGCGCCACCGAAACAGCCCGGCTAAATCCTTTAGCTTATAGACGTGAGTGTAATAAGTCGGTCGATTTATGAGCATAGTCAGGGGCCGACTATGACTATAGCGGCCCCGGCGCAACTTGCCTTGGGTTCCCCCTGACGCGTGTATAAAAATTGGATATAAAAGGGTATACTTGCACAGCTGAAGTTGTGAAAGTTTTGGTAAATGCAGCAAATAGTATATGACATCAGTGAAGCAATTTCGTGTTTTTGGAAGCACTGAGGCTCATGCCCATGGCACTCATAGTCATTTGAAAACAAGTACAATACTGTGGTTTTACCAAGGTGTAAATAAATAGACGAAAGATAAAATTTATTACGAAACAATGTGCAATGACAATAAAAAAATAACACACCCAAAAAAAAAACAACAACATATAATCTCCAAAATTTTAAAGCCATTTATGATGAAATATAGCCAAATTATAGCTTAATTAAGCAGTGAAATTGCAAGATCAATAACAGCGAAAAAGAGTTGAGTTTAGTTATTATCAAAGCTATATTTGTAGTTATAATTATTGTAATCGTATACCAGGTATGATTTCGCTGGAATCGTTTCGGATCGCCAATCCGAAGAAGGAAGAAAAAATTATTTTTTGCATTAATTTACTGTTTTATCACATTAAAAATATTGTCAAATAGAATGTTTGGGGCTCCCTCTTTTCGCGGGTCCAATAGCCTTTGCCAAAATCTGACCCTGGGAATGGTATCACATAAAACGTCATAGGTTTGATTTTATTATAAATTGAAAATCTGAAATAGAATGCAAAGCATTAGGGAAGAAATTTACATACTAAATGTTAAATACGGGTAAACTAGCAAGTGAAATATATCACATAAGCTTTCAAACGCGCTTGCATTAGAAATAATATTTCTGGAATATCCTTGTCTCTTCTTAAACCCGAGATTTTCCGCAGCATAGGAGTTTATCCAATTCTGCTCTGCAAGATTATATCAGAAATGAAGTATTCCAGGCATTTTAGGTTTAAAAACAACAGAGATACACCACAGAGCTGATGAAAAATAGCCGTTTCCAAAAACTTAGGCGATCTGTTCCGTTGGCTATTTTACCGATGTTTAATCCCTTGGTTTTGAATATTAAAAATCCCTAAAAAAAAAAAATGTAGCGCAATTAGAATTGACATATATCTGTGGCAGATAGAGTAAAGAACAAAGATAACTTATGCAAGCTCTTACTAGACGACGCCCTCGTTTCGGTTTAAATAATTTCTTTACGTTACATTGGAAGCAATTCTTCATAATTATTAAATTAACTCTACCGTTGACGTCCACTCCATGTTCAGTGTAAGGAAGACAAATATATATATTTATAACTAATTCAAACAGAAGCTAACTAAGTCTGCTGAAGAATGATACGCATGTAATTGAATATTTTTTAATTGATTCAACAGACAAATAACAGTCGAATTCTTGATGCTAATTGGATGAAATATATATGCAGTGGACTCGAAAAAACAACAAAATTTTGCTAGACAAGCACATTGCCGAAAATAAACGATCATTTGAAGCAAGAGGAGGAGGAGTAATTGAATTTAGATTATAAGCATTAAAGGAATCTAGAACAAAAAAATTCAAATGACAGGGAAAAACCTAACTTTCACCAAATGGTAAAAGGAATCTACTACATTTAATTGTTATTCTATTATATATATTTCGCACGCTTAAATTAGTAAGCATAATTGGAACTGACCTTTCGTTTATTTTGTAAACACGATGTAGGTATTTATATATTACGTCATGCAGGGGCGGACTGGGTCCTCTCAAAGGGTGCATACATTAGATTATCGTAAGGCTCAAGTCTTTGCCTATTTGAAAGCGCGAGTCCTACCGCCCATGGGGGCGCATCGGCCCGGGGCCCGGCTTGCCGGCCGACCAGTCCGCCCCTGGTATCATGTGCGTGTGCTTTATGGAGCAAGGGCCGCCACCTACAGTTTTCGATGAATTCAAACCTCACTTGACAAGAGAACCCAACCTCTCTTGACCACGGTGCCGAACTGCCCTTGACCAGGGTACCGAACCTCTCTTGGCCAGGGTACCAAACATCGGGACTATCTTGGACAGAAAAACGGAACGCGGTTTATAATAACATTGAAATCAAACCCGAGAAAACGGCACGTCAGACGAATGTGTTACTGCTATATCATCGTATGGATTCTTACATTAACTAATAGCGCTTATATCATGTACTATATAATTTCATTATGTACGAGTATATTTTCCATAAAGATAAACTTTTGCTAATTCGTTAATTTCAGAAAACAATATATGTGACTTCTAAGTGTGGGTATTTTCAAACCAGTGAACAGAATTATAATAAATTGTTATTTGTTTATCCTAGCAAACTGATATGCAAATGATTTACGAGGATCAATGTTTTTTAGCTTTGCCAAAAAGGGAGAAATCAATATTCGCAAACGTAGAAATTGATTTCCTCAAGTTTGTAAAAATATGTTTCTATGGGAAATGCTCTTTATTGAAACAATGTATTTTAAAAGTTCTCCTAGCTTTCATAATCTTATATTTCGATGTTTATTTAGAGTGGCTTAAGTACGTCTAATGAAACCAGGTGGTTCCTGATGATATGGTTTACTGAAAAAAAATTCCCCATTTCCCTACGAAATCAATAACGAAACGGACATTTTCTTATTTTGCAATAGACGGTTTTATGGTGTTTCAGTTTGTATAGAGTCACTTCGCTGGCGAAAATCAATATAATTGTTGTTGTTGTTAGTTTCAGGAATTGAAAAATAGCCGCGCCGTAAGATTTGGAGATGGGACTCTGAGTGTCTAATATTTTGTTCGAGTTTGTTTAGGTCAGACAGTATTGTGTTCGAACTTTGGTTGAAAAGAATAACAAGAAAATAATATAGTACTTTGAACATCAAATAAAATGGCAGAAAAGGTTTTTCTGTATATATTTGGTTACCATGGTGATAGCCTAACAATGTCGGAATTGACAAACACGGTATGTTTGCGTTGTCGGAAATGAGACGAAGTCCTTATCTTTGTAAATTAAAAATACCTTTTTTTATTTTCCAACGAACCTTAAATATGGCTTATTATTTTTTTTTGCTATAAATTATACAAAGGCAAGAAGGCAGATAGTTAGTTAAGTAGATTTACTCCTGTTCAACTTAACCTGACAGTGGAGGAAAGGCTATGCCTTGTAACCTTCCGCCCTTACAAAATAATTCGTCAGTTAAGTACTGCATTTTTGTGTTAAATTCATCGTCAAATGCAAACAACATATTTATATAATTAATCTAGAATTTTATATATAATGTGTACCCAGTAATATTACATTTCGTCTTTATTTAGGGAAAGATGTGTTTATTACATCATCGCTTTGGTATCCAATAGGGTCAAAGCATGTTTTGGCACAATTTGGAGAAAATAAAAATTGCAGCAACCCTTTCCCTCCACCCCAAAACGGGAAGACGATTCATTCTCTGTTCTTTCTTTCGGACTTCGCATTTTCGTATACACGTAATAATAGCTACAGCTCTATATTGAATAATGATTCTTTTACATTTAACCGCATAAGGCTGGAAAACCACTTGGAAGTTCCGATAAGGTTATTGTCATGAAGGTTTTTTGAAATATACGTGAAGATTACCTCAAAAAATCTGAAAATGATGCCATAGTGATTTTTTCCAAGTTTTACTGGCGTTTCTCCTTCCAGCATATACAGATTGCAAGCAGAATTAAAAGACAAAGGGAAGTTTTCAGCTCGGGAGAAAAAACGCACACTAAAAGTAGGAATGTATACGAGGATAAAAATTTACGATGAATTTATATTATCGGCAGTACGGAGAAAAGTTCACGCTTTCTTTTTCAGGAACGAAATTCCTACAAACCTAAAAGTTATGGCTGCAATTAATGACGGATGATGACTTGCCAAACGTCAGTGTTAGTACAGCAAGACGTCTACTGATAGATTTGGGTTTCAGTTTTACTAAATGAAAACGGGAGTCTGTTAATAGGACGCGATGACATTCAGTGTTGTCGTCATAGCTAATTGCAAGACGTCAGCGGACGGGATAGAATATTTTGATTAAAAAAAATACAAAAGACCCTTTTCAGGGCCATAAAATAAAAATAGCATTAATAACAATAAACATTATTACTCCACATACACAACGCATGCCTAGGGCCGTTTTCTATGGCGTAGCTTATAGAGGGAGAGACAACTTCCACTTAGGATTCGTCCACAAAATACGTCCGTAAAATTTTACACATTTTTACCCCCCAATCTACAATTGTCTGCTTTTAATGACCCCCACTCCAATTGCAGGCATCTTACAGAAGACTACTTCCATCGGTAATTCTCATATTTCAATGACCGCCCTTCCCTCCGGTTTAAACTTATCTATGGAAGACAATCCCCTTCCCCTTCCTGCCAAAATCCATTTTAAAAATTAAATTAAAATTTTTAAAAATTAAATTAATTTCCCAAAATAAAACTGATATTATGCATTTTAAATTTTTGAATTTAATCAAAAAAATTTAATAATGTTTTAATTTTTAGTTGAAAACGGCCTAACCCTTCGGGAAAGTTCACTTGTGAGAATTATCCATAAAAAAAAAAAAGCCTGAGAAATGGCAAGAAATTGCCAAATTGGGTTATAGTCAAAAACTGTAATGGGGAAAAACGAGAAAACACGAATGAATACTCGACAAACAGGGTTTCCTTGTTGTACTACGGTCAACTCCAGCCTTTCCCCTACTGTCAGGTTAGGTTGAACAGAAGTAGAGGTTATAACTGGAAGATGGGCAGAGAGATTGAAAGATTGCTATTTAATAAAAATATTTTATGTCAGACAAAAAATTACACCAAAAAACATTCTTCATATTACATAAAACACCAGAAAATTTTAAATAATAGCGTTATATCTGTTGGCATATATTTTTCCTTGATAATACTATGATCAATATATTTTCTTCAATGTATTTAATTTTTATTTTTTATAACGAAACAATACAGAGTTTCACCAGGAGATTCCATAACAAACAGTTATTTCGACACTGGCGTAAGGTTTAAAAACACGACGTTTCGGGAGCCAACTGCTCCCTTTGTCAAGTGAAGGCAGAATGAAGAGTGAAAGTCCTAAGCTTATATACCCGCATGTTGGGAATCCCCATCTGACGCCATTTGGTGCGGAGCATTTCCAGCTGGGGAAACCCCAATCGGAGAAACCCTCACCGGGAAAGGCCCCGCACCCGACGACGTTAGATGAACATCCCCAATTCGAGGTTTCGCAAAAATCCTGTAAGGTTCTGGTAGAGGTTTTGCGATGTTTATTGCACGACTCCTCAAACCGTAGGTTTCCCATGATTCCAGAAAAAGTCTACTCCCCAGATTCGTCACATTCTGATGTAATATTTTCATCGAATGCCAATCTGGTTCGTGACCCTCCCTGAAGACATGTTCAGCCAACTGGTTTGAATTGTCTCCCCTAGCTACCGCACGCATATGCTCTTTCCCTCGTAGACGTATCGATCTTCCCGTCTGTCCAACATACACCTTGTCACAGTCTCCACATGGTATTTGGTAAATAGCACCAGATTTTTCCTTTTCAGGGACGCAATCCTTAACTTTAAGTAATAGATCACGCAGGGTGTAGACAGGTTTGTAGTAGGTCTTAACATTCACATGACCTAGAATTCGAGACAGCTTTTCTGAGACACCCGCCACATTTGGCAAAACCACTGATGTCTTCCTGGTCTCATCTTCTACATTCCTGTTTCCACCACTAACACCACATTGGTTACGAGCGATAAATTTAGTCGGGTAACCTTTCTTTTTCAACACGCTTTTGTTGCGTCGTAATTCAACATTGCGAAGGTCATCATTACAACAATGTGTAAAGGCTCGTCGGTGCAAGGCTCTAATGACAGATGCTTTGTGTGATGCCGGGTGATGAGAACAAAAGTCAAGATACCTATCAGTATGTGTTGGTTTCCTAAACACCGTAGTCAACAGTCGCCCATGCCCATCTCTATTTATCCGAACATCTAAGAAGGGTAATGAACAGCTATCTTCTTCTTCTAATGTAAATTGAATATGAGGGTTCAAGCTGTTCAAATAGAGATGAAAATCAGCAACTGAAGACCTTGGTAGGATAACGAAAGTATCATCGACGTATTGCTTCCACACCTGGACACAGTAAATTCACTCATCTAAAGCACTGTTTTCAAATGCCTCCATACACAAATTTGCCACCACACTCGAAGCAGGTGACCCCATCGCCGTACACCTCTTCTGTCGGTAAAATCTACCCTTGAAGCCGAAAACCGTGGAATTCAAGCAGAACTCGAACAGGCAATATATCTCTTCCGGACTAAGGCTAGTTCTTTCTTCCAGGCTTCCATCATGCCTCAGTCGCTCCAACGCTGCTGATACCGCCAAATTTGTTGGAATACAGGTGAAAAGTGAAACAACACTAAAAGGCACCATAGCATCATCGGGAGCGATTTTTACGTTTCTGATAGAAGAAATAAACTCCTCAGAGGTAGACACCGACCGTTCAGAGCACCCAACAAGAGGAGATAGTATACCTGCAAGATATTTAGAAAGTGCATATGTTGGCGAACTACAAAAACTCACAATAGGTCTAAGAGGAATATCGTGTTTATGGACTTTTGGGAGTCCATAGAACAATGGTATTCTTCCAGACGAACAACGGAGTCGCGAGTAAAGTTTCTCATCCAGTTTCGACTCTTTGTGAAGTTTTAGCAGGCAACCATTCATCTGCCTCTCAATACAACCAGTAGGGTCTTTATCTACAACGGAATAGGTATCGCCATCATTTAAAAGTGACATTACTTTATCATCGTAAACCGACCTATCCATCACAACCGTAGTACGACCCTTATCTGCCGGTAAGACCACAACCTTTTTACTGTCTCTGAGGGCTTTCCGCTTAGGAACAGAAAGATTGTCCACAAGTGCCTTACGTTCAAATAACACTCTCGAAACCTCCATGCGCACTTCAGCACATCTATCCTCCGTCATGTTCCACAAGGCCGGTTCAATAGCCGAAAGGATTTTTGAAACCGGAATCGACGAGGGTGTAGGTGCAAAATTCAAACCACGTGATAGCACAGAAGTTTCGCAATCACTTAGGCGTCGATTAGAAAGATTAAGAACCCAACGGGAGTCCATTCGACCACTGTTCCTGCAGTAGTTTCGTTTGTACTCCGTTCTCAATCTCTCAAGCTTTTCCTTTTGAACACCACGAACTCTAGAACGAGTAGTTGCTTCTTCTCTTTCAGCTTCAACCAAAACACGGGAGAAGGTTTCAGAGTCGAGAGCAGTTTCCAGACTAGGTTCAAAAGATACCAACATCAGGCGCGTACGATTAATCATGTTATGACAATGACCAATCCGTGCAGACAAAAACTTGAAACTTGCCTTCTTTGCAATGTTACGTCCTTCAGACAAGGGGTTTCACACGCAAAGCCTTGGGCACCAATTTCTCCGATTTACAACAGTGATTGAAAGTCAGATGTTCTTTAAAGCGGACAATTGTCCGCTTTAATTTAAGCGGTTCATTACCCTTCTTAGATGTTCGGATAAATAGAGATGGGGATGGGCGACTGTTGACTACGGTGTTTAGGAAATCAACGCATACTGATAGGTATCTTGACTTTCGTTCTCATAGCCTGGCATCACAAAAAGCATCTGTTATTAGAGCCTTGCACCCACGAGCCTTTACACACTGTTGTAATGATGACCTTCACAACGTTGAATTACGATGCAACAAAAGCGTGTTGAAAATGAACGGTTACCCGAATAAATTTATGACTTGTAATCAGTGTGGCGTTAGTGGTGGAAACAGGAATGTAGAGGATGAGACTAGGAAGACATCAGTGCTTTTGCCATATGTGGCGGGTGTCTCAGAAAAGCTGTCTCGAATTCTCAGTTGTGTGAATGTTAAGACCTACTACAAACCTGTCTACACCCTGCGTGATCTATTACTTAAAGTTAAGGATCGCGTCCCTGAGGAGGAAAAATCTGGTGCTATTTACCAAATACCGTGTGGAGACTGTGACAAGGTGTATGTTGGACAGACGGGAAGATCGATACGTCTACGAGGGAAGGAGCATATGCGTGCGGTAGCTAGGGGAGATGATTCAAGCCAGTTGGCTGAACATGTCTTCAGAGAGAGTCACGAACCAGATTGGCATTCGATGAAAACATTACATCAGAATGTGACGAATCTGGGGAGTAGACTTTTTCTGGAATCATGGGAAACCTACGGTTTGAGGAGTCGTGCAATAAACATCGCAAAACCTCTACCAGAACCTTACAGGATTTTTGCAAAACCTCGAGTTGGGGGTGTTCATCTGACATCGTCGGGTGCGGGGGCTTTCCCGGCGAGGGTTTCCCCGATTGGGGTTTCCCCAGCTGGAAATGCTCCGCACCAAATGGCGTCAGATGGGGATTCCCAACATGCGGGTATATAAGCTTAGGACTTTCACGAACTCTTCATTCTGCCTTCACTTGACAAAGGGAGCAGTTGGCTCCCGAAACGTCGTGTTTTTAAACCTTACGCCAGTGTCGAAATAACTGTTTGTTTATTTTTTATGTATTGAAGTGCTATTTATTCATTGCGTGATCTGTGCTATTAATTATTTATGTCACCAAGCATACCACCACTCTTCAATAGGTGTATTTGTGTAATGTTATAGCTCCTTTATTCCAATTCCTTTTACCCAGAGTCATCCTGTAAATGCACCCGAGTAAATTTCAGTGTGCTAATCAGCTTCAGACCCAAAACCAAGGAGAAATAAGCAGACAGGTGAATGAACAAGCAGATACAAATCACACTTTAATTTCTAAACGTTACACATGAAGAATGGGCTTTAGATTTTAGGAAAACACAGTATAAATTTTGAAATCATCCTTGCAGTTTAGCGCTCAACGAATTCTGCCGAACTGTACTGATTAGATAAGAACGGCACTTCCCGTCTTAAAAAAACAAAACAACAAACGCGCAACGTATATTCTAAACACGTAGTAAAAATAATACAGAACTTTTTGATATTTTAAACAATGGTTCGAAATTCTTACTTGCCAACCAAGACTAGATTTGTTGAGCTCGGTATGCGTACATATGCTCATACACATGGTGTAAGATTTCAAGATTTAAAACAAAATCTGGTTTGCAACAATTGATTCTAAAAGTTTGAGCATATATTTTTAGTCCCAAGGCTAATATATACGTCATTAAAAATAAAAGCCCTGGGTACGACTCCTAGAAAAGAGAGCTGGTGAATATCTGCCATTTTATTGCCATTGTATCACGTGATCGTGGTTGCAAATTGCATTTATTGGCGACATTTTGAAAGTTGCGCCAATGTTTACAATAGTCGGATAATCGCGGATTTTTGATTATTTTTATGCCAAAATAGCGATCATTGCGCCAATGCGGAAAACCTTTATCGCCAAGGTAAATGAAACCGGAAGTGTACAAGAAAATGGTGGCTTATGCGTCGGCCTATAATTCTAGGGGCTCTGCCCAGGGAGATTTAACGCGTCTGCCGACCTAAAAAAAACTATTCACACAACCGAGCATTTGAGGTGAAATCCAACCCAGTGGGCTGAAATGAGGGGCAGCCTGTGCTGGGTTTCAGTTTTAAAGGATGTTATCCATAGCATAGTAAAGTAATTTGTTACTATGTAAAGCTTTTGACTCAGGAAAAAATATTATTATTGAGATGAAAAATATTATAGTGCGGAAAAAATACGCAGTATCTATTATGGATCAATTAAAATTTATTTTATCATTTTTTATTGTACAAAGTTAGAATTTTTTACAGAATTAAACTCTAAAGTCATTTTGTGATCATTCTGAACTCTCTAAGCCAGCCATTTTAGAAAAGTTAACATTATCTGCACCTGTCATGCTAAATGAGACGATCTTAAAAAACAGCGCTTACGGACTTAGCTCAGGAATATAAGTTTCATTTTGCTGGAAGCTGAAACTAACGGAAGTTAGTTCAGTGAATGGAATTAACCAATTTAAAAATTATTTTGAAAATTAGCCACTAGTTCTAAAATTTATTTCCCAGTTTTAAGATTCGTTTGGAGATGGTTTTCGAAGGCATGGGAGCATATATTTACAGGAACAATACAAAAACTTTATTCATGTAGCAATACAAAACAAATATAATTACAAAAATTGTTACATATTGTCTACCTAGACAAAAATGGGAAAAGACCAAGGAGTCTAACAAAGCCCATGCTGCTTAACGTAAGGAGATGAAAATGGAGGGGAGAAAAAAAGCTATATGATCTGAAAAAGAAAAAAAAAGTAAACAATAACTAGAGAAGAAATAATTAAAAATAAAAATGCATATATTATCAATAAGTAATAATAAAGTATATCAGTAAGTAGTAATAGGTAATACATATATTATTCTGGGTAATAAAAATTCATGAAAGCATATGCGTTTCCAAGATTGTTAAAATTGCCCGATGTTAGTTTTTTCTGTTACAGATATTTAATTAGTTTAGATATTACAACAAAAATAACAGATATTTGAGGTGGGCATGTTAGCTCTTTTCTTTTGATGAGTTAACTTCTTGACTCACTGAACCTGGCTCATCAGTTTTGACTCATTCTGACTCATTAACTCTAACATACTTTTGGGATTCAGCTCTTTTGAGTGACTTTTTGACCATTCTCAATAGTTAGATGGGCAGAAATACCGAAGAGCACGGTAGCCCTCGAATATCAAAGTACATTCTTCTCTTTAATGGCGCAACATATGACCTTCTCTAAATTTGTTTGAGTCCGCAGAATTCCTTGAATTGTTCTGCTACTGTGAAGGGGATGAATTTATTAATTTTTTGATCATTTGAATACCTCCAATTTGCAATAAATATCAAACTATATTTCGGTGCACGGGCGCCCTTAGCGGGGGACAGGGGGACCCGTCCCCCAATGATGGTATTAAGGTTCCATATCTCCTTCCAATTTCAAACAAAATGCCTTCTACTGGTATATTGTCCCCCCCATATTTTTATGCCGTAGGCGCCCATGTTTCGGTGCATCTAATAAAATGCAATATACAGTAATAAATGGAAATTATAGTATAATCAATTTCATATTTAGTTCGTTTAATCAAACATTTTACAATATGTCCAGTTTTATATGCCGAACAGAATATCTCATACATACAATTTTATTTAAAATCACACGTTCTTTTATGAGTAAGGTATTTTTGTTTACAATACATTAAAAGATTTTATTTTAAAATTTATATTGTACATTCGAAAACATACGCGATATCTTTTAAATATGGGTCCATATGGCGCATTTTGATATTCTAGAATTGCATTTTTGAAGGAAAGAAAATATTTATCGGTACAAACGCATTTTAAAGATCGGGACGCAACTGAGAACGATTATATAAAATTCCTCATATCTTATTCATTGGATAACTAGAGTCCAGGTTTTTTAAGAGCGTTATTAAATCACATGGATGTCGCAAAAAATGTTGTTTCTATCTTTGCCATAAATATGTAGCAACTGCTTTATTATCGTCGACGTCAGCATCCAGTTTTTGTGGTACTTTACGTGTAGTCAATGAATAGTCCAGGCATTGATGGAGAAACTTCAAAAATACTCGACAGTCTAAAGCATCGTTATTTGCGAGTTCAAAAAGTGTTCCTATCCCACGATACGACGTCATCATAAATATTGAATCGGGAATATGTGCGAGCAAGTGGTGTTCGGAGATTCCAGGAGGAATGAAAAAACCCTATCATATAAAAAATGCGTGTTTCAGGGGGAAACTTGCTTTTGCCGCATATGTTAATACAGGAAAATTACCATTTTGCTTTCTGAGTTATTTTTGCTGAAAGTGGCAGTAACTTGTGGGATTTCGGATGCTTCAGATTTTGATGAAAAGTAAGATCTCGAGAGTGATTTTAATCAAAACTTATGCAGATGGATTTACTACTCTTCAGTCGACTCTCGCCTCCAAATGATTTGGCGCATTTTTCCTTTTCGCCCTCCTTCTCCTCCTCGAGTATTGAGTTTTCAGAAGATTGAAGAATCCATCCGCAACTTTAAAAATGAAAATTTTTGCGTAGGGAAAAATTGCGAGAGTGTGTCTGAACATGGAATTCATATGCTGGAAGCAAAAATAGTGGGCATAAATGGAAATGAGGCATATTTTACAGAGAAGGCAGAGCTGCTATTGCAAGCAGATTAGAAACTATGCCATAGATAATATTTTGGCATCTCTTTCAAAGTCCGAATAAAGGTTTATTTTTCAAATTTCTATGCAGAGTAGGGTTTTCATTTGGTGCAGTAATAATGGGATTTCTGTATTTACTTTCTACCTACTTGTAGAAAACCATAATGAAATTGTACTTATGTATAGATATTCTAATGAAGGTTCGCGAAAAGTCATTTCGATCAAGCTTGTCACAGCAATCGGGGCTTTATTCATTCAATACACATTATATACATCAAAGTACATAACAAGGTTGATAAATGGACTTTAGATATGCATGTTACACCTTTTATTATACTGTTCTTCATAAACTACACCTGTAGACAACACGTGGTATGACATTGTGTTTTGTTGAGGTAAAAAAAGAAGTTACAGTTCATTTCATGATACAATTATAAGTATACAGTTGTACAAAGTAGCCAATTATTAGTCGAACTCTTTATTGCTTTGATTAAAACAGTCCTCATTCCGAATCTATTCAATAAGAACATACTTAGAAGGATATCCGAAATACTCGTATGCCGACCGAGTTTATGTATCCGGATAGTGTTTATAGTGTTAATACCCTCATAAGATGAGTATAAGCATTTGACAGGAAAAATATGGTTATCAATGATCTACTTCATGATAACATCATGTTTAATAATTATCTGTTCATTATTTGTTGAAATTCTCTCAAAATATTTAACACTTTTAAAGCCCATCTACCGGCTAAATGGGTTATCAGGCTGTTTTTCTATTTTGTATGATTTGGAAATAAAACGTATTTTGAGAGTAAAGATCTTCCAGCTTGCGATGGAGTTCGGAGGTAAGATACAGGTTCAGTCGGTTTCACATATCTCCACCAAAGTTCTGTTTATGTATTTTTCCCGTCCGATAAGTCAGCCTTATGACATTGGATTATGATACAAGGCCCATGGGGTATGAATTAAGATACAAGGATTCTGATATATGATTTAAGATACAAGAATCAGGATAAATGAACTATGATATTCGAATTCCGATAAATAAATTAACTATGTAATTTCTTGGTAGTTTTTAGTAACAATTATACTGGGATAAAGGACACAAAATATTGGAATTGGAGATAAATTTACCAACTAAATAACTCGCTTAGTTTCATAATATGTTTGCTATATTATTAGATGCACGCCACAGTAAAGATGTGCAAACTCGGTTGCTAATCGAGTCAGTGTGTCGATTTTACCTGCCTCTCAGAGATGAACAGAACCATTCACCTTTCCTGTAAGTGAATAATTATGCCCAACTCTAGTTCACAGTATAATCACGGACCACTTGCCTTAATTCGGACTCGCTGAGCTCGGGTTTGACCTCCAAGTAAGCTTAGACGCTCGTGTAGATATCGCAGGGTGATGTCAGTCTCTTATATAATGCCCCTGGTGCAGAACTGACTGACAACATATGGCCTTTATCTGGCAGTAAATACTGTCAGATACCAATATTCAGGGCTGTGCCCAAAGGATACGCGCCGTGTGAACCGTGTACTCTCAAGAAATTTTGAAAAATATCGAGTACGCGCCGCATACTCTCAAGGTCTCAAGAAAGTTTTTGTATTATTAAGGTTTTTGTATTATTAAACTTATTGTATTATTAAGTATTTGCTTGTTTGGGGACAACTTACAACATAATTCAGCCTTTTTTTTTTTTTTGCTAGTCATTTACAAACTTGAATGAAAACAAATGGAGAAATGAGGAAGACCCTCTGAACCCACAAGCCTCAAAATAATACCCTGCGTACGATCAAGAGAGGACTGAAAACTGATGAAAGTAACGACTACCACCTTGAACTTGGATAGACGATAGACGACCAGTCAAATGCCAGCCAGCGCGGAGCAGTGACATCACCAAGCCCAGTAACCCCGCAATTACAATATTCTTTAATTAAGACAGCATCGCATGCTCTCAATTTTCTTCAGGACAACCCTGCCAAAATAACACAGTTAGCTTCCAATGGTGGACGCAGGAAACGAAAAGAAAAGAATTGTGAACCGCAGATTTTTAAAAATTAAATAAAATATTAGAATTTAATAAATGATATTCAACGCTAAAAGAATTGTATACATATATAATTACAAGCTTGAAAAGATTGGCTTATTTTAAAACAGCATTTGCCCATATATTTATGGGAAACATATATACGGTAGAATTCATTAGATTCACAATAAAATATTTAATGTATGTGCATACATAATATGGAAGTATATATTAAACAATCGTTGCTCCATAATGAAAAGCGTTCATTTAATATTAAAGCACCTAAAGCTTCTTTTCGCAAAATTTCAATCTTAACTGCAAAGCTTATTTTAATTTTACATCCCCACATCTTCAGCTAAAATCTGACTTCTCATACGTTGCATTTGGTGTAAGATTTCATATTTTGGAGTTATAATAGCTTTTCTCTCATGAATTTTAATAACCAAATAATTTGAATGCGACTGCGAAATCGACCGTGTCATCAGAACAATACGTTAAGAATTTATTAAATTTTTTTGTTCATAAAACACGAAACTTCAAATGTCAAATTTCTGGTGCATTTTGTTCTGTTGAAGAAAATTAAGACCCATAATTAACCTATAATAACCTTATATTAAGGCCTTAATTTGATTCGCAGTCAACAGTCCGTTAAAACAGTTTCAGATAAAAAACATCCCGAAAGAAACCATTTAATATTAAATGTAAATATTTAGTAATATAACGTAAATATCTAGTAACATTAAATTGTAAGAAATGAGAAGTCGAATTTTGAATGCAAAATTTCCGTGAAACCAATTCGAAGGACTATTAAATCCATGCGTTAGAAAGGGTGTGAGTACGAAGATTTACACCGGTCGTAAAAAGGAGAGTATTGGTCGCCAAGTTTTTCGCCAGATCAGGTAACAACCTATTCACTAGGGATTTACGGCCGAAAGCTGGGCCCCCTTCTTCTCATTAATTGCTAGTCCGAGACAGCCTTTAGGAAAGCCATGTCTTGTGCTCTCAGTAGAGCATCAGTTAATAGGATATCAGGCAAATTTAACCATAACCACCAAAGTTAAGCATAATTTTGGCGAATAATGAATATAATTGGCGACACTGATAGCCAATCTTATAAATTGGAATGGTAGAATTGACCCGTTTGTATTTTGATGTACTGTACATTTAGTATGTGGGTATTATTGTTATTATACAATTTTAATAAATACAAACATTATACTTTGGAATCTGTTTGCAATGATACTCTAGAGACCAGGAAAGACATACTTATATGCAATTTATTGTTATAGAGAAAGTTGAATCAAATACACTATATAAAATAGATCCATTTTTTAATACATGATAAGTATTTTTGTATATTTATTTGGTATGATTGGCTGTGTTTAACTAACTGGAGGTCCGAGATTTATTATATACTTGAAGCTATTTTCCTGGGATCTTTCCTTGCATGGCCAAATTCATTATACTTACTGAAAGTTGATATCATGAAATGTTTAATATTTGCAACTGTACATGTGAAAATAAACATTATTATTGTGAGATGCATAGTTCATCTTGAGTTTGATGACTGGATATATTATTTAATATCTGGCCCTTCCCACGGGCCCGAGATATCAAATCTATTTACTTAGGATATGGTAAAGCGGCCTTTTGGAGTTGGTACATTACCATTCTGTTAATCTCTATTGTA
This sequence comes from Dysdera silvatica, assembly GCA_006491805.2. Taxonomy (NCBI): domain Eukaryota; kingdom Metazoa; phylum Arthropoda; class Arachnida; order Araneae; family Dysderidae; genus Dysdera; species Dysdera silvatica. The sequence goes on along the minus strand of QLNU02014802.1, from coordinate 170,397,837 downwards.
TTTAGATGATTTTCAAGATTTGATGGGATTGTTCTCAATGCTCCTATTACTATACTGTTAACTGCTGTTTTTTCTATAACCTTTCGACATCGACTTATGGATCTTTGTTATTATTATTATATACGGGAATTATTTAATTCAATGAAACATTACTTTTAATAATACAGTATTAAACGAACTATTAAATAATATTACAATTTAGGAATGCAGATTATTAATAGACAGCTGAAATGTAGTACATCAGTCCAAGGAACAAAAAATTAAGAATTTTCGAAAGAAAGGGGATAAATCTCATTTTCTATTCTAAGAATATCTACATTTGTGTGCATACTGTTCTTCGGCGTCAATTAATTTTCAAAGGTTGTATTATTTAAAGGGTATTGGACATAGTATATGGCCATAGTTTAGAAAATACAAAAGTATCATCATATACATATTTATTTAGAGTATGTTATATACAGATTCGCTTAGAATAAATTATCTTTATATATAGATTCATTTAGAATAAATTCCCTCGATAATGGCTATGACATTGCTATTAAAAGTTCTTTTCCCTTCCTTCACTGTGTCGCTTCATTTGAGAAGGACGACCTACAACTTTAAGGAAAATGAAATACAATGTTCCCCAAGTCTGGTTTCAAACTCTGGTCCCCATGCAGTGGCGAAAAGTCAATTTCAATGTCAATGACATCGATACTGCTGTTATTAGCCTTTTTTTTAAACGGCCCTCTAAACGGTATATCAAACGTCCAAATTTCACTTTTAGAGGAAAAGAAAAAAGATGGTATCTCCAAGCCTGATATAGAATTCGGGACTTTTTGCAATGATATACAGTCAATTTCTTCGTTTGTTTGGTTTTTTTTATGGCGCAAGAGCATCTGGGCTATACTGCGCCAAACATGGTAAAATCAAAGACTGTAGTAAAAACCAGTACTTTTTAAAAATTTTAAAACGTGCGTATGGTCAGCATGGTCATTTAAAATGTCAGACAGTGATGAAGAGTTAAAAGTAAGAGTGCGGGCAAGTCTATAATAGGGGCATTGAGTTAAAATGTGTAAAACACTCATGGGTTCATTGCACACTTGGCAAATTGGTGCTGGTTTTCCTTCCAACAGATGTCTATGGGTGAGATGGGAATGCCCAATGCGAAGTCTAGCAAGGAGAACCTCCTCTTTCCGATTTTTACGGTATGAGGAGGGCCAGTTACCAATTGTATGTTTAATATTATTCAATTTGTTATTGGTTTGATGATCCCATTCCTCCTGCCACCTTTGATTCACACAGGTCTTGATAATTGGTTTCAGGTCAGAGAAAGGAAGAAGCTGGCTAGAAGCAAGTGGTGAGTTCGTTGCCTTCGCAGCTGCATCAGCAGCCTCATTCCCTTTGATACCAATGTGAGCAGGGATCCAGCAGAATTTAATATTGGAATGATTGTGCAGGTGCTGCAGTTGTGAATGGATTTTGGATAAAATAGGATGAGGTGAATATTTAAAAGATTCCAGGGCTCTTAAAGAGCTCTGAGAATCGGTACAGATGATACAATGAGTTAAGCTATGAGTTGAAATATACGCAAGTGCCATGGAAATGGCATAAAGTTCTGCTGTGAAAATGGAGTATGATGGGGGGATTTTTTCTGCAATGGCACTGTTGTTAATGACAAATGCAGAACCTACATTTGTTTCAGTTTTGGACCCATCTGTAAAAATGAAATTGGAGTCTTGAAAATGATCCCGAAATTCAGAAAATAACTGCTGGTAATAAGCATTAGGTGTAGTGCTTTTGCTGTGGTTAACCAGATCGCAATGGAAGTCCAAGTCAGGTATGACCCATGGTGGTGATAAATGAGTATGTGTAGGAGCAATATTCCGACAATCTATACCTAATTCTCTGGTTAGTTTATCCATCCGAATACCAAATGAAGGAATGCATGAAGAGCGAGCATTCAAAAATAAAATGGAACGAGGTTCGAAAATGACATCCCTAAGAGGGTGAGTGGGCAGTGATTTAAGTTTCGTATAATTGTTAAGAGACAGCTGCATACGTCTTAATGTTAAAGATGGTGCATTGGTTTCCACATAAAGACTTAAAGCTGGTGAGGTACGGAATGCACCTGTACACAGTCTGAGACCCTGATGGTGGTGTATAGGGCCAAGAGCTTTCAAGATGGATTGTCGAGCGGAGGCGTCAATGACAGAGCCATAATCCAGTTTGGAACGGATGAGAGCACGATACAGACGAAGCATTGGATAATGGTCTGCTCCCCAGGATGTATGGGAGAGTACTCTGAAGATATTAAGGGCTTTATGTCATTTGTTTTAAGAGATTGTATATGGGACTTGAAGGTGAATTTTTGGTCAAATAACACACCAAGAAATTTTGCCTTTTGAACAACTGGAATACGATGATTTCCCAGATAGAGTTCTGGTTCTGGATGTAAGCCTCTCCTCCGACAAAAATGGACACAAACTGTCTTCTCTATTGAGAAAGTAAAGCCATTTTCATTTGTCCAGTTAGTGATGTTATTGAGGGCAATTTGCAACTGCCTTTCTAGCCTGCTCATGTCACGGGATTGACAAGAGATTTGGAGATCGTCAACATAAAGTGATGTTTGTACAGTGTGTGGGACCTTTTTAATGATGTTATTCAGCCTTAGGATGAAGAGTGTAGCACTCAAGACACTGCCCTGAGGAACACCCTGTTCTTGGTTGTAAAGATCAGAAAGGACTGATCCAAGACGAACTTGGAAAGTACGATCAGTGAGAAAATTTTGAATAAAAAATGCCATGTTTCCTTTGAGGCCACATTCCTGAAGGTCACAAAGCATTCCATGACGCCAAGTTCTATCATAGGCTTTCTCTATGTCAAAGAAAATAGAGACTAGATGTTCTCATTTGACAAATGCTTCTCGGATCCTTGTTTCAAGCAGAAGAAGGTTATCTGTAGTAGAGCGTATGCGGCGGAAGCCATTTTGAGAAGTCATTATGCAGTTATTGGATTCCAAGAAATATATTAGTCGTTTATTAATCATCCTCTCCATTAATTTGCATAGACATCTTGTTAATGCTATTGGCCGATGGTTAGTTGGATTTTTTGGGTCTTTACCTGGCTTTGGGAAAGGGATAATAATTGCTCTTCGCCAAGAATCTGAAAGCAATGTTGTGTCCAGATTCTATTGTATAAGTAAAGTAGATTTTCCTTTGACCTTTGAGACAAGTGTCTAAGCATGGAGTAATGGATGTTATCATGACCAGGAGCACTATTTCTTGAAGTTTGCAAAGCACTCATGAGCTCACACATTGTGAAAGGAGAATTATAAGGCTCATTTGTGCTGGAGTGGAATTTGAGTGGAATTTTTTCAATCCTGTTTTGAATTACGTAAAAATTTGGATCATAGGTATTATTGCTGGATGTTTGGGAGATAGTCTTTCCCAGTAGGTTTGCAATATCTGGAAGATTGTTTGCAACAATCCCATTGCTATTGAGGGTGGAGGTTGGATAAGACGTATCGTTTCCATTAATTTTTTTTATTTTATTCCAAATGATTTTTGGGTTTATGGAAGTATTAATGCTAGAAATATACTGTTTCCAGGACTCCCTTTTTGCTTCCCATCGGATACGTCTACATTTTGCTCTTGCTTTTTTGAACTCAATAAAATTATCGTTTGTTGGGTACCGTCTAAATCTATTCCAAGTGTCTGGACTGCAACACTCACCATTGAGGGTTGTTTATTTGTTTGGACAGCTGCTGCAAAATTAAGGCTATTGGGTGGTTTGTTAACGTTAAACTGATTTTTAGCTTCAGTATAGCTGATATTGTTAGTGACCTTAATTTCAAGAATGCGTTTCGCCTCTTTCCATTTAGGGCACGATTTTGCACATGATGGATGTTCACCCTTACAATTTGTGCATTTAGGAGAAGTGTTTGAGCAGTTGTTGTCATCATGGTCGTGGGTTCACCATTTAGCACAAGTTAGTTTACCTCTGCAAGAGATCTTGGAATGGCCAAATTTTTGACAGTTAAAGCATCTAGTTGGGTTAGTGATGTATTCACGGACTTTACAGATCAGGTAACCTGCTTTGATGGTGCTAGGGATTTTAGGTCTATTGAAAGAAAGAATTACGTGTGTTGTTTTGACGATATTGCCATCCTTTTTTATTGTAATGTGCCTTGCGGCGGTGATTCCCTGGTCTGCAAGTTCGGTAACTAAGTCTTGTTCGTCTACTTCAATTAAATCATTCTCTAATATAACTCCTCAAGAGCTGTTGAATGTGTTATGTGGGGTGACTATTTATTAGTATTGGCAAAAAATTGGTACTATGTAATAGAGAAGTTGTTTGACTTGGAGTGGCAGTTTTTATTATTAAGTCGCGTGATTTGAGTCTTTTAACATTTTTAACTTTGCCAGCAATGGTTTTAACAGTTTTGTCAACGGAAAAAGGTGACAGGTTTTTGAATCGTTCATCATTAGATGAATAGATGAAACGATTAAAAAAGATGGTTGAACGGTTGCTAGATTTGGTGTTTCAAAACGTGCTCTTTTGGTAGTCGGTTCGTAATTCGGTGAAGAAGTTTTTTATTTATCAATAGAGAATTAGAATAAGATTCAGGCCCCACCGGCCCCACCCACCACGGAGCCCTACAAGGGGACATTGCAATAATGCCAGAGCTAACCAGGACCTATACCCTTTCGGTTATCCCCTAAGCCGTGAGGTACGAGTGGTCAGAGGAGCAAAATCGACTTCAAGATAAAAAGGAGCTATTACCTCGGATCATACGACTGAAGTTTTGAATGGGACAGAGTAGGAGTAGAACTAGTAAATAGAGAACCAATATAAAATAAAGTAAGAGTAAAGTAAATCAAATGAGGCATGTCATAGTAACAGTGTGTTGGAAGAAAAACAAAAACGAAGGAAGATAAGAAAGAACGAAACAGATTTTGAGGTCTCTAATGCTCCTAACACCAGTAGCACTCGCGACCAGCTGATTGGTCGATACCGGGGACAGGCCGACCTCCCGTTTACCAGGAGCAGGGGCCAAAGTAGCGTGTTGGGGACAGTACCTCGCCCCTCAGCCACCAAGATCCCCCTTTGCTTGGACAAGGGTCTCCACGCACGGCAAATACGTGGGTGCTACACCAAAAGGGAGCACATAAGTTTCCCTCAGTAAACCATCATCGTGATCAATTTCTTCGTTAATATCCTCATATTTCCTTCAATTAAACCCGTCTTCAGCTTATTTTAAGTGTGTTGCTTTATTTGGCAGGTTTCAACTTCATTTTTGAGTCAAAAAAACAGATGACGTCTTCAAGTGTCCGCGTCGAACTCAAAACCCTATGCTGATAATGAAAACTAGTTTAAAATACCAGTTCGTATGAAATGTTAGTCAACGTTACGACACCTTTGACCAAAACTCACAACGTCACGAGGAGATGCAATGCACGATTTGAAAACGTCTGGTTTTGACTACTGGTGCCCAAATTCGATCACTGGACGAAAGAATGACGCTTTTTTCCCATATATTATAAATGAGTAGTACCATTCAGTGATTCGGTGACGATTTATTAACTAACTGGACAGACAGCTAGTTTAGTCCAGTGTAGTTCAACTTTTTTACAGTACAGCGGTTATATTATTAAAGTGATGTTGATTTCTCGAATAGCATAGAAATATCCGAGATCATTTTTAATGTTCCTTAAAATCTACAACATTTTCACATCATCACTTGTAATTTCAATTCATGTAAGAAATTCTCCGTTGAAATTGTTCCTCCTAGCATTCATCTTTTAAATTTCCATTGTCATATTTTTCTTTACTTAAAAGACAAATGTTCCACATTCTGCCAATAATTATAAACAAGCAAGTGAAAAAAAATCACCCAAGTTCGATATTTAAATTTAGCGGGTTTCAATTAACATTAATTCGCAACTCTCTAATTCGCAACTCTCTAATCCGCAACTCTCTAATTCACAACTCTCTATTCCTCAACTCTCTAATTCTCAACTCTTTAATCTGAAACTCTCTAATTCGCAACTCTCTAATTCTCAAGTAACTCGGTAGGTTTTCAGCATTAACAACAACCATAATTATTGCATTTACGGAAGACCTTTGCCTTGTCCTTTTCATTGCGTATAGACAGGCAGACAGGAAAGCCAAAAGCAATAGTGGGTTTAATATCTATTGAAACCCGCTAAAAATGGCGGCTTGGTCAACTTTTTTTACAAAGTCCATCTATAGGTTATGTGCAGGCCGTGAGATGGTAACTTTGATTCAGATTTATAGCATGCTAGCTCTTTGCGCAAAGCCGCCCTTACGCAAAAGTAAAGAACTTTAAAATTATGCACAATTTCGCTAAGAACACGTAGGGCGAAAACCTGCGTCGTCTTTAAAAGGCAAATATCATTGCATATTGGTTTAATAATAAAATTATGATGGAAGTACTCAAATACGTAGGACAGTAAAGTAAAGAAGAAGGCAAGCAGACACATGGGAGAACATGGGTGTGGTCCATGGTTTATTTTCTTCTGTTTGAACAGTATATTGAATTATTTTGGTAATTGTATATTCTACGTCAAGTGCCTTCATACATTTAAATATCTTTCCATATCATGTTATTCATAAGTTTTTCTATAAGCATCAGAACAATCTCACACAGCTTAATCAAATAATTATACATTATCTTTATTATTCACTAATTATTAAACGTCAACCGAATATATAGTCAAAAGTAGGAAAATTTAAATTTAGAAATGATAGTGATAATACATATTTATTAATGATATATAATGATAAATATTTTTATTTGTTTCACACTATATGATATGCACGCATACTAAAATAATAGAGTACATATTTATATTCATTAAAATATGATTAAAATCATATACGTTAGATTACTCGCAAAGAAAAGAATGACTTTTCTGAACATGGTACGGACCGAACACTAACCTTTTGATAACCAATTAAATGCTCTTTCCTATAGAGCTACAGGCATCGATCGAACTCCCTTGTAGTTAAATGAGAAAGAGCAGTTGACTGGTAATCTAGCGTTTATGGGTTCAGTTCCCACCAGGTACTGAGAAGTCATTCGTTTTCAAATAATTTACCATCTAATTCATCATATTCATATACAGATGACGCTTTGTTGCATAAAAATATCCTGTAAACTTCAAAGCAGTTGAGAACAGGTTAAAATGCAAAAAAAAGGTCAATCCCGCATAGGTGAAAAGCAAGCGACAATTTGGTAGCTAACTAATGATAAATTGTATCTTAAATCTTTCCATTCCAGAATTTCAAACATGATACAATGCACATGCATTTTCTGTTTTAAGGAGGGGCTAATACCCTTATGTGCACGTTATTCTAGAATACTCATGTGTCAGAACATAGTTTCAAATCAACAATCACATTTTTTTTTGTTGAGGGAAAAGGGAAGACTCTCTGAGCTGGCGATATTTAAAAAGAAGCCTCGGTTACAATTGAGTGCTTCTTAATGTTTTCACGGTATTGGATTCGGAAGAGATAAATAATTCCTGTTAACTCTTCGACCGAGAAGTAATCAATAGCTGGCTATGATTAATTAATTTTCCGATGTATGAATCCATGTATGCTTGTTACTAGGCAAGCTGAAGCTAAATGTTAACGCAGCGCTGATTGGAATTTCTTCTTTGGCATTCTGGACAATACTCGGGTTTAGTTGATTTTTTATTAGTGCTGAAAGATACATTTTTGTTAATTCATTCGATATCCTTCATGCTGTTGTCAAGAGAACATTTATTAATATACTGCTTTAATCAATGTTAATATATTGATAGTAATCTTGTTTCCGTTTCGTATTTGTTAGAAATTAAATTCATTGAATTTAATCAATCAATCAATCAATCAACTAACCGACGAATGAATGAATGAATGAATGAATGAGCATCCGACTTTATGTCCTTGCTCTCCCCATCTCTTTAAATATTATTGTTTCGCTATTATAAACTTCGCATAAATATTGCTGTTCATAGGGTAGGAAAAATCAAAGTTATGTTGCTTCTAGTGAAAAAAATACTAGTAATAATCCTCTTATATTAGGTACTAAAATTAATAATTGGAATATAACGTTTTCACCTGGAGGTTATTCCGAAGATTCCTGGCAAACGTCAGCAACGTTGGCCTGAAACGCCCTGATACGCTCTACTTAATGTCTAAAACAACGCCTCACACAAAGATGAGACCGGGATTTATGTCTTCGCTTTTAGTTTTACTGCAGCGGCATGTTGGTTTCCGTCTGACCACTGAAATCAAACAGTTTGGAGGATCGTTGTTTTTCTGGTGAGAGCCAACATAATGACGGGCTGCTCGCCGTGGGCAGGTGTGATGTCAGTTGCCTAATGTGGTACTCCTTATTGTCGATGAAGGACTGACAATTATTCGTCAGTATCTGACAGTCTGATTGTCGGGCTGAATAACAGATGAGCCAAATGACGGACGCCAGCAAAGCCGTACCTAAGAGGTGGTCTGGAGGGCCCACGGCAGGGGCGCAAAATTGGCTGAAATAACTCATAGAGAAGATATGTCCGCGACTAAAGGCGCAAACTGGAAGGTTCTTCCAGGGGCGCAAGATCATCCAGCTACGTTTCTGGGCGCTGAAAAAATTTTTTTAGTTATTCGTGTGTGGAACGTTAAATAAGTTACAGACTTCATTAATTTGAAAATTTTTTGAAGTTCTTTAAATCAAAACTTCTCGTGAAGTGGAAAGTGGTATTCTAATTATACTTATCCATAAACATGGCTTATATTTTCTCTACATGATTTAGAAATTTCGCATAAAATTGTATTTTAGATGGAAGTGCTTTATTTATATCAGTTGCGTCTATTCAATGTTGTTCAATGATGTTAATAAAGCATTATGTGAATAAAAAAATTTCAAATTTCCGTGTGGTTTTCTATGAAGTTGGGTGTGTATGTATCTAGCATGTTGCAAAATAAAGTCTGCCCGGGGCATATGCCTAAAATCTTTCCCTCTATCCAAGCACTTTTGTGCGCGAATTTGCAAATTGGCGCAGATATCTGATAATGCGATATTGATAATGGTAGCAACCTTCCCCCATTTCCTTATTTAATTTAATTGATGTGGATGAATTTACGTCATCAAAGTAGAATCATTATACCTCTCAACGAAATGCACTGGACATGTGATTCCGGGGGAATGGCGGTAGCTGCCATTACCAAAAACGCATTAGTGTACCCTTTCTTCAATTTGCAAACTAGAATATAAAATGCTTGGATTCTGGAGGGAGCATATTCAATATAACTCTTAGTCCAGAGGTTCCGAAAACTACGTACCATGGAGTCCCAATGTCTCAGCGGAAGCACTGAAAATAAAAGGACACTTTCAGAAAAAAATAATCCATTTGTCCAGAAAAATTAAGTATAGTCCTAATTTTTGGATAACTTTTCATCACATTATGATTTAACTGCATTATCATCCTAATATCATGCTAGATATATTAAAGAAATCATCCAATGGTCCGGGAAGTGACAGAGAAGGATTATAACTGGGTGATGAATCCATTTGTCCTTACTTGGAAACTAACCTGTCTGACATTAGCTGATTATAAAAGTCTCATAAACGTTACGTCAGATACAGGGACGTAGGCAGGTTAGGGATATAGGGGGCTAAGCCCCACTGGGAAATAATTTTTTTTAAAAATCAAATAGTGTAGAATTTTATTTTAAGTTTTTTTGTCTTACACAAGATTGTACATGACAATGGAAAATTTCTTGACGTTAAAATGTATTTAAAATAACTTTCTGGCATAGATCTGCCAGAAAGTTTTCTTAATTACATTTTCTCATATCATACATTTTCTTTCACATATCTGTGTGTATAATTTTTTTTACAGAAGTCTGAGTCTTTATATACTTTTTAATAAAAATAGGGAGAATCATAGAGAGGTATACTAAAATTTATAAGTTTTTAATGCAAAATTTATTTTAAGAAATTTATTTATTAACGTTAAATATATTAGTCTGCTTATATGTTTAGTATTATTAAATATATTAATAAAATACATCAAAACATTAACGAATTTCAAGCTGTCCCTATAGATTTCTAAGCATCCCCTGTAACTTTTAGAGCCCCACCCCTCTAATAAGCGTCAGCTATGGGCCTGGTCAGATAGCTCTTTGAAATTTGCTTTTGATAAAGCAAGTGCTGGTCTGGGTTTTGGTTACTTTCAGAGAACGCATTTAAACCACTCTTCGGTAAAACAAAATCATTTTTTCTCCCGTCTGCTACAAGTTAATTGAGTGAAACCAATTTTCTGACTATATAGCAATATGGGCGTCCGCAGAAAATTCGTATGGGGGTTACAGTCTCAATGCGGGGTTACAGAGCTACAGCTCAGTTATTCCAAAGTTAAATATACCAAATTTCATTGCAATGGGTTTACAAACCTCATCAACACCCCTTCCTGCGTACGCCAATGTAAATCAACCAAAATCACATACAGAAGCTGCATCGACATCGAACATGACCTTCGTTTGGACTTATCCTCAATAAAACCAAACATTGACGAATTATGCAAAACTAAACAACCCCATTTCTCTCATCGATTACTACATTTTGTAATTGTTACCAATTTAAATATAGGCCCCACCTAAAGAACACAAGAGGAAGGAAAGTCAGAGTCTTCGCGATCAAATATTTTCCCTAAAAAAGTCTCCACGTGACAAAAAGTTTTGGAACTACTGTCTTAGTCAGACCTTGTTTTGCAATATTCAAGGTAAGTTCATGTCATTTTCCGTAGGAAACCATGCATAAATTAAAAATTTGGTTAGGAAAGCTTGGGTTCCGTAGCAAGAGAATCAAGACAAAAATCCCATTGAATCGTTTTCGCCCGATGACAGAAAAAAAGTCTTTTCCAATCACATAGTAACACTAACAGAATTTTTTGATGACATAGTTAACTATATTAAGGATGGATTTTTAGCTTTTTATTATTTGCATGACCTCCCGTAAGACCCGATTTACCCGAAAATACCACTTGTCAATTGAACTTTCCGGTGAAAACCAATCAATTGACGGTCCATCAACGCTGTTAACAAATGGTTTAAACTGCAGTATTGGAAAAAGGAGTACTGTTCTTAAACATGATTAAATTCAGCTCGAATAGTACTGTTGACGTTGGGAAGGCTGTTACCAAGGATGTCAGTTTACTGAAAAATGAAAATCTTCGCGATTCTGTTGATTTTAGAATGTCTACACTATAAGTGATTATAGGATGTTTACTATACGGTGTTCATAATTATATTGCTATTCCTATTGTGGAAATCCACAATTACATAGATGATTATAGGACGTTTACCATATGGTATTTATAGAGAAATATTAGAAAGAGAGTAATATAATTATTAAATTACTATTTCTATTTTGGAAATACACAACTATATGTGATTATAGGATGTTTACTATACGGTGTTCATAATTATATTGCTATTCCTATTGTGGAAATCCACAATTACATAGATGATTATAGGACGTTTACCATATGGTATTTATAGAGAAATATTAGAAAGAGAGTAATATAATTATTAAATTACTATTTCTATTTTGGAAATACACAACTATATGTGATTATTTGCAGTGATTAAGCACGGTGCTGTAAAATGCGAAAAAATGGACAAGTACTGCTTTGATTGATAAGAAATACGGCAGAAAAGTAACGCAAATGTTCATGCATGAAACAAAATAAAGAATTACATACAAAGATAAAAACAATATTGGATTTTCATAAATTAAAAATGACGTCATATTAGGGTCATTAACAAAATGAAGTTTAAAGTCAAAACAAACAATAAAAACCGACATTACTAGGGTGTTTGAGCACCCCTCATCTGCATACAAAGTTTACAGGGTGTGACCATCATCACACCCACATCACAGGGTGTCACAGGGGATAACAGGGTGTGATCAACCACCGCAGAATCAAGTAATCGCCATTCCTCCTATAGAGCAGTTTCCAAAGCTGTGAGAGTGGCTGGGGGTGGGAAACGTGAGCATACAGCAGGGCTAAGGGCATCCCACAAATTTTCAATGGAATTAAGGTTACGCAGGCCACTCCATACGCGCAATCTCCTCACTCTCCAGGTGGTTGTCGACGATGGCAGCTCTATGGGGATGCGCATTATCGTCCATGAAAATGAAAGCAGAACTAATTGTTGCAGTTTACAATCTCACAGTGGGGTCTAGGACTTCAACCCGATACCGTACAGCCGTCACAGAACCCCGTCCCTAGATATGGAGGTCGGTGTGATATTCCAACGAAATCCCTGCCCAGACCATGATGCTCTCACCTCGGAATGCGTGATGTTCGGTGATGTTCTGGGGCTGATTGCGTGAACCTTTTTCTCTCCACACCCTTACACGCTTGTCATCGGGTTGCAGGGCGAATCTTGACTTATCCGTGAACATAACGTTGCACCAATCAGACACAGTCCAATTGGCATGTTGGCGACACCACTTTTAATCGTGCCCCTCTGGGTTGGACGGATAGAGAGGAACACACACTCGTTGCACCCGGGCGCACAGTAGTGGCAGATATAGTCTTACCAATGGCCGCTGCGATCATAGCTATAACACGTGGGGAGGTCGCTCTTCGATTCCGCTTGGCTATAACAGTAATAATATATCGATCTTCCTCGGGGGTCGTAACTCTTGGGATACCGGCCATAGGTCGTCGGACATCTTTAAACTGGATTTAACATCTTTAAACTGCATTGCAAATATAATATAAAATACTTTAATATCTTATATTTAAATTATATTTTTTAATACTAGTAAAACCTTATCGTGTTTTCTAAATATATTTTTGCGTGTAAACTGATAAATATCGATCCCATTCTTGCATTTTGTCATCTATACACAAATAGAAAATAAAACACTATTCATTACTTCCAACAATGTTATATATATATTTATATGTGTATAACTCTATATATTAATGGGCATATAACCTATGAGTGACACACTAATAAAAGAAATAAATAATACATTTAAGGAAAGGCTGAAATTCGATATCAGTAATTATTTATTATTAAATGTACAAATCAGGAAAAAATTTTAAACTTATTAAATGTACTGATTTAGTAGAGAGATGTACTAACACCGTCCTTTACTAAATAACTCGAGAAAAGGAAGCTTGAGCTACCGGAAAGAAGCTACCCGATAAAAGGTAGCTTGAGCTACCGAGAAAAAGCTACCCGATAAAAGGAGCTTAAGCTCTTTTTACCTCTCTATAATATTTACATTTTTAGGTTGATTTTTATGAAACAATACAATTTTGTGTTTCGAAAGATGACCCCGACCCCAGTGGCATACTGATAACCCCACAAGGCGGTGGGCCCCCAGCAAACAGGGGGGCCCCTTTTGTCGTGGTTTATTTTTCATAAAATTTAGAATTAAAAAAATAATATTATATTTTTTAGTTAATAAGGATTTTTTTTAATCTTTAGGTAAAATATAAAGTAAAATAAACGGTTTCCAACTGTGGCAAACTTATTACGCGTATTTACTTTAGCTGTTTTTATTGCCTTTAAAATTGAACTCAACATCCGAAAATTATGAAGTCTAGAAGAGTTTTGAAGCTATAGTATACGCTTTGCATCAGAACCTTACTTCGTGAAACGGTGACTAATCGATATGTGTTCTGTTTAAAATATTGGAATGCGTCGCCGGTTAATTTCTTATAGAAGACACAACACTATATTACACACTCACACACATATATTTTTTTTTTCATATGTCTATACACAAATCAATTGTCGAAAAAAGGGGCCCCAAAAATTATTGCCGGGGTCCCGAGATTTTCCGTTACGCCACTGCCTTCCCCTTTCCTGTGATAAACCTACATTGATGCTCATGTATACGCTACTGCTTATATATGCTCCTTGTTAAAAAAAAAAATGTTGCACTCCCACGGAAGCTTTATGCTTAAGACTGCAACAGTTTTTTCACAAAAAATTTACGTTAAACGCAAACTAACAAAAATAATATACTCAAATATCGCCGAAGAGAGCTCGCGTTCGCCAAATAAGGGAACTATAGCATGCCTTGTGCTCAATCTCAGTCGTGAGCGAGCAACATCCGAGATGCAATTCTTTTAGCTCGGGTAGTTAAACACACTTTATTGCCTGTTTTGTATCCCAAGTCCCGGCTGTTGCCAGCAAAGAAAATTCACCGAATGCTATTACACATTCCCCCATTAAACTGGGGTAATTTCTCTCTTTTAGACTTCTTGGGAGAAATATTCTCACATTGCTGAAATAAAGTTTAATGTTTTTTAGCCACTATATTTAAGTGGGTATAAACTATGGGAAAAATGTTTACATGCTGGAAATATAACCAGAATCTTTGGCCTAAAATTTAACAAGAATGCAATTAGAATTTTTTGCTAAAAATTCAATTAATTGTGTGTCTTTTTTTCTGAGAAATATTCCCTGTTTAATATGTGAAAATGTTCCTTGAAATAGTCGCAAAAATGAGCATTTCTTGTCTAAATAAATTGTTACTTTCTATTACATATTACGCAATCGTCACAAATAAAATTTAAACTGCATGTGCCTAAATACATAAGAAGAGGTATTATGTATTGAATAACTTCGTGTTGAAAGAAAGACGAAATTCAGATATAAAATATTTCATGAATGTTATGTCCTAACCACGAAACACAAATATGGCGGACTTCAGGGAACAGTTACTACTTTATACTGCAAAATGTGACAGGATTGATAGGTTCGTTTGGGATTTTCTGGAGCAAGGAAAGGTCATTATTATGGCACTACAGGTTTCCGAGGCATCAGAGCGTCTACTGCCACGAGAGTGACCTCGGACAACGGTGGGAAGAATAGTGGCACATCTTATACTCTACTGTTTACAGTCGAACCAAGGTTACCACTGTGCCACAGTAAAGCAATGGAGTTATATTTTGCCGAGGAATCCAAACCTTGTAAAATCTAGGGAACCAACCTCCGAACCACAGATAGCGTGAATTAGTGGGTAAGCCTTTTTTTTATATCATTCGAAGTTAAACTTGGGTTACCAGCACACGAGGAGAATGGTTACCACCGTAAGATATGTCGTGATGTCATACGCCCCAAAACATTTAGCTCTTGACGTGGACCAACCAAACCAAGAAGAGTCCACTTTACGAACGTCAAAGGGGAGGGGTGACTCGAGGACAAGTCAAATGGGGGGATGCGCAAAAGAGGGCAGTGAAGTAACACCCCCGTCCCTCTATTTGCAATATCTGGCCCTGCACATTATCCTATTTTGGAGTAGAAGTGCCTTCCATCAAAAGTGTATTCTACGATTTGGATATTTCGTCTTCAACGCTCCGTAGCAGTAACGCCTTGTGGAGGCTATCGTAAATAAATGGATTGTTTTTGTCCGCGGAGATACATGGTGGATTGTGCAAGTTTGCAGCCAGGATGAAGGGGCAACTGGTGCAAGGCAAAGGTCATATCGGACACAAGGCATCCGACGACTGTTCTCTATGTATAAATAGCTCGATTGGGCAACTGTTTCAACACTCCTGCTGGCCCCGGTTTGGTTATAGGACTGAGATTGTGTCTTCACGACTGCAATTCTGGGCACACACACCTACATTTCAAGACAGTGACACCCATTTCGAACGCCTGGAGATAAAATTCTACGGGCGGAGGTCACTGATCTACCATCCACACACCTTCCAGGAATACAAGTATACTCACACATCAGCTTGCAGTCCAAGTCGGCCGTACTCAAGTGGTAACGGCATACGCCCTCCACGCAACGTAAGGTGGTCTGATGTAATTCATAATATAAACTATAAATCCTCGTTATCTCGAAGTAAATCAAGTAATATGAATTAGCGAAGCATGATAGTCAAAATATTGAAATATCAGATGTCTACTAAATTCTGGATAGCTATATAAGTGAATTGGAGACATGCAACGCATCACTAAACTTACGATTTCGTTTGAAAAGTTAGTTCTTCCATTGGTATAATTTCGATGGTATATTTTCAACCGTGCATTTTGGGTAGTATATTCTCGGTAGTATATTTTCTCTTCACGGTTTCATTTTTTGGCACATAATCAACTACCGCCTTTTTCCAGGAGAGTGTGGGCTTTATAATCGTTAAGTCTGCTTATCAAACCTTCAGCAGAAGAGGACCAAAGAAAACGAGGAGTGGGTCGGAGAGGAAGAGTGGGAAATCGCGGTGTTAAGGAGGGGGGGGGGTTCGGGAAGGAGGAGGCTCTTAATTAAGGACACCCTGTTCTTCCGACGAAAGGAAGCTGTCGACGGTGGAGGATAAAGCAATCAAAGTGCTGATGCATCATTTGCTGCTCGCTTCATCAGCGGCCTCTCTTACTCTTCTTTTTGCCACCAATTCCTAATTGATTAACATACCAATCGCTTTTTGAGACTTTCTAACGTAAGATAAGGAGGAAGGAACAATTAACATTTTAAAGGAACTTGATAAAAACAATTTTGATGGATAGTCACCTTCGCCTGTCAGATCTAGCTGTTTAGCCTAATGGAATTAGCTAGTTTTCGACGATGAAAAAAAATCAAAAGTGGATGACTTCAATGCAGTAGCAGGATTTATAAATATGGAGACAGAAGGAGTGGTAATGAGTAGCCGGAATGTAGGATTAAGAATTAGCGTATTACCTAAAATCATAAATTAAATTTTTATAGATGGAGAACAAACGACAAGAAGTGCAATTCGGAAGTATAAAGATACTCCTAAAATTTATAAATCAGTGAAACATTAAATTTTAATGCCTTTATATTTAAAAGGCCGAATCAATTAAAATTGAAGTGTTAAAAAATTGTAAATTTTAATTAGCAAGAAATTAAAATCTTAATTATTAAAGCATCAATTATATTGCCATAATTCATATATTTAAAGACTCAAGAAATGAATATATCAACTATATGGCGTGAGAATACGCCACTTGGTAACTTTAGTGATTTAGCATATTATAATTTTAATTACGTAAATTAGAAACTCGCGATGTGTTACTGTCCATACGTACCTTATTTTAAATGGCCTTATGTGTCCTGTTTCAAATGGAAGCATCACAAATAATGCGCAATTGTACGATATGTTTTTTAATGCACATTTTTAAATCTCATAGTTTCGAAATTGTATTCTAAAAAATATATATTCAAAATCGAAATAAAATGAGAAAATGTCATATGCTGTTCTGCACCCTCTTTCGAAGACACGAGGAATTTTGCTGTGTTTTTAAACCATTCAATCTTTAAGCAATAGTCTCCATTGCTGGAATTTGTGATGATTGCCTTATTTGTCAATTCTTTCTGTGCTGGTTATCTTATTTGAATGAAAAGTATCTTTAACCTTTGCTTTAAAATATTACATATTGTTTCTGTGCATTAATTTCAAATGGGTCGTGTTTTAGATGCGATTTCTATTTAATGAGTTGTAGTCAGTAATTTCTTTAAGAAATCGACATTTCCAATGCATAGTAAAAACATAAAATTTGAAGTAAATAAACTACGTGGGGTGGTGTAAATCGTAAATACGTGTTTATTTCATAAACCGTAATGAAAACTGACATGTAAAATGTAACTGACAGCCTTCGGATGTAAATAAAACTATTATTATAATCATTGTTCTTATAAATATAACATCACTATGATCGTTATTAGGTGAAAGAACAAAAGAAAATAATATATACATATAATTGCATCATCTCTTGATATTTAAATTTTTATCACTTAATAAAAGACTTGCGAATAAATAAATACTACAAAACCAATAAAATGTTTATACATTAAAAATAACGTAAGCGGGAATGATTCATTTACATGTCTTCTAATTTCAATATAATAATTGTATTTATTATCGATTAATAATTAAATTTCAATACAATAAGTATGTAATTCGAATATCTATAACAATGTTAATAACGTATTTACAAAGATTTATGAATAACAATCCACGACTTTCAGGCGAACAAATCTGTAACCTTTTTTCGAGATTACATGAAGCTATAATATATAAAACCAGGGTGGTGTTTCCATTCACATAGGTGCAGAGTTGCCATTGTGGTAGTTTTTTTAAAATTGTTTATGGAATATGGTGTTAGTCGACATACGGCCAAATTTCTCAAGGATTGGAAACGTTAAGAAAATGTTGGAAAAACATAGGAAAAAAGGTTTACGGCGCTGGGAAAATGGAAACAGTCCGTGAGGTGAAATTCAGAAGATTTTTCCAGGTGTAGCTGAAGGAGTGAGGTGATCTATTATAGTTCACTATGGTGTCTATGGTGTATAATAAGTGTATGCAGGTTCTCAATTAATACTTTAAATTTGAATATAATAATTGTATTCAAGTTACCGATTAATAATTTAGATGTTCAGTGAAAATAAATAGATTATCGTTCAGGTTTGGTTACATTTATTTAACATGGAAATAATTAGACTGAAGTTATGATCTATCACAAGGGAAATTATCATTTATAAAAAATGAATCTCAAAGCGAATCTTGGGTGATTTAAATTAAAATGTTATGAATTATAATGCCATTATCTCCAAAAATCTTTCTTCATTACTCATTCATTACTTTTTACCCTTAATTAAAAATGATCGTATTAAGTGATCTGTAAAATTGAAAAGCAACGGAAAAGTGCAATGATGAGCATATATTTGAAGGTAATGGCGTTAAAGGTAACGGCATCATTATAAATCGTGTAAAATTCGCTTTGCAAAAGTAACATTTATTGCATCTCCCATCGACAATCTGGCTTCGTTCAACAATCCAATTCCTTTGTGAAGGTAAAGAGAAAATCAGCAACAGTTTCTACTAAATATTTCACTCGAAAGACGTGGGGAAAGAAAATGGATGCCTTGAACAATGAGGAATATTAAAAGCACTGCAAAAAGTCCAGCGAACAAGTTATCAAAAATAAAAGTCCTTGGCGCTAAGCCTAGTACTTTTCAGAGCCATATTGAGCTCGGGCTTTCCATAATAACTCACGCCTCGGGGTTTTATTAGCTATTAACTAGGCCTTCATTAAAACCAGGTCCTGCTAATATCCGGCGGCCATTAATTACGGAGCCAAAGCCTTAGTGTAAATCTGTGTAGAACAGGTAAAATCAAAGTGCATGATACGGGAAACAGAGATTAGAGGGCAAGATAGATGGTCACAGATCATCGTTTTTAATTTTTTGTTCTGTATATTTATTTTTAATTTCATTGTCATCTATTATCTTGTTTGTTTATTTACTTAGCACCATAGACACGAAACACTTATTAAAAATATTCTAAACTTCGTTCTTTCTATGCTATTTATTTATTTCTATGTTATAACTGGAAATTCAACAAGAGTCGGGAATTTTTATGTCATTCACTAACTAAAAAGGTGAATGAATTTTCACCTATTAGAGATTTCAAGAATTATCCATTGATTTGGCCACTGTGCGATTTTGCATACATTCAATTTATAGTTTTGTCACCATTTTTTATTAGAAACAAATTTTAGGTTTTTGGTAGCTATGCTTTCAGCTTCCTAAGTAATGTGCTGGAAGTTCTACTTGTTGCTCTCTCGTAAGAAGAACATTATTTCTTTTGAAACACATGGACCTCCTCAGGAAATGTTATTGCCATTTGGATCGATAATCCTTGATCAGATGTATTCGAATGCTTTCCAAATTTTGCATATAACTTGTATAAAGTGTTAACCACTCTATTGTACGAGCGCTAAAGTTTGCTTTTCGTCTAACTATCAACAGAATTTGAACCTTATCTCAGAAACTCGTTATAAATCTAAGTGTGCCAGTTTAACACATTTTTGAATTTAGGTGAGGTTGGCATTAAACAGTGTGTTTAACAGCAAATAATACCTTGATATTCAAGTTCTAGTACCAACAATAAACAAAACGTAGGACGTGTGAACGTTGCTTTTAAATTTGAATACGAATATTTAACAGAAAACTTATTCAAAGTAGTTTTCTTCAATTCAATCATCACAAATACCGCTTTAAATTAACCTAATGTATATTGTATGATGCCGGACTTGCTTTAGTTTTTTAGTGGTGAGCATATAAATACTCACAGTCAAATTTCCTCAGTATTTGATGTGCATCATTGTTTAGCAGTGTAAGAATGATACAAACGTTTACAACCGATTGGGTTCTCTTTAATTTAAGATCCTGGTATTAAAGTGAGGCTTGAAGGTTAACGTAACCACTGTGTAACAACATATCTATAAATGCTTAAATTCATTATTAGTGTTTGAACTCAAGCTCATTTTGAGTAAATAGGGATGATTTGTTTTAGTGTCTTCAGCCCACTATATCTGTGATATAGTCCAGTTTTAATTTGTCAACAATGCTATTTAATGTAATTCTTTTCGGCGAAAGGTGCCAATTATTTTTTAGCGAACACTGGTTGCTGTTCAATAAAATAGAGAGGATTCGTGATATGTCTGTACGCTTTATTCAGGGACGTATAGACGTATATGGAATTGCTCAATGGTAATACTGCAGTTTAATACACAATCTATTAAAAAAACACAGATATGGCAAAAGGAAGTGTTCTATCGGTGTGAAATTCCAATGTAAGGTGTTATGATTATCATCAGTAAAATCTAATAATATCAAAAGATCGAATAAGGACATCAGGGACATATAAAAAGCAGCAACAAAGAACAAACGCTTTCGATTTTTTTAAATATAGTATTACCTTCCAAAAGTTCGGCATGCGTCATTAAATCTGACATAACTACAACTGTTTTGCCGTGATTGATTCCATGTTTCACAAGAAGGAAGAAAATGGAAATGTTTATTTATAAGTATGGTGATAAAATTAAAAAAAACATTCAAGTATAATTTTAATACTTTAACTACTTACTTTATATTTTGCGTATTCGGAAAAAAATTGTGTATGTTGTAAAATGCACTAAATAAGCATTAATATGTGTTCTGACCCACCCCCCTTTGACTTTGACGCATCCTTTACATCGACACTTCATCACTTCAATCAGACGATCTAATGCATGAGATTGTGTTTGAGATCCGGAGAATATGCTGGCCACTGCATAAGAGAAATGCCTGTGCTACAAAGTAACTCGTCCGTTGCCATGCTTTACAAGCTTTATCTTAAATCAGAAAAAACCTAGACCGTTGCTGCAAGGTGGGCTTTCCACGGAAGATTCAAGAACTTAATCCGTATGTCTATGCCCTTGTGAACACATGCAGTTTGATGGGAGATTCTAAAGAAAATTTAGCCGATAACATCACACTACAATAACAAGAGGCACGGTGTTCAAGGATTCTTCGTTTTCTTTGGAACCTTATACCAGTGACCTATCAAAGAGGTGGCTCGCATTGTGCATCAAAGCGCGTTATTTTCTTTAAAGTCGCATCACATGATTCACCTCTTGAATCCCTCCCTACAAGCTTTTAATTGCCATGCTACTGTCTTATACATCGTGTAGTCTTCTGATTTCAGAGCAATCCGTAACCTATTCGTGAAGACTACATTGGATATTGCGCTTCTGTCCAAGTAGTATACTGACATCAGTTTAATTGTTCTTCTTCGGCTTTAGCGTTTAAAGGAACTCAAATTCACGATATGGGCATGGAACTCTTTAATATACATTTTTCGCCTCATAGTACTGACGAATATCGGGCCATCCTGTTACTGCGGTGGCCGTTGCTTGACGAGCAATCGATTGATTGATTGACAATTGATTTCGGACAGTTATACGATGCAATAGTCATCATATGATATTATTGCCATAGGACGATCCGAAATATGTCTCCGGACAGTGCCGGATTTATAAATGGGTAAGTTGTACAGGGCGCAAATGGCAGCGGATTTTTTTTAATTGCAAATTATTTACCGTAGAATTTATCGATCAGTTTGCTCCGAGAAGGCGCCCCCCAACCTTTTTTTATAAATCAGAAAATTTGAAAAATTGCAGGAAACAAACCCTGCCCCCCCCAAGACCGGATCCAGGTAAATGGCTTTGCCCCCCCCCGAGAATAATAAATTTACATTAAAAATAATTATTTTCAAGCAAAAAAATACATAAACTAAACTTACAAGCGACATTTTCAAGATTTGCGCCCTTCCTAAAATTTTGTTCTACATCCGCCCTTGTTCCCTCCCCCAATATCCAAAAAATCGTCATCAAATAAACTAAATTTATTTAAAAAAATATCGTTATGATATCTTATAACAATGTATATAAAGCAGGCTGCTCATAAATGTCGTCCTTTCCCTATCCTCCGCGATTTTTCGTTGCATTTGAGGGGGCGGAACGACAAAATTTCATTAATTTATGCTAGGACGGTGGGAGGGGGTATGGGCGAAATTAGATGCGAGGTCTAGAGGTATAACTTTTTTCTAGGGGGGCTGACATATTTTCTAGGGGGGCTGACATATTTTCTAGAGGGGCTAAACCGTATACCTCAATGCTTAGGATAAATTTTCTCCAGTAAAGTGCTACCTCGGTATACCTCTTTGTTCCAGATCCTTAGGGTTATGCCAAACATGGCGTATACCAAGAAACTTTTCCCATAAGAAATAAAGAGAGAATGATTAGCCCTTTCCCATGAAAAATCCTATTCTTATTGGCATATTATACATGGATGGGGTTGTATCAAATAATTTAAAAAATATTTATAATACATAAATACAAAAGTAACTAGATGAAATAAATGAAAATTTAACCTCATTTTATCTTGTTGAAAAGAGTCGAGTGACTACTACGATGGTGCTGAGAAGGGGGGGGAGGGGGAGATGTTATTGTTTAGAAGGAGAGTCCCCTTCCAATAAAACTTCAGGAAGTTAAAATACTGGTGTTTTTATTTTTCTTTCTGTTTGTCTCAAGAGAGTTAAACAAGGGTAGAGAGTGGCGTCGTGACTCATTTTGACTCATACAAGTTTTAGCATGCGAGTCGTATTCCAAATGAAGGGCCTGTAGCAAGCAAAATTTTTCGCATTCGAACAGGATGCATATCAAGTTGGACTTAATACAAAGCTGACGTAAACTGTGGTAAAAAAAAGTACTTTTCCAATATATTAAGCGTGAAGTAAGCGCATAAAATATATATATACATATATATATATTTAAATATACTTCTTTTAATTTTTTATTATACTAATAAGTAAGTACCTCTACTGAATATCTCTTTGTGCAATATGGTTTTGTTGTTGCAGTTTGAAGTTACTTAAAATGGAATACATTGAACCACCTCCGAGTTATAGCCTTCTGTTTAAGTTTTGGACGGCAGTGTATATATATATACATTTTTTTCTCGCCCATTCTTGAGGAAAACAGACTTTTGGACGGGCACAGAGAGCCATGTCCCCAAGCCTCTCACATCACTTCTTAATGTGCCATGTCTAGAAACTTCCTGACAATGTGACACGTGTTTAGGATTGTGGCTTTTTGTATTTCAATGTAGGTGTTTGGGTCAATGTTGAGTATCTCCAAATTCGTCGCAAGCGTTTTTGGTACTATCCCTGTTGCTGAGATGACTAACGGGATGATGAGGATCTTTTCCATACCCCATATATCTCGTACTTCATGTCTGAGATCTTGGTACTTGGTGATTTTCGTTGTGTAGGTTGTCTGTATGTTATTGGTGTTGGGTACTGCTATGTCGATTAAGTACGTGGTCTTATTCGATTTATCGACGAGGGTTATGTCAGGACGGTTATGTGGGACTGTCTTGTCTGTTATGATTGCTCTATCCCAGTAAAGCTTGTGTGTTTCGTTCTCATGCACGGTCTCTGGCTCATATTTGTAGTATGGTCGCAACAAGGAACAATCAGAAATTCATCCAGAGAAAAGATATAGAAAGCGACAAATGCAGACACTGTCATGCGGCATCGGAGACAATCCAACACGTGATGGCAGGATGCAAGATCCTTGCGCAGTCAGACTACAAACATAGACACGATCAAGTAGCGAAAATAGTCCACCAGAAATTGGCAGCGAATGCTGGCTTTCTGACAGAAAAATGCCCGTACTACAAATATGAGCCAGAGACCGTGCATGAGAACGAAACACACAAGCTTTACTGGGATAGAGCAATCATAACAGACAAGACAGTCCCACATAACCGTCCTGACATAACCCTCGTCGATAAATCGAATAAGACCACGTACCTAATCGACATAGCAGTACCCAACACCAATAACATACAGGCAACCTACACAACGAAAATCACCAAGTACCAAGACCTCAGACATGAAGTACGAGATATATGGGGTATGGAAAAGATCTTTGTCATCCCGTTAGTCATCTCAGCATCAGGAATAGTACCAAAAACGCTTGCGACGAATTTGGAAATACTCAACATTGACCCAAACACCTACATTGAAATACAAAAAGCCACAATCCTAAACACGTGTCACATTGTCAGGAAGTTTCTAGACATGGCACATTAAGAAGTGATGTAAAAAGAGGCTTGGGAACATGGCGCTCTGCCCGTCCCAAAGCCTGTTTCCGCCAAGAATGGGCGAGGAAAACTTTTATATATATATATATATATGATATATATATATATATATATTCTATAGTTTTTTGTGTTCTAGAGTTTGCGTTTCATATTTTTCTCAAATGAATTAAACCGTTACAATTAAGTTAAAAATGTTCCGCATATTAAAAATGAGTTAAAGTTTTCGTTTTGAAGTAATTAAAAAAATCATTAGCGTAAAACGTACAGGATAAGCAAACTAATTACAGTTTGTTAAATCTCCCGCAAAAGGGAAATATTTGCTTTTACCCCATTTCCTCAAATATGTAATTCCCATTAGAGAAACTTGGAATTAAATTAGTATATTGAAATAATACTCTCTTTAATGACGCACTTCCCTACGCTTTGCTGTATTATAGGGAATTTGGGGAAAAATGGTCTAAAAGTCTAAAGGGAACCTTAGTCACATTATCCCATCAACGGTAATAGGGGAAAGGGAGTTTGCAGGAGGAGACATAAAGGGATGCGGGTGGGAGGTAAGGGACTTATTAGGCCAAAGTAATCTCAGGGAACATCTTCCGATCTGGCCCCCTAAGGGAGTTTGGGGGAAACTTGTTCGATGTTAGGGGGTGGTAATGAGTTAGAACTCTGGCGATAGGAAACGGGGACGAAATCTCATCTACGGGGTATGAGCAAAGGGTGGAGACGTTTTTATCTTTGATGCCAACCGCAATATTGTCTAACGTGATGCCTGATATCTTCGTTGGAATCCAGGCAGGAAACCATAAGAGTGCCAGAGAATATGGAACCACAACTAGAAGTTACACGATTAGAGAAAGCACAGCAATCTCTCTACTATTTTAAGCAATGGTTAAATGGTGGTGGTATACAGCTAGTGATCATTTAAAAATAGTAGATAATAGATAACGGCTGACGAAGACAAGATCTCCATCGAAGTGCATTTGTTGAGTAAATGTGTGAGTAACCACAATAGAAAGTCTATGTATTCACTTCTCAGGCTTTAATCGCTATTGCCACTTAGGATAGCAAGAAAAGCGATCTTAATAAGTTTAATTTTTATAATTGGCAAACTGCCAAATTGCTTGCTATTATATAATATTTTTGAGATGTACGTAATTTTACTTTCCGTATCTGGCAACAAATATATTGATTGTATAATTATAATATCACATTTTATATTCGGCAACAGTACGTGTAATTGTCTTCCTAATTTTAAAATCAAACCAGTCTTCAATTTACCATTGACGTGTGCATACCTACCACGAAGGCTCTGCTAAAAAGGCTTACATAACTTCTTTAACTTTGTATTTAATTATTTATCTTTTTGGTGTCTTAATTAGTAATTCTAAATATTTAACGTGTTAATATTATTCAAATTGGATAGAATTATTTAACATCTTCACATGTTTATTGCTGATTCATGTTTTCTTGTGCAAATATAGTTAATATCATGCTTATCCAGGCCTTACAGTTTTTCTATAAGTTTAAAGCTCAGTCGTTCAGGGATTATCACCCCAATGAAGTTTGAACATTTACATAAAATGTCCAATTCATTTAAAAGCACAATTTTGACGGGAAATAAGCAAGATGTTAATTTCAGAACAGTCGAAATTAGTAACATTCAAAGTACTATAAAACCACAAAAATCCGAACTAATAAGGTGCAAGGTTAGCGGAACGTTTAAACTGGTATTTTTTATGTTTTCGCGCATTTTCCCAAATAGCAAAGCTGACCCTAGATACGTCCTGAAGATGTCCAGAATGACCTCAGGACGTCCCAAGGGAGATCTTCGCCATCTGGGTTAACATACGCGCCGGAATGACATAATTCTGCACATAGAAATATCAGACAAATTAAAAATAAGAGGTAACAGGTAATACAACGTTATTTGTGAAATGTAAGCTAGATATTGGTGCTTGTTAATAATTTTTGATACCCAATTCCTTAGCCTAAACTAGTGCTCTTTCTATATAGTAGAAAGATAATTGAGTTAGGGATACTCCGTTGGAACCGGAACGCCTTAAAATGATTGACAAAAATTATTAGTCATCAATTTCACAAGAAAAAATTCCAAGAAACCTGCTTCGGTGGCTTTATATGTTGACCAGTTTGAAAATTGCGTCAACAGTGAGAAGAGTAATAATATCTTATAAAAAATTAATGTTATTTCGTCTCATCACACCCTTTTTCACTGAAAGGCCGCAATGAAGTTTGGAATTAAAAAAATAGTGGAATAGTAGAAGTTTGAACGAGGGAAATGGGGAAAATATAAATTCATGTTTTCAATTGGACTGCTTCGAAATTGTGCTCTAGAAAATGATTTAGTGGTAAGATGAAAATTATATGTAATAAACAGTAACTATATTCGTTAGAACACCGGTAGTTTTTCTGTAGCTTTTTTGACAAAGATATGGTCATAACGATTTAATTATTAATATAGTTAGCCATTTTTCTACTAATTTTCTAAATAATCCTCATCATTCTTAATTTTATAAACGGGACTTAGTTTGTATGCAGCAGGTAGTCCCCGAAGATTTATACATTGTCTTTCATTATCCTGAAAGTGATTTCCGCGATAACGGCAACAAATAATGGGAATATGAATGACAAAAGAAAATGACATCTCAAATATATTGCACTGAGGAAAAGCCTAATAGATTCGGAAGTGACCTGTGTCTCAGGACAGGAGAAGCGGAAGTAAAATGCTGGAATACCGGAACAGTAACGCAGGAATAGAATTTTCCTAACGCTGACAATCCAGAAAATTTTTGTCACTTGATTTCCTAAACCGAAAATTCATTAAAGTCTGAAAAGCCGAACGAATTTTTTAGTTAATCGCTTTGAGGGGCACTTTATTAATAAATGTTATTTTTATCAATGCGAATTAATATTTTTGTGAACGCAATTTGTCAGGATTAGTGGAAAGTGTTCATGAAAGGGTAATGGAGTGTGTTGGAATAAATTGCTTTTAGAAATGAGTTTGCGAATGATGAGATAATGTCCATATTTCAAAAAACCACTTGGAGGTTTGGCAACCGTTTAGCGCTCACTAAGCCTACTTTTTCTTCGACCAAAATGTTTGAATATTTTCCTAAAAGTCCGTTTACATTTCAGTGGTTTCCCTGTAATTGGAGCATAATTTTCGTAAATTAGTGTACGGGCTCAGTTTTTATAATTTGCGAAGCTCTTTTTTAAGTTTAAGTTCAAAATTCTTTTTTTTTAAGAGCACTTTAACACCGAATACTTTTTCCAATAATTATATTTATTCATGCGAATAGAATTAAAATTAAACATCCTATGACGGTGTTGTTTGCTTGGATACTTTCATTAATTTATTCAATGATTATAATTATTAAATTGAATTTAATAAATGAAAGAATTAATTAATTAACATTAAATTAAAAGCTATTTTCTAGCGAGCGGATGTCACTCAGATGCGGTGCATTCAAACAAAGGGATGGGATATTATTCAATGTTGAAATAAGATTACACTCGAATTATTTCATATAATAAAGAATTATATTACTTACATTGTGATTGAAATGTTTGCGAGAAAATTTAAAGAAACTAAATGCTCTTAGGACGTCAGTTTTACTTTTAGTTTCATATCCATTGTGGTGTTTTCGCAAAAAAAATTGCATTTTAACTATATGAAACGATTTCGAATTTTAAACCTATGCAGAAGTTTCACATATAGAAATTTTCAAAAATAATATCTTATAGGTAGTGATATATTTATATCTAATAAGAAGAATCTCATCTTATTAATAGTTGAGATATTTTTCTTTAAGATTTATACCATGATCCAGCAAAGTATTTATTTAAATCTTTCTTTATTGTTGTAAGAATAAATATCTTCATACATTTTTTTAATGTTTGTAATTTCCGCTTTACTTTATCTATTATTTATTATCCCTGACATTAATCCACAAGTGTATGATACTGTTTTGCTCCAACATTACGGGAATTTTTCATCAGAAAACTATTCCAAATGCACTCCAGTAAAATTTAATGCAGATACGTTGCTCCTTCATAACTTCGCAGTTCCCTAATATCTGCTAAAATAAGATACGAATCTGTTATACTGTTTTATTGCTAATCTTAACGAATCTAACTTTAAATTCGATTTTGTTACATCAATTACTATTTATATTTCTCGATAAAATTGATCTGAACACGATTTTAATACTACAGAGGAAGATTTGCAGTACAACTTCTCAATTTTTAATTCAGAGTTCATTTATCATAGCATGTTCTGAAGGGCATGACGCATACAATAGCGATCATATTAGCAAAGAAAAATGCAGGTAATTTGATTTATTATCCATTTATCTATTTCTTTACTCTTCAAGTTTATTTACAGAAAACCATCTGTAAGCTAGAACAGAAAATTGTTGAGGATAGAATATGCCCTTTTCTTAATTTTTTTATAATTCTAACGGATCCTTTGCAGGACAGACTTCGAAAACACATGAGTACCTTTCTTATTAAATTTGAGTTCGGGGAATACGTGGAGGCTATTTAGTGTTTGCTATTTTCTCAGTTCATATTGAGAATTCTCTCTCCAGGTTATAGAGGTGGGTTGTTCCTGACTATTTTTTTATATGTTTACAAAAAATTATTTTAAATATTATTTCTTTAATCTTGTTTCAGCTAGATATGTAGTTTTAAATTTGTATTTCTTAAGCTGTGTTCTGGTTTAACATATATTGATTTGATAGTTCTGCACGCATTGATTTGATAGTTCTACACACACTGATTTCACAGTTCTACATGATTATGCAAATAATTTTAAAAGACGTTGTATGTGTGTGCAGACACAAAATCAAAAGTATCATAAATATATATATATATATATATATAACTATGTATGTGCTGTTTACATTTTGAATCAAATAAAAGAAACCCATAATGCCTCTTATCTTTATATTTCCGGGGAAAATGAGGAAAACAGATCTCGCTTGATTTAAATTCATAAACTTAATTTAGCTTTTTCTGAAAAAATTGACGCTACTCTTAAAATGTCGCTTTAAAATGAGCAAGTTGGCTTCATGTGCTTTATCCGGTATCTTTTTGAAAGTCAGCAAATGTAAAAGTAAGATGGAAACGAGCCGAGACCTGGAGTAATTAATATTTCCACAAAACTCGTTTTCCCATAATTAGTGAGGGAATTTTCTTTAAAATTCCCTGCAAACATATGTCGCTATTTGTTATTTTTTCCCTAAATGCCATAAAAAAGGGAAAAATGCAGTCGTAATGAAATACAAGCTTAGAAGGCAAAAAACATTTTACGCGTTGAAGGCGAAAAGCTGTGGTCTTATGTACGCATCAACTGGAATATAAGAGGGAATTTAAAAACAAAAAGCAAACAAAAAATGCGAAAGATCAAAGAATTAGCCTGCTTAGAATCCATGGCCACCGCGGTTAATTAAATGTATTGTGGTTCTAAAAGGGACCGATTGTGAGGTAATTGGTTTCAGTGAGACAACCTCTCATTTATTTTCAAATGAAAATAAATGAGATAATGCATATTTTTTATTCCATGTCTTAGAATTATTATCATCAAAATTTTTTACAATGAAATGTTCGCGCATTAAGCGGAAGTTCATTTGATGTATGCTAATTTTTATTTTCGTAATGTGCTTAATTTTTTTGCGTTTACGAAACTGGTAATTTAGACGCAATGTGGTGAAACCTTGCATATAACTTTCTCCGTATTTCTAAACCAAGTTAAAAAGAATCGCCTCATTTAATTTAGGATAGGATTATTGTTTTTGTAGCTGATTGGCAAATGTGCTAATATTTTTCATAATGCCCTTAGTTTATTGACGAAGTGAAATTCTTTAGCTCAATTTAAATACAAACATTCGACAATTCTCTGAAAATGCCAGATGTCGAAGATTACTATCTATTTACCAATGTCGATTAATCCGAATTTTGCCTAAATGAAATTTGGACATCATCATCATATTCAACTTTAAAAATAACGCCAGTTTAGTTAACATGTGTGCATGTGATATGCATACAGTTTCACAAATGTGCTGATAAATCCACATAAAAAAATTTTGTTTTAAGTTTGTGTTGTTATTTAGTATGTAAACAAAATAATAATAATCTGAAAAGTTTGGCCAAGCAAGCTGCATTGTGCTTCCAGGAGATGGAAAGACATAGTCCAATGGATGAGGAAACAAAGAAGAGAAAGGATCTCCATTTGGGGTTCAGAGTCCAGGGATAAATATAGCGTCCAACACCGGGGAGAAAACAGAAAACAGCTTGAAGAACAGTGAACAAAGTCTGTGGGGAGGTGCGAGTTCCATAAAGTTCCTTAAAACCCGACGGAACAGGAAAGCCAAGTTGTGAGTAACTTTGAAAAGGTCCTTTTCTCAACAGTGGGAAAACACCGCAGTGCAGGAAGAAATGTTTTGCTGTTATAATCACACCTTCAGTGCATTGCAGGCAAAGTGGCGATTATACTGTTCCGATGCGGAATAGCAAATCGTTGGTATAAAAGATTCCAAGCCTTTGTTTTACGGTTACACAGAAAAAATTACTATTCTCTTATTCGCTAGTATTTTAAAAATTATATGATTCAAGGCAACCGAACTGGGATAACGTTGTTGCCTTGCGGCAGCCACCCTGCCCACCAAATTCATGCCAAACTCAAAGAGGCAATCAAAATTGAGGAAACTATAATTGATGAAAGAAGTCGTTTAACTGGAGAAGATCATCGTTATAAGTTTCTGCTTTTAATTCCGCCCATTTCCAACATGAGGCAGGGAGATACCATTTCTCCAAAACTTTTTACTTCAGCTTTACAGATGATTTTTCAGCAGATAAATTGGAATAACAAGGGAATAAAAATAAATGGTGAATATTTAAATCATTTGCGGTTTGCTGATGACATTGTTATTTTTTCAACGAACCCATCAGAACTCCAAGACATGGTACAGGAGCTCTCAACTAGAAGTAAAGAAGTTGGACTCAAGATGAACCTACAAAAAACTAAGATCATGTTCAATAATTTCGTAGAGGAAACAAAAATACAAGTTGACAACATTGAGCTAGAAATTGCTGATTCATATATTTACCTTGGCCAGCTGATTTCAATGGATGGCAACATTATGAAAGAACTCAACAGACGTATTAAACTTGGCTGGAGTGCATTTGGAAGAAACAGTTTTATCCTGAAGGGGAAATTGCCTTTGTGTCTAAAAAGAAAGGTCTTCAACCAGTGTGTATTGCCAGTCCTCTCTTATGGATCAGAGACATGGAGTCTAACAGTTGGAGCAATACGAAAGTTACAGACAACGCAAAGGAGCATGGAGAGGTGCATGCTTGGAATAACTAGGAGAGATCGAAAAAGAAACACTTGGGTGAGAGAGCAAACTAGAGTAGAGGACATCATTGTTAAAGTAAAAGGGCTGAAATGGCGATGGGCTGGGCATATTGCAAGAAGAACTGATCAACGATGGACAACAGAAATTCTGAACTGGATTCCAAGAGACCACCGAAGACCTAGAAAACGTCCTCAAACTAGATGGGTGGATGAAATAAGAAAAGAGGTTGGGGTGACGTGGAAACGAATGGCCCAGGATAGACTTGTGTGGAAAGCATTTGGAGAGACCTTCATCCAGCAGTGGATAGATAATGGTTGAATATGATGATGATGATATATATATATATATATATATATAGTGCATAATTATTGGAGTATTTTTTTTCTATGGATGGCGCGATATATAGTGAAAGCGACACAATTAAAAGATTTATATAATTAGGGAAACCTTTTCCCATTAAAACGTAAAGGATTTTCTCTTGCTCAAATGAACCTTCGCTGAAGAAATGATACACAAGCAATTTGCCAAACCGAATTTAATGTTTAATACAAAACGAACAAATTTGGGGATTTAAGATTGTCATTAGCTTAATTAAGCATCACTAATTAAAACAAATGGGACATAAAGACTTATAAATCAAATCCTTCTCAGAGCCTTGTAACGGAAACGGATTGTTAAAAAAGGGAGTAGAGCGGTAATAAATGATTCAGAGCAGAGTGGTCTTTTAAATTCAGGATAATCTCCTGACTTTCAGGATGTAAATAAAATATTCTTGACTTTTGTTTGGTGCTTAAGGTTTCTTTGGACATCAGAACGGCAAATTATTGGATAAAATTGTAGTTTGGTATGTTAGATTTTAAAAAGAAATGTTTTAATAGGTGTTAGCTGGGGTTTTGTTTTTTTCTTGATTAGACATTGAATTTTACATACTGACATACGCAAGGAGGGTGACGAACGTCATAACGATAGCCATTGCGATACAAGTTTTTATCTATAAATACAAATACATGGATATATACCACTGTAATCTCCCATTATAAGACTGTAATTGATTCTTTTAAACTTTCTGCGTAAGCCAACGATTATACAAAAAATTCTCAAAATTTTCTTAATTTCCTCTTAATTTGTATTTTTTTCTTACCTCTGCATCTTTTTGTTAACCTGTAAGTCCTCTGTTCATAATTTTCTATGCCTTTCTTCTTGTTATTTTTTGAGTCTTTTTCGTGTTAAATTCTGAGCCTTTTATTTGTTAACTTTTGAGCCTTTTTCTTGTTAATTCCTGAGGCAAGACTATTCAGAATTATCTAAGTTGATAGTATTCAGAAATATTTAAGTTAGGAATATTCAGGATTATCTAAGTTAAAAATATTCAGAATTATTCAAGTTCAGAGCGTTCACAATATCTAAGTTGAGTAGTATTCAGAATTATCTAATTTGAAGGCATTCAGCATTATCTAATTTGAAAGCATTCAGCATTATCTAACCTGAGAATATTAAGCATTATCTAAGTTGAGAGTATTCAGAATTGCCGAAGTTGAGATTATTCAGAATTATCTAAGTTGAGAGTATTCAGAATTGTCTAAGTTGAGTGTATTTAAAATTGTTTCATTTGAGAGTATTTAGAGATACTTCAGCAAAGACTCATGAGGGTTATTTAAGTGCAAGTTAAAATGTTAACGCAAGTCTTTAACTCAGTGCAATTTAAACGCTTATTGGGACACGATTTTGATCCTATTGGAATGAAATTGCTTATTTATTTCTACGGTTCCGCAAGTCTAGAAACGCATTAGTTTTTGTCCTTTGTAGATCGAATAAAGGTAATATCAGTTGAAATTATCATGTCTTTGGCCTACGTTTGACTCTAATGTGATTACATCAACAATATTAAAAGGATGCTTTTCGTCATTTATTCTATATCAAAATATTATCTATTCCTTTTTACAACGCTTTTGAGAACGTTACGGTAGAGGATGATTTTCTTAACCGAGATAAAATGAAGCATTCTGATTCTCCCTATATCTATATTTTTTGGTTCAGAACTTGGCTTTGGGTTTGCCAATCCGACCTAGAGTGCCCTGTTTTCCCAACTAGGTTTAGGCAGATCATAATGGGACAAATGTAAGTAAAGTAGGCGTAAAAATTTCTAAAGGGTTTATTAAACCATATAATTAACTCAAAATTCGAGTGAAATATCTTCTAAACTTATATATAAAACTTATTAGGGAAAAGATACAAGATATCAGGGAAGAAATTTACATACAAAAGGTTAAATATTGGTCAAATAATAAATGAAGAAGATCGCAAAAGCTTTTGGACGCGTCAGCAGCAGTCTTTTATTACTCCTGATGAAGGACTGCTGCTGATGCGTCCGAAAGCTTGAGTGATCTTTTTCATTGCTATTTTACCAGTGTTTAACCTTTTGTATCCGAATAAAGTTTATCCTTACCTGTAAAACCTTTAGGAAGGGACGGTTATGAGGGGTTGGCCTCGTCCGTGGAGTCTGATCTTATATAATATGCAGAAATATTTGCGGTAGTACTATTATGTATATCATGGCCTGGTTTCGTTAATAATGCCTCTGTATTTTCGGTCTAAAAGACGGAAGATGCCACAGTCAATGATTGAACTCCTCTTAAGAGAATGGTTGGATGATGGGTCCTTACACTACTACACATCTGATGAATAATATCTTTGCAAACTACTTAAATACCATGCGAACTTCGTGAATTCTATTTAAACCATGTAAATACAATTAAAATTGTGTACTTTAATCAACTAAGTTTAAATTAAAACGTACATTGGTACACATATCCCTGGGGATAACCATTCATTTTGAATTTTTTGCCATACAATATAATTATTTATTTTCCGAGTCAGTGCACCAAAACATCTTATCGGTGCAGTTTTCGATTGGAAATGTCATATCTCGAAATAGAGTAATATTTCTTCTCCGGATTAAATTCTACAATGGTAATATGAACTAAACAAAATCAACATTTAATTAAAGTTTTTTAATTTTTCAACATTTGTCAGAGATAATCTTCGCTGCTTGGTAAGGCAACATTTTTGTTTGAAGCTTGGAATCTTCGAATACTTTATTCGATGTCTAAATTGTTAGATGAAAAGCAATTTTTAGTGAATAAAATTTTGATCAAAATTATTATAAATTTTAGAAGGCTCAGAAGATTTCAAAAGATTTTAAAATTTTGGGAATTCATCAGATGAAAGACCGCAATGATTTGTCTTTTATTTTGCAAAAGACAGATGAAATGATTAGTTGCATTTGTAACACTTTAGAGGAAGTGACGTTGAAATTATTGTAAGCTAACAAAAGGACTGGATTAAAATTTAAATGCAATTATGGCACATTTTTACCTCAAGGCCCTCTAAAATCAATTCGGGCCCCCAAAATTAGTTGGGGGTCAGGCCCCTCCTACAAATGTACAACAAAGAAAAAAATCAAGAAAACATTTGAGGGTATACTACATATCATGTAAAATATATTAATTGTTTATATTTTTACTATATCTGGTTGACTGACCTGCTTGGGCAGGGGAATTCTCCAATCTCGACCTTTACCCAACATTTTCGCAAAGAACTCGCGCCCCAGTGAAACAAGGAGATTCTCCCATTTCTCTGGCGAAGCATATGCTCGCGTCGCTGTAGGGGAAGAAAATGTAGGCCAAAGTGGGACGCGGCTTTCCTAGTTTCGCTGGTGTCCTATCGGACCGAAAAATCAAAGCAAGTGGAGTATCTGATATATATTCAGACACTCTGAATTAATATATTTATTATTATAACATGCCATAAACTAGCAAAAGCAGTTAAATGTAAACAGAGAATTTGTTTATGGCATAGGGACACTAAAGGTTATGCTACGCCGAACCTACAGTAGAGGAATCAAAGCTTCTGCTGTCAAAACCCCGGTGGATAGAAAAGCGGCATGCATTTCACGATAGAAATGGGAGCAGAAGGTAGATTTATGCTACAACAGACAAATGCGTTACCACTACACCCTTGCATCGGCGTAGCGTGTGGGGGTGCCACCGGGGAGAAAGCCCTGGGTCAAAAATTTCAACAGTGTATTGGTTAAAGGAGGGGGTGTTAGCGAGATTTAGCGAGCGCAATACTTAACTTGTCCCAGGAGCTGCCAACCCAAGCTGCGCTCTGGACATACATTTTCTTTGAGGAATCCAGCCCTTTACAGACTAGGGAACCAACACGCGAACCGTGGTGAACAGTGAACCGGTGAACGCTTTTATTTTGGCACAGTTGTTAATCGAACTCGCAATAACGGCACACTACTTAAACGTTAGTGGCACATTACCAGTGTGACACGGCAGGGTCTAAACGAAAGGATGAATAATGGTTTTACAGTATCAATACCGATATTCACGTTCTTGGATACAGAATTTGTCATATTTAGCGCGGTTTTGCAAATGGGCCTAAATTTCTGCAATTTGCAATAGATGTTTAAAAATGAGCGGTCTAGCTTTAAACCTAGAATTATAATAAACAAGCTGTGTTCACTAATTACTGTAATTAATCGTATATTTTGAAGCGTACTAGTGTTCCTAGTTCGCAGATTAGTGCCACGTGAATTAAATTGTCTTCTCCTCCAGGTTAGCAGTAATTGGACGTTAATTTTATAAATTTAATTAAGTCAGACGTTAATCTTTTAAAACTTTAAGCACAGAGATTAATCAGAAAAAAATATGTGGATGTTCTATGAATATCAGGTAAACATTTTCGAATGAATAATTTGTTTATGTATTTACAACGCAATGTTATGCTATATCCGAACTTCAGTTTTCAGAGATATTGGAACCTCTTCTACGAAGAAAACCAAACCAAAGACTAAAGTGGGTGGAAAAACGGGAGGCGGTTCATCATATCATTGTAGGTCGAACACTGATTAATAGTACGACAGTTGAATGCCTTATTCTATGCCAGTGGAACTTCAGTGAGATGGTAGCCGATGAATCTTTTTCCTTTTTTTTTTTGCTCCGTTGCTAATCGACTCTGTATTAACTGCAGTCCATGTAAACGAGTTACCTCTGCAATATAGCGGAATCTTCTGGAACAATACTCATTTGATAAAAGATACCTGGCATTGCTAAAATATTCCGTTGTACATCGAAATAATTGAATTGCTCTACAGAAAATTTAATTGTTCTACAGAGAATTTAATAGCTCTACACAATAATTTAATTCTCTATAGAATCATTTCAAAGCATCTGAACTGTAGTTACATTTCTATTTTCAGCATCCAAATACTACGTTATTATACTACGTTAACACTATATAAAGATATATAACCTTAATACGTTAACAATTCACATAAAGATATATAATCTTAATGACGTTAATACTACATAAATATATATAACCTTTAATACGACGTTAATACTTTACATAAATATATATAACCTTAATACGACGTTAATACTACATACAGAGAGATATATATATATATATATATATATATATATATATATATATATAGTTTTAATACTACGTTAATACTACATAAATATATATATACTCAATAATACTACGTTAATACTATATAAATATATATAAAATGAATACTACGTTAATACTACATAAATATATATAATCTTAATACTACGTTAACACTGCATAAATATATATAACTTTAATACTACGTTAATAGTACATAAATATATATAACCTTAATACTACTTAATACTACGTTATATATAAATATTACGTTACTGTGTTCAGCATCTAAACTGTGTTACGTTACTAATAAAGAAACTTAGAGTTGGGAGTAAATAGAAGGCCTGGTGGATGAAGTGCGTCTGTCGAAAAAAGATAATCTTTGAAGGTTTGCCTTTGACTGGGAATAAGCTTAGGGTTAAGCAGTAATTAAACTGGATTATTACCCCTGAACTCATTCTAAATGGCAGAAACCATTGCATCTCTATTCAGCCTTTAAACGTTCTGATGCGGCATCCGCCTTACATTATCCATTAAGACCAACCCATTAATGGTTTTCAAATAGCAACACGCAAACCGGCTATTACAGACCCGATTGCCAGCGCTATTTACGAAGCAGAATTTACATTCGAATAAATGGCAACAGTTCCTGTGAGTACTAAAATGTAGTAGCCATGCTAATAATAACAATAATAAATGTAAATCAAAGCAGGAGAGTATGGATATGAAGTACAACGGCAAATCATTTGAGCGCTAAAAGA
Organism: Dysdera silvatica; assembly: GCA_006491805.2. Taxonomy (NCBI): domain Eukaryota; kingdom Metazoa; phylum Arthropoda; class Arachnida; order Araneae; family Dysderidae; genus Dysdera; species Dysdera silvatica. The sequence goes on along the minus strand of QLNU02014802.1, from coordinate 170,359,765 downwards.
ATAATGAACAGCGCGCGATTTTTTTTGTCAGTTGTGGAATGGATATAATTTGTATTCCTACTTTGGGTCAAATATCACGCTTTTGCTATTTTTTAAAGAATATTTAACCATAAACATCTGTATAATTTTGTTGGTTAATTATTTGAATTTTCGCAGGAGCAGCGAAGTCCTTGAAGCACCGGACGAAATGTATATTTTGAGAGCATGGTTTCAATGAATATACTTTTAAGAAGTCTAAGGCCTTTGATATTTAGGTTAGCTTTTAAAGTAGGTTGCTTTTAAAGTGCAGAATAGTTCCATATCCTGTTTTTCACATTTCAATATTACCTGATATTTTGCTCCATATGTGTTATGTTTCATGTCAGTGTTTCTCAAATTATGTTCCGCGGAACATTTTGAGAGACACTGGGTTCCTCGGAAACACAGGGTCCCGTGACGGCTCTCCAAGGTTTCTGCAAGCAATTTGCAAAATATCTTAAACGATATTTTGCAAATTGTTTGCGGAACCCCTGGAGAGCCGTTTTGGTACCCTGGATTGCCGAGGAACCCAGGGTTTCCTCAAGGTGTTTCGCGGAAAACTTCAAGAGACACTGGGTTTCTTAGAAACGTAAGGTACCGTGGCGGCCCTCTAGGGGTTTCGCTAGCAATTTGCAAAATATCGCTTATGATGATTGAATATAATGGAACATAATAAACTAAGCATCTTGGTAAATTGACCACATGAAAGCGACCGTTTTTTATAAGAGAGGACTGGTAAGGACTTACACCGAAGAGCCAAAACATTAAAACCACCTGCTCTTTATGCAGATGAACTTGTTTGCAGTACCAATCAAATGGAAGGGGTGGGTTTTAGGTTGGTATATAAAAATATGGGACTGTGTTCTGTCGATCAGTAGTTTTTATCTCTGCAAGGTGGGTAAAGATAAGGATTTATCGGACTTTGACAAAGGACATATTATGATGGCAAAGCGGCTAGGTAAGAGCATTTCAGAAACTGCACATCTGATCAGCTGTTCATGATATGTAGTAGTTAGTACGTATCAGAGATGATTGCAAGTAGATGAAACACCTAGAAGAAGACAAGGTGTTGGGAGGCCAAAAGCCGTTGATTGTGGAGGGGAGCGGAGACTTAATCGGCTTGTTCGCGCTTATAGACATGCTATCGTGAAGAAAAATTAACAAGGAATTTAAAAGTAGTGATGCACAGAATGTGTGTGGAAACACACTGTTGACCGTACATTGTTGCCTATGGGACTACGAAGTCATCGCCTAATTCCTGTGGCTATGTTCACTGCAACTCATCGCCATAAATGCACGCTGTGGACACGTAGCTATGCCCATTAGACAGCCGAAAAGTGGAGGAGGGTCACATGGACAGATGAATTTCGTTTTTGTTTACATTATGTAGATGGATGCGTTAGTGTGCGGCGTTTAATGGGGGGAAAACACTCTTACATAGCTGCGCTGTTCGAAAAAAGCAAGGTGATGGCGGGAGTGTTATAGTGTAGGCGAGTTTTTCATGGAACCAGCTTAGTTCCATTGTCATTGTTCAACGCAATCTCAATGCTTCCACGTACTTAAACATTCTGAGGGACCAGTACCCTTTTATGTACACCGTCTTTCCAGAGCGCACTGGCATTGTACAACAAGATAATGCTCCCTATCAAAAACGCTCGTACGGTTCTAGAATGGTTCGAGGAACGTGAGAATGAGTTTTCTTTATTACCATGGCCTCCAAATTCTCTAGACATCAATCCTATTCATCACCTGTGGTTTCACTTAGAACAACGTATCAGAGCATTAACATCACAACCACGGAATTTACAAAAGTTTGGCCAACTTCTGTTGCAATTATGGTATGATATCCCACGTGTAACCTATCAACATCTAATTGAAGGCATGGCACGCCGCCTTCAGGCTCTTCTATGCTCTAAATTTGAACCTACACCTTATTAGGTAAGTGGTTTTAATGTTTTGGCTCTTGGATGGAGTCATACCGAAGTATGTCGTGTATGGTGATAACCAGTCTGTGGTGACCATTGCAGTCCAGTCTCAAAGGTGATCAATTTAGGCAGGTTCTACTATATATATATATAATACACATAAATGATGATGTTCGTTTCTGCATGTCTGTTTTTTAAACCCTATTTAAATGATAACCCGGATATAACGAGAAAAATCATTCGTGCTCGTTCTAGGTGATTTGTACTGAATAAAGAAATTAAAATGTATAAAGAAATAAAAATGTATAAAGAAATAAAAATATATAAAGAAATAAAAATGTATAAAGAAATAAAAATGTATAAAGAGATCATCATCAAGTGCCTTCTCCGATTCGGAGGTTGGCGGCCAATATGGACCATATTTTCCTCTTTCCACTGTAATGGATAATGTCTTCTATGTTTAGTCTTGTCAAAGCCTTTAAGTCATCCTTATATTCCCTTTTCTTGCCTCTAGGTCTTTTCCCTACGATTTTGCCCTTCAGTGTCGACTAATGCCTTTTCTTCGAATAAAAGGACCACTCTTTCACTTAACTACCCACATAACTTCTCATATAAATGGAGAGGACTCATTTGACAAACACGTGACAAATGACATCATATGTGGCTAACTGCAGTGGATAAGCAAGCATATTTTGGAGTGGAATTCCAGAGACCGCAAGTTCGATTACAGCCTGGGACATTAGAAAGGGCGCGCAGTAACGCACCATGCGATTCCAGCATCGCAAATCCGAAGTGTCATGTGTAATTAACCACAATATTTTTAAAGTCCCATCTACTAAATTATTTCGATGAGCCCAATATCCAAAATAATTTTTTTTATTTCTGAAATGAAATATTTGTTATTAAATGAAGAACATTAACTACAGTGTCACTTCCCAATAAGGGCCACTTACGGAACCGGACATTTAGTTCCTGAGATAGAGGTGTCTCTTCTTTGGAAGTTCATGTATTGATATATACATATACTGGGGGGCCAGAGGAATTGTGTTTTAAATAGAGGCGCTCCTTAACACTGTACTAATAAAATGGTATAGTGGAATTTGGTAAAGTGACCACTTTGGTAAATTGACCGCGTGGACAAGGAGACCACTTCCTGTAAAAGAGAACCGGCAGGGATTTATTAGTTCGTGATCCGTCCATTGCGAATCTGTCGTGTGTAGTGGCCACCCTTCTATGGTGACCGTTACAGTCCAGTCCTAAAGGTGTGTAGCAAATACTAGAGTTAGAGTTTTATGCTCCTGTGTTATATTTTTAAGTACTTCTGAAAGTTTATTCGTAATTACAAACATATTTTAGTACGGAAAGATGCATAAATTGGTCATTGGTCAGTATTGGCAAAAATACACAAGATTGTGATCAGTTGTTTATTGCAATCCTGAGGTTACAACTATATCTATTAACGTTTACTGGAGCATATATTAAAGCCCATATTCTTGTAAACATGTCAGATACTGGAACAACTGTAAGGGCAGCGACTTTATCATTAACACATAGGCAAAGGCGGCTTTTCGAACTAGCAATACCGGAGCAGACCAGCTACAAATGCTTAAACTCATTAGCTATGCGGAAGTGTAACACCTAAACTATTCAACTATGTTAATATTTAAAGTATTTAACAATGATCAACTTGGATAGTTAATCCAGACGCTAACTTCCCGATTAAGCGAAGCTTGAACACTTTGCTTCAACCTGGAACCCTCTAACTAGAAGGAGCAATTAGAAGGTTCAATTAGCAGTTAAAGCTCCTCTTCGATGCAGGAACGCCCAAACTCCTAATGACGTTTCAACCTCAAGGTCTTAACATATAGTTCAAAGTTCGACACTCGTCAACAGTTCAAACTTCAATCAGGAATCTCCATATTAGCACAATTCTGTTAAAATAACAATAACATAACATCAACATAATAACTATTAACCTATAACCGTAGTAAATGACGTAAAGTTTACATTCCCATAACCATCAGCAGGAGTCCACCAACGTCTCCCTCTCCAAGGGCGGCCAAATCGTCCAGCTCCGCCGAAAACTCGTATACAGATTCTTTTGATAATGACCACCAGTTACCATGTTATCACCTCTACCACACTATTAGTGAAAAATACTCAGGAATTTCCTTCGGCATTCGCACTTTAAGCCACTTCGCTACTGGCAAACAGTATTTGGTCGCAACTACCTTTTAAGTTTGGCCTTGCTCCACAAGACGTTCTCCTTCATATTTTGAAATTGCCTTACGTTACAAGCTAAACAAAACAAATTAAACCACAAGCCCTTGGCTTGCAAGCGAGCGAAATGCAAGCAAGCAGACAAGCAAGCGAAAGAACATCTCGACAGTTCAAAGTTAAATCGTACTATGCCATTACACAAGCACGCAAAACAGGGAAGGTCGGACCGACGTCTTTCAGTCTCCGACGCCCACTAACAGTAACTAAAGACTCAACACAACCCAATTGGTTGTGTTTTTAACTTTACTGGATAATAAATATAACCTGCGTGTTATAGGTAGTCACTTTAATCAGGTTCTACGGTATTTTTAATTAGATATATAATTATAAAAATTTATTTGAGGTAAGGAATGGTCCTTAACCGTTGAACCTTCGTAGCCGAGAGACACATAAGCGTCTGGTAGTTAAATGGTTAATATAATGCTTTCTCACAATGACCTGAGAAGATTTCCGACGTCATTTCTGCAGATGCATTTCTCACTTAGGGAAGACAATGCATGCACTGTTTCTTGCTTTGATTCTTCAGGCTACTATTCCTTCAGTGTGTGGCTTCCTGCCTTGTATCCTTCTATTTACCCTTTCGTGAGCTGAGATGAAAGGAGTTTAAAACCTGTAATAAATTGGGAGGACGGGTACACCTAATATAAAAAAGATAATTTTAAATTTAATAACTAATTTTAACGAAATATAGTATTGACAGGAATGCCTTAAATATAATTGTAACCAATTTCAATGCGAATGTATTCGGCACATAAAAATACCATAAAGGCAGCGTTTCCACTTCAGGGAAAAAAAAGAAGTAAGATTTGGTATTCTGCGGCGTTGAAATGGCAGAGTACTTCCTAATTTAAAGATAGAAATTGACCCATCTAATCAGTTGCAAAATGAAACGAAGGGTTCAAACAGAATTTTCCAAAGGAAAGAAACGGCAAAACGAGCGAGCAGATTCGCTGAGACTGCATTTTTGAAAATCATTTCAAATTTCGGGCAACTAAAGCTCCCAATGGAGGAAAGAGAACTTTAAATATCAGATCTTGTTTTTGCTTGTTAAATATTTCTGATATATTTACCTTGATAGGCAAAAATTTTTCAAGATAGATGAAACTAGGTTTCTACCCAAGATTTAAAAATTGGAACATATCCATAGACGCTAAGAGAATGTTAAATTTTTAATTTCAGTATAAACGAGATATGCCTCAAATATTCCTTGCTTTCTAATTTTAATTCCCTTTTTCGACAAAGCCGCTGAATATTTATTAACTAAAATTATTTATGATATAGATAATATGAGTCCTAAAATTAAGAAATCATCACAAAAAAGAATGTTAAAGCGACATATAGGAAGATTATAAATTTCAAAACGTTGACAAAGTTTCATGGAATATTTTCTTTGGACATAATTCACGAATAGAGTGTAATGATACAAATGTATGGAAGAAGAAGAGTTGAACAAAATCATTCGAAAAATAGAACTATACAAAAAAGGAACTTGAACATGGGATTAAGAATACATGAAAGATTAAAATCATCGAAAATTATAACGAAATTATATTGAAACAATGTACGTTACAAGGAGTAAACTCTGAAATTTTCTGCCATAAGAATATAGAATAACAAAACAATCTGAAATTATTCAAGATAAACTACAGAAAATATTTACTAAGCATAAATAATAAAGAGAGAAAGAGAGACAGACTGAGATCGGGGGAGTGTATATTGGCTATGTTTCTTTATTCTCTGTTTGTCCTTTTTTTAGGTTAGAAGCAGGTTATACATACGCATTTTTTCCGAACTTCCTATATTATGGTTCATGCGATGATTAATGATTGTGCGACTATTACCGCAGAGTTTTAAAAATCATTGGAAGAGCTTAAGCATATATTACATATATTTATAATTTAAAATATATATAAAATTTTAATTTGTTTAAAATTATTTGGGGGTCGGAGGGGGTTAGCCTGGGCCCATATGGTTCTGCTGCTATGATTAAAATAAATAAATAAATATATATATACAGTAAAACTTCAGGAACAGTTAGCATGGACCGATGGTGTCAATCTGTAGAGGGAATTATCGTTATCGGATATCGTTGTTCGAAAGTTTTACCATATCATCATCATCATCATCATATTCAACCATTATCTATCCACTGCTGGATGAAGGTCTCTCCAAATGCTTTCCACACAAGTCTATCCTGAGCAATTCGCTTCCACGTCACCCCAACCTGTTTTCTTATTTCATCCACCCATCTAGTTTGAGGACGTTTTCTAGGTCTTCGGTGGTCTCTTGGAATCCAGTTCAGAATTTCTGTTGTCCATCGTTGATCAGTTCTTCTTGCAATATGCCCAGCCCATCGCCATTTCAGTCCTTTTACTTTAACAATGATGTCCTCTACTCTAGTTTGCTCTCTCACCCAAGTGTTTCTTTTTCGATCTCTCCTAGTTATTCCAAGCATGCACCTCTCCATGCTCCTTTGCGTTGTCTGTAACTTTCGTATTGCTCCAACTGTTAGACTCCATGTCTCTGATCCATAAGAGAGGACTGGCAATACACACTGGTTGAAGACCTTTCTTTTTAGACACAAAGGCAATTTCCCCTTCAGGATAAAACTGTTTCTTCCAAATGCACTCCAGCCAAGTTTAATACGTCTGTTGAGTTCTTTCATAATGTTGCCATCCATTGAAATCAGCTGGCCAAGGTAAATATATGAATCAGCAATTTCTAGCTCAGTGTTGTCAACTTGTATTTTTGTTTCCTCTACAAAATTATTGAACATGATCTTAGTTTTTTGTAGGTTCATCTTGAGTCCAACTTCTTCACTTCTAGTTGAGAGCTCTTGTACCATGTCTTGGAGTTCCAATGGGTCCGTTGAAAAAATAACAATGTCATCAGCAAACCGCAGATGATTTAAATATTCACCATTTATTTTTATTCCC
>QLNU02014802.1:170335667-170349577 GCA_006491805.2 Dysdera silvatica | reverse complement strand
CAAATTCGTCGCAAGCGTTTTTGGTACTATCCCTGTTGCTGAGATGACCAACGGGATGATGAGGATCTTTTCCATACCCCATATATCTCGTACTTCATGTCTGAGATCTTGGTACTTGGTGATTTTCGTTGTGTAGGTTGTCTGTATGTTATTGGTGTTGGGTACTGCTATGTCGATTAGATATATATATATATATATGTATAATTTATACCATATATGTTTGAATATGCATTATTGTACAATTTATACACTTTAATCTTAATTTTCATTCCTATTTTTCCCCTGTGTTTGTGCAATGGCATTCATTACTTGTACATTTATCCCGTGTTCGACTCCCAAGTCTGCAAATAAAACCAGTTTGCCGATAAACTGTTGCTGTAGTCTTGGATTCAGATCTGTAGGCCTATTCTTATTCATTCATAAAAATTGTGGCAAATGGCTAAAGGTAGATTTTATTTCATACGTCTTCGTTACAGCTCCACATTTTGCTTCACCCCAAGATAGTAAATATTTTCAATTATCAATTTAATTTATTGAAACTTATTTAAGAACAAGCACTTATATCATCAAATTGAATTGGGCCTTTTCTACACTTCGGGATTGTTAGACCATTTTGTCGCCCCCTTGGCTTGGCGCCCAGACGGACAGTATCGGTCGCACCGCCTTCAATCCGTTACTGGTCCCGACGTAGAATTACGCTGACTATACCTGAGGCTTAAAACTCAAAAATATTCTACTTTAACTTCACGAAAAGAATACGTTGTGTGATGCAACCATTTAATTGTTACGCGTAGCGTTTCGTCAACACTGGTTTTTCTCCCATCTGTGGCAAAATAGAAGGCTTGTCAGCACACTGTAGTTTGTGGGTTGGTTTTATAGGACGTCTATTCCTCAGAAAACTGCAGGTCGCGTTTCAGCATGCCCTTTGCGCTCCTTGCGCTTTAAAACAAACTTGACATTGTACACTGGCGTAGGCAGGAGTTGTTGGTATGGGTTATAACCCCCCACTGCAATGTAATTTGTGTATTTGGCATAGGAATATATGAGTTGTAGCTCTGTAACCCCCCATTGAGCCTATAATACCAATTATAAAATGCCTGCGTACGCCTATGACCCGTGTAATATACATGTGTTGGAATTCTTCGTATATTAAAATTTAATTTAAAATTTTAGAGTTTTAACATCAACGTATGTGCTTTGAATCACCACGTATTTTCAAACGTTTAAATGTGAAATCTCTATAAAGATTATTATAAAATAAAGCGTCATCGGATAAGAATATTTTTAAATATTTGTTAATAAACTAGGAGGATAAAGTAAATAATGAAGGATAAAAATAGAATGTGTATGTTCTTTTTTTCAACACCCAGTTTCTTTGCTTCTTGGACATATGGAAATAGAACACAAAATGTAAACTTACAAATGGCATCTCATACGCCACCAGCAAAATACAAATGCCCATCTTGCCGGTTTCACCCAATTTTACCGGTTTTCTCATCAAGAACGAAACATCGCAGTCTAAATGGAAAGCAATAGGAAATAAGCGCTCCGAAATAAATGCTAACGTTGAACTCGTTACAGAGAATTCGTCTTTCGACGGCTTGAAATCATCCTGTCTTATGAGCCACGTGCTTTCTTTCTTGTTAGAGCATGCTTCCCTTTCCGCCTTCCGAAACTGATGTGGAAAACCATCCTTCTGAGTTACATCTGTTTCTTCACATCTTTCGGATTTCACGTACAGGTTTCTTGTATATCATTGCTAGAAACAACACATAGGTGAATGATATCAATCTTATAAGCGTGATCAGTAGAAGCGCTAAGTGCCTAAAGCCCTAGGAAAACGAAAATGAATGATATTGGGGCTGTAATTTCCGCCCCTCCCCACCTCTGGATATCTAGGCTGATTTCGTTAATGCTGATATCACGTTTATTCCTAAATTAATTGCCTTGGTTTGCCTCGCTGTTTGGTCATTTGGTTTTACTCAGTTTTATTTCGCAATGATACGTAATTATATCAGTTACGTTGCTTGCGATTTAAACGTTATTTTCGTATTTGCAACGTTTGAAAAAGCGTATAAAAATGTTTAGAGTATGTTTCAAATTGATCGCATTTTATTTATAGAACATGAATTCATTACAACATGTAGTCAACTGTAAGAGCATAAACTCTTATTTTGTATTTTTTCAAACGGCCGCAAAATTTATGCAGGCGTACCTCGGATATATTGCGGAACACTGTAATTAGGAGAATGCCGCAATAAAGTGTGTCGTGCGAATTTTTTCATTTCCCGGTGCAGATAAGTCATATTTGCACTATACTGTAGTATAAGTGTGTAACAGTATTACAAATTAATTTATTAATAATTAAAATATAACACACGAAGTAAGCATATGCCATTAGAAAAACGGAATCTATAGACTTTCTCGGCACTGAATTCCTAAACCTTTTTTCTTAAATCTTCAATTTGTGTAAAATGCGCAGTATGTCTTCAAAGCGCAATAAATCGATGTAAACTTGCATGGAATTAACGTTCAAAAGCGTTAACAAGATAGAATGGAACCTTTAATTTTTTTACTTTTAGAAAGGTGCAAAGGATATGTAGTATGAGATTAATTTAAAAATAAATTTAAACTTTTCTTTCAGAAGTTTTTCTCGCATAAGGTAGGGTAAACGACTTTAAATAACCAAAGTACCTGTTATTTTAGTACATGACTTATGTATTTATGACAGACCAACATGTGCGACTCTTATGTATTTGATAGCTCAATATGACTGTTTTGTATTCATAAAAAAACAACTGTTATACAAAAAAACTCCATTACGGACACCTCTGTATAGCAATTTTCCAATCACTAGTGTCAATACTTGTTATGACAATACTGCCGAATAGCGAGCAAATTCTAAAGTCTCTAGGTGTCCGCTACTCAGTGGTACTCTTATTATGATAGACCAACATGTCTGTTACGTATTTGAAAGAATAACATACTGCAAGGTGTTTTTGACGGAGGAGTAAACAGTGGAAGGGTGCAAGATATGAAGAGAGGAAGCAGTAAAGGTTGTTATAAAACGATGTATTACTGTCTATAATATTTAAAGTTAATAACTATATTGTCACAGAAGTTACTTAAAGATCACTTCAGCTGATTCATGATAAACAGAGCGGTCTGCTTAATATATCTTAATACGTTTTCCACCTAACATTCCATATTATGCTTCACAACGTTATGAAAGTTGATGAAGTTATATTAGTTGGAACATGAGAACCTGCTAGTATATTCTTCTATAATTGGTATGTTAATGTAGGAGAATTATTTTAACATTTACGTTTACTTAAAGATAATAACTCTCTTATGATAAGGCATAGAAACTGAATATATTTTTAAATAATATCACAACCAATTAAATTTTCGTTAACACTCTCTATTTGGAAAAGAATTTTAAATTCATTAGTACGGTTATATGTAGCTCATTATATAATATAATTGAATATGTCATGAAAGTAACAAAATTTGCTGTCCTTGTATTGCAAAACTCACAAACATCACAATTATTGTCCAAAGATCCTTGTCGTTAGTCATTGACACCTAGATTCGTATCCGGTTGCTCAGATTTTTATGGCGCAAGAGCATCTGGGCTATACTGCGCCAAACATGGTAAAATCAGGCTGTTGTATTTATCTTATCTGAAAAGATCGTTGCGTAGCACAAATCATTTCAACGAGTTGCGTTTCAGAGGACGACTACTGAAACGAAAGAACTTTTTTAAAGTAACGTTATATATGCGTGTAAAACGAAAAATTTAATCATACGATGTTCATTTCAACCAGGCTTAGCTGGTCTTCTTCAGGAAGTTGAAGTAATAAATAAGTTGAAGTTGTAAGTAATGCTTACAAGGAAGCATAACTTGTAACTCGTATAGTGGCAACCTTGACAAGCATTACCAATCAACAGTTTTTTTGGTTTGTATATTTTGTTTGAAAAAAGTATCAAGAAGCTACTGAAACAGCTGTCACGACATTAAATTGTGTAATTTCTAACTGCGGTAGCCATTGTGTTTTATTTATCTACTATTTTTGCGCAGAATATCACATTAATCTCAATATTATCGAGTTATTATCTCTAACGGTTGTTAGGAGAATTCATGCCCACGGTAAAATGAGATAAACAATAATGATTTCTTTTTATCCAACGCCATTTTCTAGCCTTTCGACTATTAGTGTTCTAGCGGCCCAATATCGGTTTGACAAGTTGGAAAAAGAAACAAAATGGATTTTCCACAAGATGATCTACTATGATATTTTGTAACCTTGGGCATGAAAGAATGTGGTTCCCTGTCATCATGTCAATTTCACGCAAAGGGAATGTAAGTGAATTGGTCAGGTTAATTCGATATAGATACTATTGCAGATAGTTATGTCCAGTCTTAAGTCTGAAGCAAGCTACTCCGACCTTCCTTGAGAGATCTTTCGGTATTGTGTATTTCAGGAGATAGTCCCAACTTTTCCCAGTAATTTTATCAGAATAATGTAACGTTTTAAATTATATTTAATAATTTTTTTAACGGATTGTATTTCAACTGGAGGGTTAGGTTGTTGCAGAGATGATCCCAGCTTAGCAAGTTGGTCTGCCTTCTTATTACCAAACACGCCGCAATGGTTTGGGATCCATTGGAGTGTAATTGATTTACCGCTGTCAATTGCTAAGCTTATGGACTCTCGACAGCCCTGCACTCTTGGAGAGTCATTGCAACATTGAGATGTGAGTGCAGTGATGGCTGCTTGTGAGCCACTTAAAATGACTACCTGATTTTCAGAACAAGCACCAATAGCAGCAATAGCCAAAGATACCGCAACCACTTCTCCATCAAATTTGTCACAGTAGATTCCCACTGCACAATGCAGTGAAAAATGTTTGGAATAACCTTCTGATCCAGCATTTCTTGTAGCGTCTTCGGTAGAGCCGTCAGTATAGGCGTGCAACCCAGGATCGGTTGAATATCCATCAAAGATAGTTTCAAGAGCTGCTGCTCTCAAATCCACTTCTGCAGAATTAGTTTTATTTACAGGAGTGATTAAATAGAGTCTTGCTTCCTCTACATTTAAATCTTTATTTGGGCCACAGTTACATATATATAAAATAATTTAGTACAAATTCTTGACGGAGCCATTGATGATACGTGGCAAAAAAATATTGGTGGTTTTGGAATACAGATATAGGCTATAAACCGTTGCCAAATATGAAAAGCTAAATAATGTATAATAGCTACAAAACATGAAAAGGGAATTTTTGTTGTTTTAAATTGCCGAAACACTGTAATTGTAATAGTTGCTATGCCACGCGGTCACGGTGATAACGTACAAAGCCCATGAATTAAAGATTACTAGAAACTAATAAGTTGTCATTATAAAATATATGTTGCATAAAAAATAAAAAAAATAAAAATTTGGAATGCCATTTTAAATTTATATAAATTATTTACGTTAGATGATGTTTCACAACATTTAAAGGGACATTCACAGTTTTAAAAATTCACGTAGTCGTGAAAGAAGCTTAAAATTCCGTAGCGTGCAGCTAAATTACTCTATCAGACAATTTTTTTTTACAAAATCATAAAATTTATCAAAATGCTTAGAGGATTTAACAAACTATTTTTCATTTTCTTGTGCAATGAAAAACATTTTTTTTTTGAAAATTTAATTTTGAGAACAAGATCCGCCAAGAGGCAAAATGAAAAACAGGCGAGCTTTGATCTGGGGAGTTAACCAGGGAACAAAATTATTATAAATATTCCAATACGGCGGCATTAAAACGAATTGTTTAAGATTTTTGTTCTTCTAGTCCGGATTAGTTTCCTGTTTCAATCTTTTATATTTTGAAAAATGGTGGAATACTTTTTCCTGTTTTCAAAATAAGCTAGTAAGTTGCATGTTCTTTAAATTTTATAAAGCTTATGTCAAAAGATTAGGCAAAAAATTTACGCAAGGGTAATTAAATATTATTAATATGATCCCGCTCAAAGTTTTACTACTTTTTATTAAAGAACCACTGCAGTTACCGCGAGTTAAGCCAATGAGGTGTTGTCAAACGGTCGACAACAAAAGGTGAGAAAAAAAGCTTACAAACTATCTGCGCACTGTAGTTTGGGTGTCTATCGCCTAGACCTTATAGTTTTCCGAGAAATACTAGCCACTTGAGTGTCTCACAGTATGACCTGTTTTGTCCATGTGTGAAAAAGGAAAAAAAAATTTAATATCAATAAAATTTTGAGTTTTGTAACTTTTTTAAATGTTTCTTTGAACATTTTTGGTTATTAAATTACGAGGCAGAAAATTGGGCTAGTGGAGAAGGACATCGTCTTGTGTGGGTATTCAATAACTTTCCTATTAACTTCATTAATAGGGAAATTACAAGCAAAACCTGGAAAGTCCTGAGTAAGAGCCGATCAAACCCCGAAACATAACTATAATTTTAATTATGTAATTGGCATGCACTTAAAATTAACAGCTACTTGCAATATACCAAAATTCAAAATAATGGACCAGCCATTTCAAAAATAATCGGGGTTACGACAAAGCCAACAAAATAGAATTTTCGATGGAGATATGAGGAACATTTTCTCCGAAAATACTTATTCGATGCATACAAAACTTTTTTTGTATAGTTAGCAAACATATTTACATATTTTATATGTGGCATTTTGTTATGAAATTAGAAATATTTATAGCAAAATTTTTTTTCTAGAAAACACTGTTTTTAATTTATGTTCAGGTCAGTAATTAAAAAATCGAATAAAAAAATATCAAACGCTACACATAATGTATGCAGAATCCCTATATGTACGTACTCAAGAAATTATAAGTCAACTGAAACTCAAGATTTTGAAAAAATGTTTCTTTTGCGACAGGAAATATCATTTTGAGAAAATCGCATTTTTGTAAAAAGTTTGTAGTGATTATAAATTCAGTTGTTATATTAATTTTGTAAGATATTATTACCCTTCACAGGGATAACACAATTGCCAAATAATGGTCAACACAGAAAAGCCTCCGGGGCGAGATTTTTGTGAGTTTTTCGTGGGGGAATTTATTATACAATAATTTTTGCCACCCACGTATAGATTATAGCTCAAACTAGAGCTTTATTCGTTTTGGAGAAAAAGAGACGCTTTCCCCATCCTGGATTCGAACCAGGGTCCCTCCGTTTAGCCCGGAGTGTCTTAGACCGCTAGACGAATGAGGACAGGAAACAACGCTCTCTTTCTCCGTATATAAGGATGTAAGATATTATTACCCTTCGCAGGGATAACACAATTGCCAAATATGGTCAACACAGAAAAGCCTCCGGGGCGAGATTTTTGTGAGTTTTTCTGTGGCTTTTCGGAGGTTTTCTGTGTTGACCATTATTTGGCAATTGTGTTATCCCTGTGAAGGGTAATAATATCTTACATCCTAATATATGGAGAAAGAGAGCGGTTTTTTTTTTCTGCCCTCGTTCGTCTAGCGGTCAAGACACGCTGGGCTAAACGTGGGGACCCTGGTTCGAATCCAGGATGAGGACAGCGTCTCTTTTTCTCCAAAAACGAAAAAAGCTCTAGTTTTAGCTATAATCTATACGTGGGTGGCAGAAATTATTGTATAATTAATAAATTCGTTTAAAAATAGTTCTTTTCAGTTTAGATCCAACATTTTTTAGTCATTTGAAAGATAAGAATCAATACTTTTTTAAAATAAAGAAAATCGTTTTTAAAGCGTTTTCGCATGTGACCCTCTTAAAGAGATTATTCAGTACACAAATATTTAAAAAGGTTATGTGCAATTTAACAAGAATTTTATGACTCAATTAATATTCAATACATTTCGTCTTGCCCTACTTCAAAAACCAGTTTTATCCAAGAATTAAACTTGTGAATTACTCAACATTTAAATCATTTTCTTATTCATTCTAGTCTTTTAGTTATCTTATTCATATATAGTAGAGGCGTGAAGGAAAAAACCGTTACGGCTGTATTATTTTCACATATTGACCCTTGAAGCAACCGGACAGCAGCAAGTGAAATGGCGATTATGCCTTGGCGAAGTATTTCTGTACACCCGCCAAGGTTAACATATTGGTACAAATGATACCATTTTGTGTAGATGTTCTCTTACGTCAGCCACAGCTTGTTGGAGATAGAGGAAGGGCTGTCTTTGTTGGATATGCATCTTTTCTATACGCTCTTTGGCTTTAGCCAAGTCAGGAATTTCTTCGTTTCGGAAGATAAAATTTGCGAGTCAAGTTGCAACGGTCTGCATTCAATATTTCAGCAACAGCCAAGCCGCTTCGCAGTTTTTATTGTCTGCACGTGAGACATTTATAACTTTAAATGGCGGGAAGGGACGAATGAACTTTTGGTTTGGAGTTCAAAGGTTACGTTGAAGCGGGGGTCTTCAAAGTTCCTTTGAGATTATAAGAGAGGATTGACAATTGCCCTTACAGTTGAGAAGAAGTGGGAAAGCATGGTATTAACAGATAGCCGCAAAGGAAATGTATTTTCTTTGAGCCACGATCAACTTATTTTTTAGTTGAAGAAATAAATTATATCATTTAATTAAAAAAATAATAATAATTAAACATGATAAAATCAAGCAATAAGAAAATTAAGGGAGTTGATGATAATAACGATAACTATTTCGTCTTGTATATAACAAATTAATTTATAATTTCTTAAATTTTCTTCAGTCTTTATAAAATAAAGTTAAAACGTTTGTGAAAAAATTTAAGTTCACCGTGTGACGTCTTCTCTCGAGATTGGCATTTGCCTCTGGATAGATATTTTCATCTGGATACCCTCTATAACAAAAAAATCGACGCACCAAGAAGTTGTCCGATTGTAATGAAATTTCGTATGCAAAGACATTTTGACCGAACATGCAAATGATTAAAATTTGGTGTCCAATGAATGAATAGCGGGAACTCCAGCGCATCGGAACTGCGCATTCAGCAGGTGTATATAAGGAGCGATTCTCAATATGTGGTCAAAATTTCTGTTGCATTTTGACTGCGGATATCTTACGTCGACTGTAACAATGCCTCGCCGAAAGATTCGTGCTCATTACGAGCATATGTCAGAGTTTGAAAGAGGTCGTGCTATCGGATTGAAAGAGGCTGGTTGGACGAATCGAAGAATCGCTGGACATGTGGGTCGAAGCGATTGGACGGTGCTGGCAAGAGTGGGTCAACAACGGCAGATGTCAGCGTCGGGACGGCAGCGGTCGACCTAGGGCCACAACAGAACGGGAAGACAGAGCGATTGTCAGAGCAGCTGTCACAGCACCGGATTCGTCGTTATCAACTATCCAACGTGTGGCCCGCACACATGTGTCCAACATGACCCTCTGCAGACGACTGAGAGAGCGGAATTTACGCTCGCGCCCACCGTTACGCCACTTACTTCTCACGCCTTTACACCGTCAAGTCCGATTACAGTGGTGCCGGGCTCGATCAACTTGGAACTGCGCTGACCAGGTACGTCCAGGGCAGCGTGGGGATCCTGCCCTTACTATCGCACGCCACACATGCCCACAACAGGGCGTTATGGTCAGGGGGTGCCATCTCCTTTGATAGCCGGACCCCTTTGGTGGTCATTTCTGGCACACTTACAGCACAGCGGTACGTAGACGACATTCTACGACCGGTTGTGTTACCGTTCCTTTTGCGACACCCTGGACTTACGTTTCAACAAGACAATGCCCGGCCGCACACGGCACGTGTTGCTATGAATTGTCTTCAAGCTTGCCCAACACTTCCTTGGCAAGCTAGATCTCCTGATCTCTCTCCCATAGAGCACATTTGGGACGCTATGGGAAGGCGATTGCAACCATCCCGGAATGTTGACGATTTAGCCCGACAGTTGGAGACAATTTGGCAAGAAATTCCGCAGGACACCATCCGGGATCTTTATCAGTCTATGCCACGCCGGGTGACAGCTTGCATCCAGGCCAGAGGTGGACCAACGCCTTATTGACTTCCTCCCTTTGTAACGGTCAAACTCTGCAATAAATCATTCAATTGTTCTGAAATTTTAATCGTTTCTTTTTCTATATATGTTCTTCACATCCACCAATTTTTATCGCAATCGGACAATTCCTTCTTGGTGCGTCGATTTTTTTTGTTATAGAGTGTAGGTCCGAACAATTATCTTGATTGACCCATTCAGATGTTGACTAACAACAATTTTCATATCATTATAATTAAAAATAAACTTCCTATACAAGAAACAAGACGGCGGCAAACAAAGTATATAGAGTATAATAATTTTTTTTGTCTCGCAATTTAAGTGTTTTTTATTATTTATAATTTGTGTAAAGAACGTGTACATGGCCACCGCATATGGGGTTATTATTAATTTTATTCTGTGAGTTTCATTGTTTTTAATTTAATTTAAAAAGACAAATTTGAACTAATTTTGTCAATAGACACAAAACAACGTTTAGAAGCGTATTTATGTAAAGATTGAGTTCAAGCTGCGTTTCGGGCGATAAGTTCGCCCTTCTTCCGGGAGTGAACACTCCTTCCCACCATCAATATTTTGGATCCTGCGCTTAATTTCTCCCTCGCAATTGAAGAAGATGATTCCCTTCACTTTTTGGATATACAGATTAATAAACATCATAACTATTTCGATACTTCGGTGTACCGCAAGCCTTTCAGCGTTGCTCTCCCTCCACATAATCTTTCTTTCCATCCGTATCAACAAAACATGTCCGCCTTCTACACCTATGTCTTCCGGGCTCTACAGTTCTGTTCGTCAACGGACTCCTTATCTGATGAAATTTCTTTGCCTAAGACCATCGCTCGCATCCGTGGGTACTGTCCCAGCATTATCGATGCTGCCGTTTTCAAATTCTCAAAACGTTCTTACAGTACATCTCTTAGTCGAATATCTTCAAATAATTACATTGGCTTCGTAACACTCCCTTACGTGCCCAAACTTAGCTCCGCCATTGCCAAAGTCCTTCGGCAAGCCAAATTCAAAGTTACCTTCTCGCCTATTAACAAGATTTTGCCCTCTAGACTCAAAGATAACATTTCCACACTCCAACGCTGGGGCGTGTATCAAATTTTTTGCCAGTTCGGACTTTCCTACATCGGACGGACAAAACGTGCCCTCATGCATCGGTTGAAAGAACATCGCCGATACGTTGAGAAAGGTGAGGTGCACAAATCATCCATTGCTGTTCACAGCCACGAACACAACCATCGCTTTAACTTTTTTGACGCTCGTATCATCCACCAACCTCATTCACCACTTGAACTGGACTTCGCCGAAGCTTTCTTCATTAACATGTTTCGTGATTCCATTGTGAATGACCACAGCTCAACTCCTTCCTTCAGCTCAGCTTGGCGAAATGTACTCCACCTAACTCCTTCTGATATTAATCCATAGTCCCACCATAATTGCCACCTCTACCAACAGACAGCCAACTTTTCCACAATTTGGTAATTTCTGGGAAGAGTGGCCGCACTACAAAAACCACGTAGTACTTGACTTCCTACTTTTGGAAGTGAACATTTCACTTAATAACTCAACTCTAGTTACATCCGCGAATCAACCTCGTTTGTTGACGATATTCCACGTGTTCACTCCCGAAGAAGGGCGAACTTTTATCGCCCGAAACGCGTAGCTTGAACTCAATCTTGACATAAATACGCTTCTAAAACGTTGTTTTTTGTGTCTTATTTATATTGCGTATTGTTTCGTCGAATATTTCCACGTAATTTGTCAACTCAACACTTGTACCGTAAAATGAAAATTCCACGAGCTTAACTAGAAAGGGGATAAATTTCTAAAATAAATGAAACAGGACTAATAACTAGGGAATAATTATATTTATTAAAGAAATAATAACCCACGTTATAGACAATATTGCAAATGGAAGGATACTATGGAAGCTTTACTAGGTTTATCACGATTATTAAAGATTTTAAAAGGAAGTTAAAGTTTAAAGGGAAGATAATTACAAGATAATATAAGACAGAATGGGAAAACACAATCGAAAGAAATCTTCGTACTTTTGATTCCCTAGACTTTTATTTTTTCCTTATAATTTCTTATCTTTTATACTTTACTATATTTCTTATTATCTTACTTCTAAAAAATTAACAGGATAAAATACATTACGTCTTTAAATTATTTTCATAGTGAGCTAGTGACTTATTTCAATAAATATTTCTACCTAATCATAATAGATATCTTTATGATCCCCTTGTCTCCTTCCGTCATTATTCTAGCAATTTGTTTTCTCCGCTTTATCAAAATTTTGTTATATAACTTTATTTAAATGATCTGTTCACTTTATCAAGCATGTTATGTCTTTGTTCTTGTTCGCTATAATTTTTTACCAAATATTTTGGCAACCTTTGGGTATATGTTTGGGGTTTTAAAACCTGGGATTTTCTATGAATCTTACACAAATTCAGAAAGAGGCTATTTATTATCACAAGAAGAGGTGCTTTTGTGAAAAAGAGTAATTACACCTATCAACTCAATTTATATACTTCCAGGCATGATCCGTAAATCAAGAAGCAATACTGTTCTTTTCAAATAATGGAGATATCTTTTTTTTGTTTACACTGGCGTTGAACTTCAGAGTTACATTTCACCACAACCAATCAAAGATCTGGTAAATGATTTCGAACGATCTCTTTCGAAACACGTTTTGTATTTCTGATATTATCATATAGAATGGATACCTGCTTGCGGAAGAGCCTAGCATTAGTTTTATTTCGTTACGTTTGTTTTCCGACAGTTTTGTCTCTCATTTTCCCCTTTTTATTTTATGTCTTTTTCCTTCCATGTAAATTTTCAATGTTGTCCATATGTTGGTCTGGAGATACGACTACAACATAGTTACGTTTGTTTTATAATATTTATGGAAGTTATAAGGATAGAATATATAGACGCACGTGCTGCGATAGACGTTTACTTATCCAATAATATAAATATGCTATGATTTATTTCTTAACTTAAGCGGGTCAATTTCCAAAAGCAGTATACGAAAGAATATTATTTATATTTCCTTTTTGGGTTCTCATAAATTTGAAAAAAAACCCTAAATATTTCTGCGTAAATGTCGCATTTTAGTATTTCATAAAAATATCATATCCTGTAATTTTGTTTCTTATTCCGTTTATCTTTTAGCACATCATTTAAGATAATTTATTGACATATATATATATATACACAGGTGGTTAGTGAAGTCCGTATATACGCAGATAACTGTCGAACGGAGAGAGTTATATGTATGAACGTGATATATATGCATAGTAAAGTGACTATGGGCTACAAGATGAGGCTGCGTGCAGCGCCCCTAGCTGAAAAATTCAGAACTCAGAGTTGCTATCTCGAAAACTGTTCAAGATACGGGAAAAAAGTCAATTGCAAGGTTGTTAAGCACTAGATAAATAATACGAAACGAGTTTTTTATCACCATCTTAATAGGGCAAAAATCGTAATTAACCGTTTCAGTGCTGAAGAATTTTCTTGTATATATGCTAAAAGTGCGGAATAAAATGCGTAGTTATTTTTTATTTATAGTTAGTTAATATTTCTTGTATATATGCTATACAATTGATATGAATACAATTGCTCTCAATTAATGTGAAAGTTATAGTAACAAACAACAGCGTAATTCTACGCATTTTTGGCACACAAGAGAAGCGTGATAGCGCTTCGTTGCACTCAAACGGTTAAAAGCGTTTAAAAATATCCGATCGAGCAACGCCATTGTTGGTCAAAATTGCAAAATTATTACGCAAAATACGATATAATACGATTTTATTATTGTAACGTACACATTTGCATATCATGCGCTTTGTGACGAGATTGTGTGTGTGCAATTAAAATATCGCCCCTACCTGAAGCTTCCCTT
>QLNU02014802.1:170316859-170335567 GCA_006491805.2 Dysdera silvatica | reverse complement strand
CTGTTCTTTTCAAATAATGGAGATATCTTTTTTTTGTTTACACTGGCGTTGAACTTCAGAGTTACATTTCACCACAACCAATCAAAGATCTGGTAAATGATTTCGAACGATCTCTTTCGAAACACGTTTTGTATTTCTGATATTATCATATAGAATGGATACCTGCTTGCGGAAGAGCCTAGCATTAGTTTTATTTCGTTACGTTTGTTTTCCGACAGTTTTGTCTCTCATTTTCCCCTTTTTATTTTATGTCTTTTTCCTTCCATGTAAATTTTCAATGTTGTCCATATGTTGGTCTGGAGATACGACTACAACATAGTTACGTTTGTTTTATAATATTTATGGAAGTTATAAGGATAGAATATATAGACGCACGTGCTGCGATAGACGTTTACTTATCCAATAATATAAATATGCTATGATTTATTTCTTAACTTAAGCGGGTCAATTTCCAAAAGCAGTATACGAAAGAATATTATTTATATTTCCTTTTTGGGTTCTCATAAATTTGAAAAAAAACCCTAAATATTTCTGCGTAAATGTCGCATTTTAGTATTTCATAAAAATATCATATCCTGTAATTTTGTTTCTTATTCCGTTTATCTTTTAGCACATCATTTAAGATAATTTATTGACATATATATATATATACACAGGTGGTTAGTGAAGTTTTTATGCACGCAGATAACTGTCGAACAGAGAGAGCTATATTGTACGAACGTGATGTATAGGTATAGTAAAGTGACTATGCACTTCAAGATGAGACTGCGTACAGCGTCCCTAGCGGAATAATTGAGAACTTAGACTTGCTATCTCGAAAACTGTTCAAGATACGGGAAAAAAGTCAATTGCAAGGTTGTTAAGCACTAGATAAATAATACGAAACGAGTTTTTTATCACCACCTTAATAGGGCAAAAATCGTAATTTAAGAGGTTTTAAAGGTATCCGTCCAGCAACGCCATTGTTGGTCAAAATTCCAAAATTATTACGCAAAATACGATATAATACGATTTTATTATTGTAACGTACACATTTGCATATCATGCGCTTAGTACGAGATTGTGTATGCAATGAAAGTATCGCCCTTACCTGAAGCTTCCCTTATATGCATAGCTGTACGAAGGGAAAGCTGTCACGCAGGGGCGTCCCGTACCCATTAAACCACTATTACTGCCCCATTACGTTGGTGAAAAAAATCGTTTCGTACTAACTAGCTGGTGCTTAACAACTTTGCAATTGACTTTTCCCCGTATCTTGAATAGTTTGGAGATAGCAGCTCTAAATTCTGAATTTTTCCGCTAGGGGCGCTGCACGCAGTCTCATCTTGTAGCGCATAGTCACTTTCCTTTACCTATGCATTACGTTCGTACATATAGCTCTCTCCGTTAGACAGTTATCTGCGTGTATAAGGACTTTACTAACCACCCTGTATATATATGCATATCATCATCAACATTTTCAATCCACTGTAGGATGGAGGTCTCTCTGTTACCACACATACCGTAGTACGGTGAAAGAAATACAGAGGGAGCGGCCTTAAGGACACCACGTTGGCCAGACGGGTTGTCAAGCTACACCTACAGTTGAAGGAAGATTCCAAACTTGCTCAAAACAGCCTAAGTCATTGCGCCAAGGCGGGATTCGTTGTGTCACTCTTTTACAGGATGATCGCTAGCATTAGCATGGTCACTTGAAGCAGCGCTCTGCCGAGTGCCGGTATTCTTGGCAGAGGACGCCTGTGAGATGTATATCATCATCATATTCAACCATTATCTATCCACTGCTGGATGAAGGTCTCTCCAAATGCTTTCCACACAAGTCTATCCTGAGCAATTCGCTTCCACGTCACCCCAACCTGTTTTCTTATTTCATCCACCCATCTAGTTTGAGGACGTTTTCTAGGTCTTCGGTGGTCTCTTGGAATCCAGTTCAGAATTTCTGTTGTCCATCGTTGATCAGTTCTTCTTGCAATATGCCCAGCCCATCGCCATTTCAGCCCTTTTACTTTAACAATGATGTCCTCTACTCTAGTTTGCTCTCTCACCCAAGTGTTTCTTTTTCGATCTCTCCTAGTTATTCCAAGCATGCACCTCTCCATGCTCCTTTGCGTTGTCTGTAACTTTCGTATTGCTCCAACTGTTAGACTCCATGTCTCTGATCCATAAGAGAGGACTGGCAATACACACTGGTTGAAGACCTTTCTTTTTAGACACAAAGGCAATTTCCCCTTCAGGATAAAACTGTTTCTTCCAAATGCACTCCAGCCAAGTTTAATACGTCTGTTGAGTTCTTTCATAATGTTGCCATCCATTGAAATCAGCTGGCCAAGGTAAATATATGAATCAGCAATTTCTAGCTCAGTGTTGTCAACTTGTATTTTTGTTTCCTCTACAAAATTATTGAACATGATCTTAGTTTTTTGTAGGTTCATCTTGAGTCCAACTTCTTCACTTCTAGTTGAGAGCTCTTGTACCATGTCTTGGAGTTCCAATGGGTCCGTTGAAAAAATAACAATGTCATCAGCAAACCGCAGATGATTTAAATATTCACCATTTATTTTTATTCCCTTGTTATTCCAATTTATCAGCTGAAAAATCATCTGTAAAGCAGAAGTAAAAAGTTTTGGAGAAATGGTATCTCCCTGCCTCACCCCTTTGCCAAGTTTGATAGTTTTGGTATCTTTATGTAACCGAAATTTTGCACTTGCATTTTTATACACACGTTTCACCATGTCAATGTACACATCCTCAATGTCTGTTGATCTTTGAATATGGTCCACTGTACTGAATCCACTTCGAAATCCAGCTTGTTCTCTTGGTTGAGCTGCATCTAATTTTTTCTGCAGGCGATGTGTTAGCACTTTTGTGAAGATTTTATAAATAGCAGGTAACAAGCTAATTGGTCGGTAATTTTTTAAATCCTCTTTATCACCTTTTTTATGCAAAAGAATTACTGTTGCAGAATCCCATTGGTTTGGTATGTTACCGCTGTTAAGACATTTGGTAAAGAATTTTGCAAGTATGTCTTCTACATATTCTCCAGCTTCTTTTAGGATATCTAATGTAATACCATCATCACCAGGGGCTCTTCCTTTCTTCATATTTTTTATTGCAAATGAAACTTCTTCTTTTAAGATTTTAGGAGCTGTTCCTTCGACTATTTCAATGTCTTCGTTTAATTCACTGTTACTTTCGTATAGATTTTTGTAGAATTCTTCAACTCTTCTAAGTATTTCTTCCCTATTTCTTGTTACGGTGCCATCCTCTCCTTTTAATGCAATGATGTGTTTCTTCCCAACAGATAAACTTCCTTTAACAACCCTAAGGCTCTTGTTATTTTCAATGGCTTTCCTTACTAGCTCACAGTTGAATTTTCTTATGTCTTCTTTCATGCTTTTGCGCAGAGTTTTACAAAGTTCTATGTACTCAATCCTGGAACTGGTATTTCGATTGTCCACCTTCATATCTCTTCGCCTTTTCATGAGCTGTTTCGTCTTCTCAGATAATTTGCTATTGTGCTTTTTACAGGTTACACCACCAATTTCCCCAGCAGTTTCAACTATTGTCTTAACAATGTTTTCATTTGCTTCTGAGATATCACTTTCATCAATAAGTCCTTCCAGTGCAGAAAAGCGATTTTTTAATTCCAACTTGAATGCCTCGGTATTTACTTTCAGTTTCATTAGATCCACCCTCTTACTTACTTGTTTCCTAATGATGATATGATATAAAAATAAAATAATATAAATAGTAAATAAATAATAAATAAATAATAAAATAAATAATAAATAAATAATATAAATAGTAAATAAATAATAAATAAATAATATAAATAGTAAATAAATAAAAATAATAAATAAATAAGGATTATATATTGACTGATCATGTGCCTATCTTTTTAGTTACGCGTTATAATTTTATGTCTATATTCAATAATTTAATGATACTAATAAATACTAATTCAATGATATTAATTTCTGGTAAATATTTTTGAATGCGGGATAAAGAGTTAGTTTATTTGACAAGCTAATTTTCTCATGCGTAACATAATGATCGTACCTGCTTCAAAAGCTTGAATAATAAGTCAGATTTTTTACTTGGTTTATGACGCGCTCAGGTAAAGAAGGAAAATGAGTTGGACTTTGGAAAGGTCAGGGCAGAGTGACCAAATTTTTCAAGTTCGTTTCCATCGTTGTGTTCGGTTCAAAATTATTT
The DNA here is from genome assembly GCA_006491805.2 of Dysdera silvatica. NCBI lineage: Eukaryota > Metazoa > Arthropoda > Arachnida > Araneae > Dysderidae > Dysdera > Dysdera silvatica. The sequence continues at coordinate 170,331,352 of QLNU02014802.1, read as the reverse complement.
GTTGGTACTTATTTCGAAGTATACAAAGCGTTTTTATTACAGGAGAATAGTTTTTAAATTATATTCAGTAAGAGTTTGAAAAATAGCATGGATTGTATATTTCTTTCGAAAATTGATTTATTTTCCTTTTTTTGGAATGAATTGACGAATGCATTAAAGAACTTGAACAATATAGGGAAATTTAAAAAGGACCTAAAAATAAACTTAATATTGCAGATGTAAAATAATTGATAAAAATTAAAATTAAAAAATTATGTGGAGAAAGCAAAGAATTTGTTAATGGGATAAAAGGTAGTATGTAAATATCCACGTGGATGATTAAAATTATTTATAATAGTGCCACTTGCAGGTGGTTATAATATTTAAATAAGTTCCAGGTCCCAAGTCAGTTATATCTGATGATATTTTCTTGGGACCTTTCCAGGTGCGGTCATGTTCTTGTTTTCTTTTTTTTCCTGTGCTGCACATTGTCTATTTATGACTGTACCAGAGAAGTATAAGGGTGTATTATTATTAAATTTTGTTATATGTAACAACATATCGGTATATGAATTAATGAGCTAAATATCGCTAACATATGCAAATGCCCTCTTATAACACTTCTCGTTTTAGTCTTTGAATTTATCGCACAGCACTACGGTGCCTATTGTATTGGTACGTTCGTATCACGTTTAGCCCCCCTTCACTGTTGGATGAAGGTATCTGAAAGTGCCTTCATACAAGCCTTTTCTGAACAATTTCTCTCCATTTCCTCCTCCATACATATATATATGTAAGCCATTACATGTCATGTGAAGTCATTACATGTCATGTGACAACTTTCAAGCATGAAGGTCATTTCGATGATGCATATGAAATGAAGGCTCATTTTTTTATGATATCAGAATGCTTTATTAAAAATCTTTTATATTTTGTATATCTTAGACGTCTGGAAAATAAATTTGAATTTAATATTGTTGCATATGAGAACGTTGAAAATACATTCAATGACATGATTTTTTTTAAATTTAGGAAGATATAATAATTGGTCTATTATAGCTGGAATACGAGATGTAATTTTTACAATTAATATTTTCAATTCCTCGACCAAATACTCCATCAATTACAGTTACACCACGTATTGTGTTAATTTGCAAGCTTGACATCGGATTTAAAGTAAATATTTTATTAGGGCTTTAAAAGTTTAGAATAATTCATTAAAACGCTAACAAAAAATTTATTCGATTACAGCGTTAAAGAGATTGCATGCCGTTTTTACGGAGCGATATGTCTGAATACATAGATGGTAAACGGAAGACTGACTTATCATTTTAGAATTCCGAGCACAAAAATTTATACTGTTGCCAAATATATAAAGAGAAATTATATATAATATTTGTTGACAGATTCGGACAATGGAATTACGTTTAACATTTGGAAAACGTCAAATAAAAGGAAATAATTTGTCATGTTGCCAATTCTCGAAATTGTGCTTATTAATGGGGTTAATAAAATTTGACATCTACGTTTAAGCTCACACTAAAGCATTTTTTTGTATAGAAGAAAGTGACATCGTCCCCATCCTAGAATCGAACTCAGATCCCTCCGTTGACCCCAGAGTGCCTTAACTACTAGAACAACGAAGACAGAAAAAACGCTCTTTTTCTCCGTATATAAGGATGTAAGATATTATTACCCTTCTCAGGGATAACACAATTGCCAAATAATGGTCAACACACAAAGCCACCGGGGTGAGTTTTTTTACGAGTTTTCTGTGAGGGAATTTTATTGCGGTTAATAAATTTGAGACCATCGTTTAATCTTTTACTAGAACCTTTTTTGATATAGGAGAAAATATAAAAATTCCCACCAAAAACTCGATCCGTTGACTGTGTATTGACAATTATTTGGCAATTGTGCTAGCCCTGAGAAGCGTAATATCTTGCATGTGCTCATTTAGTTTACTTTACTTATCACAAGTGGCAATCCTACAGGAAACCATCAATGAATACGTATTATTTCTGTTGTTAAATCCAACAATATACCTTTATTACAAACCGACGAAAAAATCTGACTGAAAAATGTTTTTTTTTAATTAACCTCAGCAAGAACATTTTCAACTTTAAAATTACTTAGTGATCCGCAAATGTAGCGCTTCTTCAACAGGCGTGCCTTATGTTAAATGACAAGTTTCAGGTTAGGAAACAATTTTCGTGACAAAAGGAACGAAAATAAGCAAACTTGACATCTGAAAAGTTAATTGATCAACAGACTGATATAAAAACTTTCTAACTGTCGGGAAAAACCCTCAAGACATAAAAGAATATCACTAGTTCAATTTCGACAAAGAACTTTCTTTAAATGACTTTTTTCCTTTTCTGTTAGTTCAATTCTATTTGTATATTTGCAGATCCAGAATAATATAATATAAGCGGTGTTTCTCAAATATACATATATATTTGGGCAGTAAAAATACACAAAATATCTATTAGTTTAACAAAAAAAGACTTCAGTATATTTTGTTACATTTCTTGCATAATTTATATATTTTTTGAAGAAGATATACAACTCGAAGAAATTTTCATAATGAGAAATTCGATTCCTATTTCAGTGATGCAGACTACAAATTCTTTATCATTTAAAAAACCTAAAGATCTCTATATCATTCGATATCTTTCATTAATTTATCAGCCTGATACTAATATAATTAATTATTAACAATAATATCATTAATTATATTAACAGTGATATAATCAATGATATAATCAATAATATCAACAATGATATAATTAATGATATTAACAGTGATATCATTAATTATTTTAACAGTGATATCATTAATTATATTAACAGTTATATATCAGTGATATAACAATGAATAATTAATTATATTAACAGTGATATCATTAATTATATTAACAGTGATAACTTAATTATATCAACAGTGATATCATTTAATTATATCACATTGATATCATCAATTATATCAACAGTGATATTATAATTATATTAACAGTGATAACATCATTATATCAACAGTGATGTTCATTTATATCACATGATGCCGTTAATTATTTTTACAGTGATATCATTAATTATATTAACAGTGATATCATTAATTATATCAACAGTGATATCATTAATTAATATTAATATTATTAATTATCAACATAATAATAGCACCATTACAACATGGATATTTCTTAACTTCTTTATGTGTGTGAGTATTTAGCTTTACTATTCCTACACATGTCATTCTACATTCCTGTTTTGTCATTCGGATTTTCTTTTCTTCTGAGTCTTACTGCAGAACGCTGATTTTCTTATTTCAAAGCTAGACGCTCGTAATCTGAATTTGATTTATACGATCATGAATTTTATTTAAAAAGTTATTTTTTGCACTGTTATTTTAATTATTAATGCTATTATCTTAATAATTTAATTATTTATGATGTTATCTTAATATTTTAATTGTTTATTTTCTTATCATAATATTTGAATTATTTATATTATTATTTATTCATACCATTATTAATTTTATTCACATTCTTGTTCTTTTAAAAAAAAGGTTCACCGAAATTTGAATTACAATATATATTCAAAGGAATTAATTAAAATTTAAATGCTTACATGCAATTTCTACCAAAAAGATTTGCAGGTCGCTGAAGCAGATACGGGGTTAATTTGACCTAATCTTCCAAACGAAAGAGGGGTAATAGAAGAGCCCATATGGAGCATAAAAAACTATTACAACCTTGTCCTTTCTCTAGCCGTTTCCGAGTTATTGCGGAAAGGAAGAAAATGCGTCAAGTCTGAAGAAAAAATTTGTGAAGTTTGTAAAAGATACACAAGCAAAATAAGCACATATTAAGAAAGAGCAAAAAAAAATCTATAACATATCACCCTGTCCATCAGAATATCGGAATTTATCGACGAGCTACAAGCTCTGAAACATTGGCGAAGTGCAAAATTGAGTTGTCGCCAAAATCTCTAATCGGCAATTCCGCAAACACCCTTCTAGCTTCAATCGGTCAAATGTACACAAAACTTGTCAATTCTACCATCTTTCGAATGAGCCTACAATAAAGTATATCGGTGTTCTAGTTCAGGAGAAATTTAGCCTTTTGTCTGTAATATATCACTGAAATCGTCATTCGTCGGAAAGGCATTCGACGAACATTTGAAGATGTCTTTTCAACCTCCCTGCGCGCGTAGCCCGCTTGGCTGCCTACATCGCCAGATCTGACTCCAATGGGCTTCTTTGTTTGGAGTTTCCTGAAGCAAAAGGTTTACTGCACAGAATTTGTCAGTTTGTTAGACTTTAGTATCCGGCTCGACGAAGCAATAGTAAAACTGAGGGATAAGCTTTCGCTAAGAGCTACAGTGGTTTCCCTTCGTAAGCAGGCAGGTGCATGTATCAGGTGTGAGGACGACCAGTTTCAGCAGCGGCTTTAAGTATCACACATTCTTCTGAATGCATACATCCTTTAATCATAGGTAGACGTAGGATACGTCTGTTGGGATTTTTTACATTTTCCTTTTTGAAAGACGTGGGAAACACCATACTTCTTTTATTTCCATTGTGTTTATACACTTAAAAATAGATGTTACCTATATTGATTGGCTTTAAAAATCTCGTTCTTGCACCTAAAATAAATAACAAAACAGTATGCCTTTTTCGACGAACGTCGATTTCAATGATGTATTGCAGACAAAGGGCTAAATTTCTCCTGAACTAAAATATTGATATGGTTAATTTTAGGCTCATACCAAAGCTCATGAGAATGGACAAGCTTTGGAAAATTTGACCGACTGTAGCTAGAAGGGCACTTGCGGAATTGTCGGTTAGAAATTCTGGCGACAACTCTATTTTGAGCTTCGCCAATATTTCAGCGCTTGTAGCTCACCATTAAATTCAGATATTATGATGAAAATGATGTCATCTTATAGGATTTTTTCTGCTTTTTCCAAATATTGCTTATTTTGCATGTAGATCTTTCAGCAACCTCACAAATTTTGTTTCTTTCAGATAACGCATTTTCCATCTTTCGGCCATAACACTGAAACTGTTAGAGATAGGACAAGGTTGCAAGGGATTTTTTAGGCTCCACATAGACTCTTCTATCATTCCCTTTCGTTTGGTAGATTAGGTCAAATTCATCCTGTATATAAAAACTGATATTTATTGTTATTATTATTATTATTATGTTTATTAATTGAATTTCCAAATAAAATAGTTAAAATATTAAATTAGTATGCATCATAATATTTGAATACACTTTTAATTGCAAATGTTATCGACATTTTAAAAATCTCCAAATAAGAAAAAAAAAAAGTCTTAAATCTTCTAGCTATGGTTAGTGATATATATACGGGAATCTGAAAGAATAATATTTATAAATTCATGGAACATAAATTTAACGTTAGTATATAAATACCAAAGCTGTATTTCTCTATGCATTATATATAATAAAATTCAGATTTTTTAATGTTTAGTTTACAGATCCTCTCACAGTTTAAATGTATTATTTGACCAACACACAAATGTAATTAATATTTTACATAAAGGTTTTTTTTTTTCAAATATTGAGGGTTTTATGACTAACAATTCGATATGTTAAGACTTTATTTCTATTCTTGCGTTCAGTTTTTAACTATTTTTGACACTAATACTTATTTATTTTTATTGAAAAATCTACAAAACGAAAAATTAATGTTTGTGTGTGTTTTGGAAAAACCCACAGGAATACGAGGCCTTTTCTCCACTGAGTAGGGCTTTCCCGCAGCATTACTTCACAGGCAGCAAAAACACCGTGTAGGCGTTACAAGGGAAATGCATGTTGAAGTTGTTGCTCCTTTACAAGAATACTGTTATTATAGATTTCAATGCATGAGTAGAATTTGTTACGTGTATCTGAAGATTACTTGAACATATCTTTTAAAATTAACCTTTCGGAATTTTAATTGAAAAAGTTAATCTTACTAAAAATAGTTTCCTATCACACTGTATACTTAAAGGATAAATAATCAAACGTAAGCAGATACTAAGGGCGAAGTAATTCAAGAATTATAGAGGGTTCCAACGGGTTTGAAAAAGGTCAAGCAATTTAATTTTAAGGAGAACAATGAAATTTGCTATCCGATGGGGGATTTAACCCCCTAGACACTTCTATTCCCTACGCTATTGCCAGCTAGTAACATGTAATTCCACTTAGAAAAACAGCCACAAGACATTACATTAGGTAGGAAGTGGTAACGCGTTAAGTTAAGGTGTTATTACCCTGGGTTCAATTCCACACTGTTCCAAGGGAAAAGCATTTACCGACATATTGTTTTCCGGAGGTTGGTTCCCTATGACATCAGGGAATAGTATTTACTTCTCGGAAAACTGTAGGTGCCAGCGTAGCATGGCTCTTTCTGACTTCTTTCGCCGTAGAATTCGCATAAGTTAAATGAAGAGTATGAGGTGGGAAAGATGTGAGAATTATTTCAGAATCGTTATTTGTAGAGACAGTGTGTTCACAAAGTCACTCTTTCACCCATTATTACAGCTGACTGGCAAAAGCTTCATATAACGAAGGAATATTTTTACCGTTTGTAGCCATCAGTCACTTTCACTCTGTTACAAAATTCGACGAAGTAATCTCGAACTAGTCGTTTTGATTCTGATTTTCGTGTTGGGTATATTGTCCTCTCAGTGTCGATTACAATCACTCTGAGAAATAAAATGCGAAAAAGTGACCATTTCAGAGCCATTTTCGAATAATTTACATTTAAAACTTATTCAAACTAATTAAATTTTAATTCCTGAGATTTACGTAATTTGAATAAAAAATAATCCTATGATTTTATATTTCGATATATGAAAAAGATAGAAATACATGTCGTAAATACAATTATCTATTACTCTTAAAAATAAGGACCGAAGTAGGAAGGAATAATGTAAATTAAAAAGGTGCAAAACTTTGGAATGGACTACAAGAGGAATTCAAAAAATTGAAAAGTAAATAAACATTTAAAAAAGTCTAAGAAAATATTTGATACAAGGTAATGGAAACTAAAAAAAATGGAAAAAACATAAGGAAAGGATGAGTGATTTACAATTAGTTGTTTGTCATCTTTGGAATCAGCTTATAATCATAAGATATCAGGTATGTTATACCCTTGCTGATATTTTCTTGAGACCTTTCATTGTAGAGTCTAATATGATGTACTTTTAGTATATATTGTCGGTATTATCGCTGTAGTTAAACAGTATATTGCTATTATGATTTTACAAATGAAGAATAAATAAAGCAGGGATTTGATTTGATATATGTTTACTTTACGTAGAAGAAGATACCAAAATATTTTGAATCATTTAAATAAAGCAAAATGTCCACATTAAGCTAGGCAAAGAAAGCTACAATCCTTTATGTTGGATATTACCACCTTTCGCAGGGTTAACACAATTGCCAAACTAGTAAAAACAAACTTTAAACACATACTCCGGTGGCTTTGTATTGACCAGTTTGGCAACTGTGTTAAGCATTCAAAGGGCAATAATACCGTCTAAAACATCAAACAATAAGAAAAGAATTGTTCTTACCTTGGTTGCCGGACGATTAAGGCATTTCAGTACCAACGGCGGGTCCCCGGTTCGACTCCGGAACGATGATTTTTATTTTCTGTACATAAAGCTGTGGCGCGAAATAATAATATGAGTCCCACAAAAATGACTTCAGTTCTCCTTTGGAATACAATGAAGAACATATTTTCCATGGCAACACTTTCGATAATATTGAGCATTTTGTCACTAATAATTTCTTTTAAATGTACACGTTGTAAAACTCTTTTTTTTTTTTTGTAAATATTTTTCTATCAGTAACATGCCATTTTCTTTTTATTTTTGAATTAGAATTTTTTAATGTAACACCAAATTATTCATTATTTGATATGCTTTTATTTTTCATTTTGACATCATTGCTAATTTGCATTTATTTTCTTTGATACGTGAATTTTTTAAATATTCGTCCTTTTCCGCTCAAATTTCTCGTTCATTTCCTTTGTCGCTTTTACCTTCTCTGATATCCGGCTTTGCTGAAAATTTATTTAAATTTCTCATCAAAATTTATTTTATCAAATTTACTTATGGATATTTATCCGACGTCTGTTAATTATTTCAATAAATATACAATGATTATTAAAATCATTCTTTTTTTTACAAGTGATTTAACATCTAAATTTATAATGAATTTATTTTCGATTGAATATATATATATTATTTCATAATTTCAGCCGTTGTCAATCCACTGCAGGATGAAGGCCTCCTCCGCATGTTTCCAACGTTTGTTTATATCTAATTATTATCTATATTTAATAATTTATGTGTTAAAAATTTAGGAAATCTTGATAAAAAATGAATATTCTATAAATAAAACTCAATTCAGTTTCTCCTTCCGAGAGACAGAGGCAGAGATTTTCATCTCTCTTGATAATGGCTACTCAAAAATAACTATTTCTTTTCGGCGAAAATTCTCCCGCAAAAAAGAAACAGCTCGACACGTCTTGTCACAGTCACTTGAGAGCAGATTAGAGTACATCGTTCACAAAATACCTCAAAATCCCGTCAGTGCAAAATGTGATACAAATATATTGAAGTCTTTTTCAAACGAGGCTTTATGAATTTTGAAAAATGGCGTTGCTTGGGCAGCAAAATAGTCTCCGCTGGCGCAGCTCTCGGCAAAGGTGACAGGCATCGCCTTTGAAAGTTCGTTTTTGCTTGACACAAATTCATTTACGAACTTTTATTTCTGAAGGCGTCAAATTCTACTAATTACTTTGCGGGACAACCTATTAGTAATCGAATCGTACGATATGCTGACATCTGCTTTCTTCGAACTTTTAACGAGTTTTACGGTTGTCGAAGTGAAACGTAACGTTCATGCAGAAACAATGAAACGTTACGGTGGTGTCAACGCTAGCAATAGCTAATTAAATCTGTCCAAAAATTTAAAATGCTTAATTTTTAATCCTCCAGGTTATTAGTTAAAGCATCGTGGGTTTCAGGCAACGGAAAAAGACCGTCATTTCTCCGTTAATGCGCACGGCATGCTGTTAGGGTTCCTGCACGAACAACACGTTATTGTTCGTGGCGTGCGAAGAAGAGGTATTTTTCGTACTTCGGTAAAACCCTAAAAACTCTAAATAGTCATGTTTAAAACAACAGCCTTTTTATGTCTTGTTCGGTGGCAGGGCTCACATTTCGGGGTCCTCCAACAATCTACTTTGGGGAAAGGAGATGAATATTAGATACATCTAAAGCAAATGTGAATTATTGTTTAAGTTCTGTGTGTATGCAATTCTGAATTTATATATGGTTAATAATTATAATTCTATATAGAATCCAAGTTTCTATGAATATTTTTTTGCCAGCGCTATTTTCTATTCTTTTGACCATTAATTTTTTATTAGCATAAGCGGGATTTTACATTTCTACTACGAAGGAATTACATTAAAATTGAGTAACAATATGTACCTAAAGATTACATCGACTAATTGCGTATTATTAAATTAAGGGACCATTCCGGGACGTACTTATATATAGCTTAATTAGCATGTACTTGAGTATATTAAATTTCATAGAAGATTTAAAATTTTCAAATAATACATTAAATATTTTTCCATTTAAAACATAATAAACTTTGAAATTACTAGGCTCTCAAAAGAAAATGTTGCGTTCTTACTAATACTTTTAAAATATTAGAATGGTAGTGATATAACATGTAGTTCCTATTATTCGTTAATCGGCAAAAATATTTAAATTTTTTTTTGTTATTCGGACAGTAACGGGGAAAAATTTTCTACATCTGAAGCCAATTCTGTCCAAGTTTTCTGTATGTAAATTTTAAATAAAAAATATTATCTATATAGAAAAAATATAATTTAAGTATATATGTAGACATATTAATTTGTTCGCATTTATTGAATAGACTCGTGAGATATTTCATGCTCATGAATACTGATTTAATAAGAATTGCTTGAATGGGAAGAAGAGCAAAGGTAATCCTCATGACAAAAGAACCCTCCTGGAAAATAAAACTAATTGGTACTTTATTTAAAATCGTTTTAATATTTTGTTTGAAACTTGAAGTTCAACGACCTAAATATTAGCTTCCTTTGAAGAGATACATGGAGAATTTAAAAAACTAAATAATCTTCTGCACCTATTATTAAATATGTGGGATTATAAATTGAGGAAACAATGAAGAAATATTAGAAGTGTGGAAATAAAATTAATACAAAACTTATGCATATATATGCAAATAAACCTTCTTTTAAGATACCATTTCCTCCTGTCAGGATCGTGGTTGTAATGGTAGGAATTTTCAATTGGAAGTTCCTCATTCGAGGAAAAGAAGAAGAGCTTGGAGGATGGATTTTGGAATACAATAACTGAATTTCTGAGAATGTTTTAGCAATCAAAACTGGCTAGATGAATTGGAGGACTTATAGAAATGTTAATTCGTTTCGACTGCTGTGACAATAAAAATTTGAATAATCAATAATTCGTTTTGTGACAAAACTAATTTCTCAATTAGGGTTGATTGGTCTGACGATGGCATTCAATCTGCTGTATAACCATTTAAGCAAATCAACAGTCCCAGTAGATTCAAATTTTAATTTTAGGTGAATTACAATAGAAATTGTTAGTCGCAGTAAATCTGTCTTGTTATTCAGTACAATAAATCAATTTTAATTCAATGTTGAATTTAAGAAAACCATTAAATATCAACATAATTTTTTAAAATATTCCTTGGCTTGGGAATGATTTTAATCTGAGTATTGCAGATAAATTATTTTGTCATAATTTCCATGTTCAACTTTCATTTAACCACTGGTGAATAAAGACATTTGTAAAGTGTTGCAATACATGTTTGCGCTGGACAATGTAACCTCGAGTTACTACCTAATATTTGAGCATACTTTGTCTGTAGATATTTTCTCAATCTAGAATGTTCACTCGAGATGATCTGTCCAGCTTTCGCTTGGCTTTGTTTGATAAGCTAGTTAGTACAAGTCATTCTTAATTATTTTAGGTAGGTCCAAATATAGATTTTCTTGTAGGATTCCATATCTTGAGCTTATTAGGGAAACAGGTAAACAAAACACCTTTCTCTTCAAGTGTAGTGGCAATTTCAGTCCTCTTTCAAATGCGCTGGGGCCGATTCCTATGCCGCAATGAAAATCTTTTACAACGCAATATTCCAATGTCATTTATCAAAAGCATATAGACGGATGCAGAGTTTCGCTGTGATTTACATTTTATGATGCTAAATCCCTAATTTGAAGCTTTGCTTCTACTTTGCCGTCTCCCATTATGATTATTTAGAGTATCATTTGGTGCCGAATTGCTTGAGATTTATAAGTTGATATCCCGAAGAATTAATGGATTTATTATAAAAATTAAAATATCGAAGTAAGGGATTTGAATACTGTTAGTTATTTTAATTGTATTTCGTATTTTTCTAGATCAGGGATGAGCTAACTTTTCATCTTGAAAAGTCGCATTATAATTTATAATCTAAGGTCACACTAAAGAACTTTCAATTAGATACACAGGCGTAGCAATGAAAACATTATACGGACTCAAGTAGTTTCTTAACACATCATATGACTTAGTATAAAATCGTCGTTAAATGGAACAACGTGTTTTACTAACCAAAGGAGCGCTTGAGCCCCCCTGAGTCCACTGCTTGCTACGCCACTGATTAAATAAGTAGCTGAACCCCGATTATTTGAACTCCGTTTCGCTGAAATGGCCAATAGTACGTATTATTTTAGTAGATACTCGTTCGATGCTTTCTGCAAGAATTTTCATATTCGCTTTCTGATGTACTTCGGCCTTAAGAAAGAGAGAGATCAATCTAGGTATTAGGCAGATAAAAAGATATGTATACCTTTCTTATATATATCTGGTGTATACAAGGATATCGGACTACTTACAAAGCAGTTAATATCTTACATAACACATATATTTTATGGCATTCTTTATTATCAATGTAGATATTTAATAATAAGAAATTAAATGGGTTTTGGATAAATATTTTAATTTATTTGCAGGTTTATTCTAAAAATTGTATTTTGTGTTTATCCTTACTGCATATTTGTATTTTAAATATGTTAAGTTAATAATAATAAAGTAAATAAATAAAAAATATGATGAAAAACACCAAGATAAAAATAAAATGGTTTCGTTTGCAAAATTCGTATTTATCCAAAAAGGACGCAGGTTTCCCCCCCCTGTTCTTGATGTGATGACAGTGCTTATGGTGATATGGTAATAAGCCACGCATGATGCCAGATTATATGTGTTTGATACGGTGTTATGGTATGTGGTACCGTTAAACTTAACCTCCCACTTTCGCCTTGTTTTCCTTACTGGTATTTGGAATAATCAGAATCGTCATATCAATCATGATATCTCTAAATACACCACAGATGTATTAAAGCCTGTGGTTGTATTTGATATTCAGGGCTTCTCTGGAAGCCATTTTGTAAACAGAGAAATAAGAAACCGCATGTATAACAAAGAGCATTCAATAGTTTCTGGTCACCCACTGTTAAAATTTCCCTAAAATGTGGATTCACTGTATTAGTTCCAAATCTTAACACGTCTGGTTAACATTAATTTACATCAGATATCGGATGACAAGAAGATCCTTTCACCGGACACTATCAGCTGCTCCAAGAGTTGGACTTAGACGACAGATCGAAACTGCATGAAATAAAGCTCCCAAAACATTCATCCAAGTCGATGCCGAAACGTGTAGACATGGTTGCTACCCACAATACTGATTTATCTTGCTTTTCACAGAGTGATTTTCTAAGTGAATTATATTTTAAATCTTTTCATCCTTGCAATATAAGCCATCTATTCATTGCATATGGTATCGATATAATTGAAATTTATTGGTACCACATTTTTAACACCCAGCACTGGCATTATGTTTTGTAAATGGACAGTCATATTTAAGATGGAAATTGATCTCTAATATTTGTCAAAATATTTTCTTCAAAATTAGCTCCCACTTAAAATAACCGATACATTATTGTGAATGCATATAATGTTGGGAAATCTACACTTTGTCTATATTATTTTGAGAAAATGATTAACAAGTCCGAATATTAATCATGAATTAATATCTTAAATAAACAATTTCCATGAAAATAAAGGGTAATAACACAAATGCCCTTAAAGGGCAGACTGGTTTCAAATGTTTGAATAAGATGGATATAACCGAAATTTCGTGAAAGGCAATAGACAGTATGCATGCTTTACGCAGTAATTGAAGTATGCTCTGAGTCTCCCTTCCCTAAATTTTGAAATGATCAGAAACTTCAAAAAAGACTAACGTTACTTAAGACATAGAAAACATTACGCCAGCAAAGAATATAACAATGGCAAAAACTAGGACAGCTAGAGAGAGAGAACAAAAAAGGCGGTGTTCGATGTTTGTCTTATAGTTACGAAGTATGGTTTTTGTATTCAAATAAAGGCGCTTGCCTTCATTGTTATAATCTTAATATTTGTTATATGCTGTGTGCTAAGCGGAAGCAGCTTGTCTTGTTCGTTTTTTATCCAATGTTTGTATTGCCGTCAAAATGACGTTGAACATTTTCTTGAGTTCGTAATTATCTGCGAAGTTCTTACTATCAAAATATTTATAGAAGCGACATGCGTTTGCAAAGTAGCAGCGGCTCTGTATATTAAATTCCAGAACTGAGCCTTATATGAAAAGATTTGAAGACAACCATAATTGTAATGAATGAGTTTTGAAATGCTTTATTCTATTCTAAATTTCATCTTATGTATTATGAAAGTACACTGAAAAGCTAGATGGTAATATAGATCGCACTCAGTAATGGAGACACAAAATATTGTATTTAATGTGGGACAAGATGCAACCTTTAGGAATAAAGTTTGGTAGTTATGGCCACACTACTTCCTCTTCTGTTTGCTCACGGTCATCAGCATTAATCAATACATATTGTAAAAAAGTTGGTTGTTGGATATAAATAGGTGAGATGTATATACATTGTGTAAAAGCCATGTTGTGGTCAGGATGTGTAAAAGCCGTGTTGTGGTCAGGATGTGTAAAAGCACAGATTTTAACGCATTTGATTCTGTGTAGATCGTTGGTTATGTGAAAAACCCTTTGTTCTTACTGCTACAGCTTAATTTCTTAAATTTATGCAATCAACAATAAGTGAATCAAGAATATGTAAAATCTTCCAAACAGTGAGGATCCCATGGCCATAAACAAGCAATTGAAATTCGAGGGAAGGGATTGCACGAACCATTTGCGGCCCCAACTTCCATTTAGGAATGCTACAGGTGATGGTGGAGGTATAATGTTCTAGAGTGCATTCATCTATGCATCAGTAACGTTCGTACGTACCTCTGGAGAAGTCTAACGCCGGCCTCAGCCACGTAGATCTATTCGCAATAGATTTTCACCATTTCGTTGCTAG
>QLNU02014802.1:170287467-170316759 GCA_006491805.2 Dysdera silvatica | reverse complement strand
GGGCTAGTTACTTCATTTTTACTCCCATTTTTATTGCTTGATTGATAGAAATTTACCAAACATAAATTAATTAGAATTTTAATTAAAGCGTATTTTTAAAACTTTTTAATTAATATGATAGTTTGTGTTGTATAACAATTTATACTTACTTTGAATGAAAAATATGACACTTTTAATACATACTTCGGTCTCCTCTTTTAACACGACAGATTTTAAACTATTCACAGTTAGGCGGTAGCATTTTTATTTAATCTTTAGCAATAATATTTGTCTTAAATTCCACAACAGTGAATGAATACATGTTGGTAAATGACATGGTCAGATTAGATTAGAAATGATAATGTTTTTCCAGTATATAAAACTGAATATTCGTCATTATGAGTTTAGCAACTATTCAGCGGAAAAGTCTTTAACAATTTTAACAGCCTTTAGCCTTGACTTAAAGCTTAATTCACGTGACAATTAGAACTTGACAATATTTAGAAACAAATGATTAAGGCTGTCCTAAGGACGAAAAGTTAATTAAAATAGTCTTAGGTAGCTCTCTGGGCGAAATAATGATAAATTTGAAGTAACTTTATTCCGTATAAGGGTTTAAAAGGGGAAGAACTACAACTTACTGATAAGTTGGAACATCATTTCATTAATCTAAATGAATTATACTGCTGAACGGATTGCAGGATTCTAAAGAGATTTGCGAAATTGAGCGGCCAGTTATAAAGAATTAATGAACTTTCGTTATTATTATTATTATTATTATTCATCTTTATTCATATCAATGTACAACATATTACAATACGTGATTCATGAAACTTTGAATTTGATTAACGTATTACATTTAACTTAATACAAAATTATCTAAAAATAAAAATTAGGAAGCAATTGTACAAAGATATTGGAGACACCGGAAAAAGACCAGTTTAACTGATCTGACTAGTCCAGTGCCCCCCCATAAACATAAAATACCTGCTAACATCAGCACCATGCTATTTATTAATTAAGTAAATGTGTAATTTCAATAAATAAAAAACAGCAAAAAGAGAAATGGCTGAACATCGGTAAGGGGCAGAAAAATTCGAGGAAAAAATAATTTCTCGAACCATGCGCTTAAATTCTGAAAGGGAATGAATGTAAGGGAGGTTATGACCGATATAATTCCAAATTTTTGGACCAATATTGTTCAAAGAGGTTCCACCAATATTGGTACGAGTGTGTGGTATTCTAAACATAGGTATTGATCCAAGATCATATTGTGGAGTAAATGGAACAAAATATATCGAGTCCCCAAGAAAATTAAAAATAATTCGTTTGAACATTAAGATCTGCATTAAATAGCAATATAGTGAAGTTACTGGAATGATATTAAAAGATGAGTAAAATGTCAAAGGATCAGATCGATTAAATCGATTTGGAAAGAAAATTGTAAAAAATCTATTTTGAAGTCGTGATAATCTAACTGTGTTTGTACTCGTAGAAAGACCAAAGATCAAAAACCCAAAATTGAATAATGAGGCCACTAACGAATGATAGAGCGTCAGAACAATCCTAGGTGGAAGAGAAGTCCTAAATCACGTCATCATTCCAATGGTCCTTGAGACCTTTAGGCAAACATTATCGTATTGGCGGTTCCAAAGCAGTTCTGCTGTGAAAGTTATACCCAAGAATTTTACCTCATCACAAAATTTTATTACAATACCATCATAAATAATAGGTAAAATTGGAAAAATGTCACATTTTGATCGTGTGAAAACCACAGTTGATGATTTATGTGTATTGATCGTAAGTTTATTAGCTAGAAACCATTCAGTCATATCAGTCAGTATGGTAATAAGCCACGCATGATGCCAGATAATATGTGTTCGATACGGTGTTATGGTATATGGTACCGTTAAACTTAACCTCCCACTTACGCCTTGTTTTCCTTACTGGTATTTGGAATAATCAGAATCGTCATATCAATCATGATATCTCTAAATACATCACAGATGTATTAAAGACTGTGGTTGTATTTGACATTCAGGGCTTCTCTGGAAGCCATTTTGTAAACAGAGAAATAAGAAACCACATGTATAACAAAGAGCATTCAATAGTTTCTGGTCACCCACTGTTACAATTTCCCTAAAATGTGGATTCACTGTATTAGTTCCAAATCTTAACACGTCTGGTTAACATTAATTTACATCAGATATCGGATGACAAGAAGATCCTTTCACCGGACACTATCAGCTGCTCCAAGAGTTGGACTTTGACGACAGATCGAAACTGCATGAAAAAAAACTCCCAAAACATTCATCCAAGTCGATGCCGAAACGTGTAGACATGGTTGCTACCCACAATACGGATTAGCTTGCATTTCACAGAGTGATTTTCTAAGTGAATTATATTTTAAATCTTTTCATCCTTGCAATATAAGCCATCTATTCATTGCATATGGTATCGATATAAATTTATTGGTACCACATTTTTAACACCCAGCACTGGCATTATGTTTTGTAAATGGACAGTCTTATTTTAGATGGAAATTGATCTCTAATATTTGTCAAAATATTTTCTTCAAAATTAGCTCCCACTTAAAATAACCGATACATTATTGTGAATGCATATAATGTTGGGTAATCTACACTTTGTCTATATTATTTTGAGAAAATGATTAACAAGACCGAATATTAATCATGAATTAATATCTTAAATAAACAATTTCCATGAAAATAAAGTGTAATAACACAAATGCCCTTAAAGGGCAGACTGGTTTTAAATGTTTGAATAAGATGGATATAACCGAAATTTCGTGAAAGGCAATAGACAGTATGCATGCTTTACGCAGTAATTGAAGTATGCTCTGAGTCTCCCTTCCCTAAATTTTGAAATGATCAGAAACTTCAAAAAAGACTAACGTTACTTAAGGCATAGAAAACATTACGCCAGAAACGAATATAATAATGGCAAAAACTAGCACAGCTAGAGAGAGAGAGAACAAAAAAGGCGGTGTTCGATGTTTGTCTTATAGTTACGAAGTATGGTTTTTGTATTCAAATAAAGGCGCTTGCCTTCATTGTTATAATCTTAATATTTGTTATATGCTGTGTGCTAAGCGGAAGCAGCTTGTCTTGTTCGTTTTTTATCCAATGTTTGTATTGCCGTCAAAATGACGTTGAACATTTTCTTGAGTTCGTAATTATCCGCGAAGTTCTTACTATCAAAATATTTATAGAAGCGACATGCGTTTGCAAAGTAGCAGCGGCTCTGTATATTAAATTCCAGAACTGAGCCTTATATGAAAAGATTTGAAGACAACCATAATTATAATGAATGAGTTTTGAAATGCTTTATTCTATTCTAAATGTCATCTTATGTATTATGAAAGTACACTGAAAAGCTAGATGGTAATATAGATCGCACTCAGTAATGGAGACACAAAATATTGTATTTAATGTGGGACAAGATGCAACCTTTAGGAATAAAGTTTGGTAGTTATGGCCACACTACTTCCTCTTCTGTTTGCTCACGGTCATCAGCATTAATCAATACATATTGTAAAAAAGTTGGTTGTTGGAAATAAATAGGTGAGATGTATATACATTGTGTAAAAGCCGTGTTGTGGTCAGGATGTGTAAAAGCCGTGTTGTGGTCAGGATGTGTAAAAGCCGTGTTGTGGTCAGGATGTGTAAAAGCACAGATTTTAACGCATTTGATTCTGTATAGATCGTTGGTTATATGAAAAACCCTTTGTTCTTACTGCTACAGCTTAATTTCTTAAATTTATGCAATCAACAATAAGTGAGTCAAGAATATGTAAAATCTTCCATACAGTGAGAACCCCATGGCCATAAACAAGCAATTGAAATTCGAGGGAAGGGTTTTCACGAACCATTTGCGGCCCCAACTTCCATTTAGGAATGCTACAGGTGATGGTGGAGGTATAATGTTCTAGAGTGCGTTCATCTAATCATCAGTAACGTTCGTACGTACCTCTGGAGAAGTCTAACGCCGGCCTCAGATACGTAGATCTATTCGCAATAGATTTTCACCATTTTGTGGCTAGTTTTCCCGCAGCAGAATAGTGTCTTTCAACAGCGTAATGCCACATCACCTGGGTCCTGGTTGACGACAGGAGAAATTTTCAGCCAAGCTTCTTTGAAATGGTTTCTTTAATTCTCCAACTTTGAAGTTTATTGATTATTCAGGGGACTAATTAAGTGGAAAGATGTACTCAGTCTCAAAGTCAACGACAAGTTTTTCTATATTAAGTAGTTGATATTCTTCTCTAAATTGAACAATTGATTGATATGGTGATTTTTATTTTGTTTATTGTGTCATTTAATGAATTATTTGTTTTTATTAAGTTCGTCTTATTTAGTTTTATCCCATGTTGAATTTACGTATAGTAGCACACTGAAAATAATTGAATAATAAATATAAATTTTTGCATTTAAAGTAAGTTTATTATTTAATCTTTTTAATAGAGAATTAATTTATTCTTCTGATTTTTTATTTATATCATCTATTTGTTCATTCCATAAAAGTTTTTCGTGTAATTTAATACTTAAAAATTTCATTGACTTAATTCTTTCTAGTGTTTTTCCATTAAATTTTATATGTTTTTTTATTAGCATGGAATATTATATAATCATTTTTTTTCAGCATTTAGTATCAGATCGTTATCATAGAACCATTGTTGAATCAAATATAATTTCATTTTTATTATGTTTGCCAGTAATCTAGTGTTTGATCCACTTATGGACCATTGATAATTGATTGATAAATGTAACGGTTATTTTTAAAATTATAAAACAATTTTCAGGTACAAAACCATGTACCAAAATAAAAGATTTAAACACTTAAAATATTACGTCCCGATCTATCTGTGTAAACCTTTTAAAAAGATAAGCCAATGATGGAATGAGATATCACTGTTCTTGCTTACGGTTTTAATATAGTTTAGAAAGTCGCTGAAGGATGACGTTTTTGGACATCAACACAGAATGTCAGTGGAAATGAAACAGAAGACAATGAACATTTAGTTGTGGCGCAGTAGTTCGCATTGTTGTGTTATATCATTAACCAGGGTACAATGCTCATGGCTATCATTGAACTGGTGCTGTTTTTTTGTCAATTGTAGTCCGAGGATCGATTCCCTCGATGTCAGAGGTTCGAACTCCTAGTAAAACTGTAGATCTCGGGGCATTATAGCCTTCCTTGTTCTTGCGCTATAAAAAAGACACCATATATCGAAGTCTTTAGTATTTTCATTTGCACGTTTAAAAGAATAGTGCTTCGATTTGGTTTAAAAGTTAGCTCATTCCAAGCAACTAAAATGTGATAAACGCATGATTATCATGAACCTTTGATTAGTTCAAGCTACGAAAACTCATGAAACTCTTTTTATCACTCATTCTGATATGTACAACTTTTCATGGTGTCTATCAATATGAAGTATTTTCAGATGTAAATGCTATAATAGGATAAAATTAATGATTTAAGGATTTTCATCATTATCAGCTAGAGTGCGCTTCAGGGTATAATGCGATATTACGGATTTATTTGTTTACACGCGTATGGTGTTGGTTCGATTACATGTATTGATGGAAAATATTCGAGAACAGGGTAAACATATACAGTTCCTGAAAAATCGTTGGAGATATATTGATGAAAGCCATGCATGCAAACTTAATTAAAAAAGAATTTTAATAAAATTCAGGTTAATAATTGCCAAAATTTTAAATATTTCTATTCCTATATTAAGTAAAATTCAATTTGGATTAAAGGATAGACATCTGCTTTTCGAAAACAAAAATTCACATAATTTGCTTCTTCTTTATAAGGTAGTTTTAAGCGTGTGGTGTCTTTGTATTACACCATTTTTTGCACGTATTTTTAATTTTTAAAATGTTTAATACTTTTTGAAGAGGGCTAAAGGAGAAAATTTTGGCTGTTAGTGAGCGTGGAATGAGTGGGTGCGGAAATTTAAAGCGAATTAACAAATCTAAGTCTGTAATTCATAATTTTTAAAAATCTTACAAAATGCGGTCAGAAAAAGCGAACGGATAGGCCAGTATCACTTCCCTCTCGTGAGAAATAGTTATTAAGGGGGATTGCTTGAAAAACAATAGATTAGAAAAAAAATTCGTTTTGTTTTAGCCGAAGTGCGAGCAGAATTTCGTTTTCAAACAAATCCAAATGTTCTGAATTCCAAATTAAATTCCGAACTTTCTCTTAAAAGACAGCAAAAAATTGATAAGAAAGATTTTGCCAAGGAACGCATTTTTGTTTCTGAATAGAATAAAATTCTGCCCTCACGTGGACAAGGGAGCTGTTAGCTTCCAAAACCGACTGTTTTTAAACCTTACGCCAGTGTCGAAATAACTGTTACGGAATCTTTTGGTGAAGCTTTGTATTATTTCGTTATATGGAATGGTTTTTAGGATGAAAAAGGTTTAATTTAGATGGACCTGATGGTTCTCTATCCTTTTAGCACAATCTCCGTAAAGAAAAATATGTTGTCTAAGCGTAAATTTGGAGACGGAAGTATAATGGCTCGAGGCGGCTGCACAGCAAAAGGAACCAGCCACTTGGTTTTGTGGAAAAATAAATTGAGGAGCGTATCAGAATATGCCAGCTGATAATTTTCTGTCCGAAGTTCCTCTTATTGCAACAGAAGAATATCTAAGCAAGTTAATACCACAATTCATCTCTCCTCTTTTCAAAATTGTGATTTAAAGCCAATTATTGGAATTAATGGACTGGTAACTAGGTCCGCATTCGAGCTACATGGAAGGCATGATATATTTTAGTCCGTAAATTGTATAAATGTGATCAGAAATATAAAAATAAACGTTACTTGATCTCGTCCACCAAAATTAACTTTTGAGGACATCCCTGAAGGAACTTTAAGTGAATTTTCAAAATTAGACTATAAAATATTTTAACCGCGATTGTTTTTATAGTCTAACTATTTACGCGAAGTGTGTCGTATAGTTCGTTCGCGAAAAGTTATCCAATAATTCCGTTAGAATTCACGGGAGAGAACGTCACACACGGCCTAGTCGATTACAGAAGAGGGGAGGACCTAATATCAAAACTGGTTTTTAGCGAACGTTTGTCTGCGCCGAACTGAAGTTCTGAAATGACGTCATCCCCTCTTCTAAAATCGGCTAGGTCGTTTGCGATGTCAACTCCTGTGAATTTTAAAGGTACCACCGGACAATTTTCATTAACAAACTATGCGTTTTAGTATGAATTTTCACAATCAATGAATTCAAGAACGATCACAATACTTCGAAAATAAAGGCAATATCCCTAACTATTAAGGATATTTCACGTAAGTTGGAAAAAATTGTGGGCAATATTAAAATTATTTTTAAAGCATTTATAAAACACAATTTTATGAGTATAATTATTTTATAATTTGCATTCAGAATAGGTAAACGGTTATTTACTTTAAGTTCTATTTGATATATAAATACAATCATTCTTGATTAAAATAATATAAAAATTTGCCAATTTTTAAATTTGTCCTAAAACTTTTGAACATGTATTTTTTTTTTCAGATTATTATAATTTGATATTAAACGTGTCAATAAAATTAAAAACCATTCTTTGTTCAGAATTCAAACCCAAATCCTTGTTTAATAAGTCAATTTTCGAACGCAATGAATATTTTGCTGCAGATTTTTTCAGTTTTCTTTTATTTTAATTATCGTTGTTCATTTGAAGTTCCGGCTAAATCAGTTACCGAATTCACAACGCAATTAAAAAAATACGATAAATTTATTTTAATTTGAATATCGTTTCTAATATCAAAATGTCCTTAATGAACTAAGAAACTGGAAAATTATGCATATTAATTTCTACTTCGCATCGTGAGGAGCTTCATGAGATGCAGATTACTCTTTTAATTGGGTTTCAAGTGACAAAAGTACCCATAACGTTATTGTATTTCACAGTAATTACCAGTTTTTATAACGTTAATCACTTAAAGCAGCAACTACCATCTGAACTTATATTTCTATTAAAATTTTTATTTCTTAAGGAATAGGTAAGATTTAAATATTTAATTACATTCTTCTTTTGAAAACTATGTAAACAGAGAATGCGAAAAGGAAGAACAAAAACAAAATATTCTTCAGATTGGATTTACATGTAGTTTTAAAATGAAACCGTTCCTTTTATTATAAGTTTTATTTTTTTACAGAGAAAAAATACTTTTATTTAAAATTAAGGTTTTTTGAAGAAAAATTTTATTTATCCCTGTCACGATTGCAAAAATCAAAGGATATTTTTGTGTGTCTCTCTCTTTCCTTCACTTAAATGTGTTTTTATTCTTTATCTAGCGACGTTGTTCGTTATTAAAAAGATTTCAAAAGTGTGGATTCAATGGTTACTAATAACGAATTTCTATATTTGTCTACAACAGCATTTACTTTACAGCGCGAAGACAAGTAGAGTCTTGTTGCAAAGGGACATGTGGTTCCGGATTCCGAACCCTGATCGTCTCGATGACTATATCCCATATTGGAATGAACCGGAATTATAGCACGTGCTCTACGGCAGCGGTCTCCAACTGGTCAGCAGCAAAATCTGGACATTATTTGCATTTTTAATGATTTATTAATAATAAAACAAAAATAATATTCTAAGAAATTCTCATATTCTGAATGACAATTTCCACCTTTATATTGCACTAAATTCACGGAATGTGGTCTGCGGGATTTAAAATTATGAATTTAGTGGTCCGTGAGGTCAGAAATAGGCGACTACTTCTCTACGGTATCCATTGAATCGAAGCAGGGATAAGGATACGATATAGCAGGATCGTATCGGGATAGGGATACGATATAGCAGGATCGTCAAACCTTTCTGGAAAGCGGGCTACTTACAAATTTTTCACGGATCTCGCGGGCCAGAGGTTTCAGAGAGTTTCGTAAAAAAAAATTACTTATTACAATTGTTCACTTGCGGTAAGGAAAGTGGTCGCCTATGCGGTTTTTCGATTTCGGGAAAAAACTTTTTTTGGAAAAAATTCCTGTTCCAGGTCCAAACAGTTTGCCGGCGGGCCGAATTAACACTGTTGTCGGGCCGGATTACGGCCCAGGGGCCGTATGTTGGACAACCCTGTTTTATAGAGAAACGCATTATTTACGTTACCCTTCGTTTCACTTGATTTGAACATGTATGTATATCTCATTACGTCATACATGTTTACACTTGCGTCATGAGATAACTCAAAAATAGGTTAATTCCAGGCATTTCTTAAATGTATCTCATTCCTGACAATAAAATAAAATTATATATAGTTAAATTAAATAAAGTTTAATTTTCAGATGGATTCCTGCATATAAGAAGAGTGATTATTGACGTTTATGTCCCAATGGCCGAAACGAATAACAAAATTATGACATATTAATGCATCCGTTAAAAAAAAGAGGCGGTGGAATGGCTCTTTATACATCGGAGACAGTTGGGGGCAAAGGTGACAATTCTTTGTTATAATCAATGTTTATAAAATAGATATCCCCAAAAATTCAGATTCGGTCAGTTGCAAATGCAATGTTCACCTGGAGTGCATGTCCCATAATAAGGGTCAGTTGTTTACAACTGGACTTCAACGGACTTCAAGGCCACGTTAGCAGGATGCGGAAGGAGGGAAGAAAGCATATTGTAAAATATAAATAATTATATTTTGGCAATTTTGATTATGAAGCATAGCAGTGACTTCAAGTAAAAGACAATAGTTTTGGCTATTCTACTTTCTGGAAAGGAGGCAAAATATTAACAAACACCGATGACGTTCTAAATCAATGCTATTTATTTTTAACGGAAAAGAAATGATCAGCAATTCTGTTATGATGCACACTGATTTTAACACAATCTCCAACCGTCATCAGAAATTGAGCATGCTAAAAATCGTACACCACACCACCTAGCAGTCCGTACTATTTTACTGACACCAAATTGTAGAATCTCATTTCTTATGCCTGAATTTCAAAAGTTTTCTTAATATAGTAGAAAGTGGCATTTTATCTAGCTAAATCTTTCCAGGTCCTTCCTAATTGAAGCAAAAAGCTCCACCATCTACAGGATAACAAATAATAACAAACTATTAGATAATACAAGACATTGAAAATGATCAAAAATTATTGTGATACGTTTCTGTAGCTGAAAATTGTGTTTTAAAAATTTAAAAAGTATAAACAGGACTTACTACGATAACCAAGCCGAAATTCTGTCATGTTCCATGAATTTGAAAATTGATCAGTTTGAACCAGTTTGTGCATATATTCAAAATATAATTTCAAGCGATATTATAACAAACATAATGATGAAAAATACGAAAGAAACCTGTGATGGTTTATAATGCATATTATGCATATTGGCTTCGAAATTTCTTCGCCAATATTTTACGAAACAACTACTTTTTCTTTCGCTTTGCCATTTCCCATGTTATATGGGGTCGGCGTTATGGTCCTTTAATCTTCTCTTCCACAATCTTCTATCCAATGCCTCTTCTCTACTCCATCCATACTCTTCCAGATCTTCCGTCACTTTATCCTTCCATCTCAGCCGTGGTCTTCCCCCTCTTCCTCTCACCAATTACCACCCGTCTATCCAATACCTTTCCCACATATTCCTCATTTCTCCGCTCCATATGCCCAAGCCATCTTAACCTATGTTCTTGTATTTTTTTTCCTATGGGTCCAACCTTGACCGTACCTCTAATTAGGTTATTCCTTATTTTATCCCTCCTTGTAACACCATTCATCCACCTCAACATTCTCATCTCAATTTTACGAAACATATATTCAACAGAAATTTGTTTCACGTAACCACGATGTAAAATTGTAAAATAATTGTAAATTAAGAGTTCAAAATCAAATATATCCATAATAAAAAAAAAACATTTCCAACCATTTACAAATAGTAAAACGACTGAAAGGTTTGAGAGGGAGGAGATTAAGGTAAATATAATAAATTTCTTCGTTTATTTACACATATACACGTGTATATTTCCCCACTAATTCTGTTCATTCAAATTAAAATCACATGCACAGTCTCGCCTGTTCGGGGCAGAATGCTCCTTGTTATCCTTGCGCCATAAAAATGCAACCAGCCAACTGTTCATTTAAAAATATTTTTATAAAATATCAAAGATGTAATATTTCTAACTTGCGTAAATTCTCTGTTCATATCCACAATTTTATTCTGATTTTAAAAAAAAATTGACTTTTAAAGTTTGGAGCACTTGGCATTATTTGTGAGCTAAAACATTTCCCTTGGACGTGTCACTTTCACGATAAATTATTAAACATTTGTCATGTTTATTTTCCACAAAATTGGTTAAATTACTCTCCCTTCCGCCTCAGTAATTTGACATGAAGTAACGTCGTCTTGAGGTTAAACTGGCTACCTTGAAGACTTCAGGGAAAACGCGGTGGTTCAATTTACGCTGAACGTTGGAGAGTTACAAGTTAAAATTCCATTTTCCTTCCAAAACTTTGGACAAAGGACCCGTCCATCAGAATCAGACTTTTCGTTTTTTTTTACAATACTTTTTAGAAAAACAGATTTGGTCTCTCTATTTCTCACGCCGCGCCGTGTGAATGAGAGATTTCATCTTTTGTGGCTGCTTTAATACTGTGTGCTTAAACTGTGTGCCTCTTACCCCCTGAGGTATGTTCTCTTTTCTTTTGCTGCGTGTCATGACATCTTTGAGATAGAGGGATTGAGGGGACGAATTTTCTATTTTAAAAAATTTGTTACAATGATTTGATTTCCAAGAAAGCCACAATTCCGATGGAGAAAAAGTAAACGGAGTTTGGATTTTTAGGTCTTTCCTTGGAGGAATTTCTGCATCACGTATACTACCCTCCATTACTTCTCGATTCAGAAACTTATCCAATTACTTGCTATTCTTATTCTTGGTACAAAACGCGCTTTTAATAAACGCCAGAAGGTTGGTAGCCACCTAGGAAACCACGTTATAATGGTAACGGATACGCTGAAGACATTATTTATTCACATCCCAATCAACCTTTTAAGAAATTTAGTAAATCGTGCTGTAAACTTGTTTAGCCGTAAATTTATTAATTTCACTAATAGATTAATTATAATTATATATAAAAGGAATTGCAAAATAAAATAAAAGAAAACAGTCGACCTTTCCTCTAGAGAAATAAAATTATTGTTATTATATATATATATTTTACTATTCCTTTTTTTACATGAATCTCAACGATTTGATTTTTGATTAACTTTTCATATTTTCTAAATTTGTTTGTTTGTTTGTTTGGATGTTTTATGGCGCAAGAGCATCTGGGCTATACTGCGCCATTTCTAAATTTGAAAGGCATTATAAGCATTGAATCTGTGGTGATATACTACTAATCGTTAATTTAAATGTTAATTAGCAGGTTATTGAGGAAATGAATTGAAAATGAGAGGAATAATAGATGATAGAGTGTGCATCGGTTTATTAAATCGTTCCACGTAAATCAGTACAATAAAGTATAATTCTAAATAATATAATTGAAAACAGGATTTTATGCGTAAGTACTGATTTCTTCCAAATCTATTTTTCAATTTTAGACTTCATTATTATCATCAATGAGGAGATTTGATCGATAAGCTAAAGGAGAAAATATCTCAGCAACGTTTTATGTGACGTTTGTTGGTGTTGATTTGGTATGCTGCATTAAACTCAGACGTGCAGTGACAACGCACTACCGAATCATGCAAAAATGTCGAAACCTCGATAGTTCGGACACGATGAATTACTCGCAAAAAAAGTGATAAGTGGGTATCGAACCCACAACTTCTTGATAACCAGACAAGTGTTCTTTTTCCATTGAGAACCAGTCGTTGGTCAAACTATCTTCTGCGGATGAATATAAAGATTAATTATGGACAATTTAGGACATTTTTCTAATTTGAACTTAACTCAATTACTTGGGCTTGCCAGGTTTTTTTAGTATATGAACATGCACTGATCATGTTAACATAATCTATTTGAAATTGCCTTATATGTTTTTCTATTTATTAACTTGATATTGGTGAATTGTTTGGCAGAAATGAATCTGGTAGGCTACTAGTTAAAGCCAAGTCGAAGTATTATTAGGAGACTTGAATTTATGTTTCAAATCACTACTGTGAAATATGCTTATATGTAAATCTACATCAAAACTGAAGCTGAAAACGACGATGTTTACTAAGAAAGTTATTTATTATAAACGTATGCATTGTTTCTGTGGTACCAAAGCTACTGAAGTCGATCGGAAATTCGCATTCCTTTTAAATGATAAGTTTCTTCTCTTTTCCTTCACACTGATATTCTGAATTTCTTTGCACGGTATAGGATTCAATGAAGCTTTAACATATTTTTGAATTTTTGAAGATTCGTTGAAATAAATATTTATCAAACGTTTTACAATTTCAAAGTAGCGTTTTGCCTTTCCAAATTTAAATAATAGATTTGAAGAACGCTGGTTTCCATGGGTAAATCGAAAGAGACAGCATTTCCTGTGATACAAATGTCTTTTCCTAATTTTCTGTAAAATGTAAGTTTCTTGAAAGGTAAATTGCTATTTAAAGCGCCTTTTTTTATTGTATTTTGAATTTTTTTATAAAAATATTTATGCTGAAATCGGAAAGGTAAAAATTTGGAAAGAAAATACTGTTATCATGGAAACTAAATCGAGTTTCCATCACGATTGATGTCAAGTACAAAAGTGCAAATAAAAATATTTTACAAAGCTCTGGATTTTGCTAAAAACTAGTTTCTCGTACATTATGTATATCATCTATATTTCCTTTTACAATAACGTACACATACATATGTATGGACATGGATGTCTCAGAGGTACTGCGCGACATCTAGCTTAATGTTAAGCTTGGTTCCATTCCTCACGGAGTCAAGAAGGAAAAGGAAAGCTTACCTAATAACTTCCCACCATAGTCAGAGTATTGGCTTCTTAGGTCTTGGAGGTTCGGATCAAACTTCAAGTAATCGTAATCGAGTGATTATAATAGATTACATTTTCGCGTAATCACATCTGTAATTGTAATCGAATGTTTTGAAGTAGCTGTAATCTGCAATATAATCATAATCACAGTTTGAACTCCCATTCAATCGCAATCGTAATTATTTTTTTTAAATTCTTAGGTAGTCGTAATCATAATCGCTATGATTATAATTGTAATCTCTATGTTTGTAATCATAATCGAACTGAATACTTCTGATGGCACGTAAGTAATCGTGATTAAAATCGTAATTGAAATATTAATTTTCTAATTGTATGCAAGTAATAATGATTATAAACTATGTTCGTAATTGTAATGATGTGTTTTTTAGGGTATTCATAATCCTAGTCATAATCGAAAAAATGAGATTGACTAATCGTAACCAAAGTCATAAACTAAGTTTTGATACTTGGGTAATAGTAATTATAACCATAATCTTATGGGAATCGTAATTGTAATCATGTGTTTTTGTGGGCATTCATAATCCTAGTTATAATCGAAAAGATGAGAATTGACTAATCGTAACTAAAATCATAATCTAAGTTTTGATACTTGGACAATAGTAATTATAATCATATATTTATGGGAATCGTGATTATAATCCTATTATAGGATAATATATATCCTATTATAGGAATCTTAATCATAATTCCATTATGGTAATCATAATTCCATTATGGTAATCATAATTCCATTATGGTAATCATAATATCATTTTGGTAATCGTAATATCATTTTGGTAATCATAATCCCATTATGGGACTCGTAATCGTAATCCATTTATGGGAATTGCAATCATATAAACAGACTGTAATCTTTCCCAAGTCTGTTTAGGATTAATTGCACAAATACAGATCTACCATCCTACGACTGTAACGCATTCGCCTGTGGTTGTATTAACCTAAGTTCAAACTCCGACGTTATTGTAGAATAAGTGTCATTTTTCTGGCTACTGTAGCCCGCGATTTAGTTCCTCTGGCGAAAGGGGTTCGGGTTTTCCGGTAAATTTTAGGCCTCGACGCAGCATAGCCTCTATTCTTAGACCGTATAAACGCCAACATTATATCTGTGATCACAGGGAATAACTGGTTATGTATAAAATCGCAATTCCTGAGGGCAGTACTTTTTATCTTAGAACTATTTCCGTACACACAGTTTTTGAAAAAAAATAAATTTGGTTGATATTAATATGACTCAAATAACGTTCTAAATTTAATGGTTTTAAGAATAATTAATTTGCTGAAACTCTGTGCACTGAAATCATAGTGCACTCATTTTTGCCATTAATACTTATTCCCTGCGACCACGGATATATGTATTTTACGATATTTTCAATATCATAATAAATGAAAATACAGTTCAATATCTCAGTAAATTAAATATTTCGATCACAAATAGTGTAAATATGCACTAAAAATGCTAAAATTTATTTAACGCAATAGAGAGCAACATGATGCAACTTATCAACAGATATGTTTTTACATAAAGTATTAAATATAATTTTTATAAATATATGCGCGCAGCTTTAGAGCCATTGTCTAGATCCTTCTTCAAAATCACAGACCATGCACTCCAACTGGTTATGATATCAAAAATATATTTTGACATAAACGAAGTACACAGTAGAAATATTTTTGCGCAAAAATTTGCGTTGTAAAGAAAAATACTTAAAGAACAATTAACGCAAAATTTTAATTATGCCCCTATATTTTTGTTTACTTGCTGCATAAAATTTTTTCGAAATACTTAATTAGTCTGAAATATATTTACCTTAGACATTCTCATAATTTTTTACATTTTTACACTTATTGTAATAATTTTTATTTGAAAAATTTCATTGGTATTTTAATACCTTGCTGGCCATAATCTATCATTTTTGACTTCCCTCAAATGGAGGGAAATATCCAAAATGTTAAGAAAAAACGAAATGACCAAAGCATATTGATGTATATTGATTTAATAGGAAGTTATAGAGCGGCAAAAATTGTAGAAAAGCTAAAACAAGAGCGTTTTTTTTGTTTATCTTAAAACATGAGTATGGATTTCTTTATTTAAACGAAAAACGATAAAATATGAGACGAATATTGAAAACCGGGTTGCTATTCTTTTACGAAAAAGTTACATTAAGGCTGCCTATTTATGGTCAAAAGCATATCACAAGCTTTTAACTATGTTTTATATAATTTAATTACATACGTCAATATCATCGCATAAAAAATATAATAAGATTAAATCCTGGCTACCGAATAAAGTAAAACGTAAAATTAAACCAGGTGTTTCAATAAAATTTTCGCAATAATAGATGGGCACTTGTTGTGAGAGGCGATTTCTAGAGAGAGAGAGAGAGAGAGAGAATGAGAGGGCCAGATTTTAGGAGAGAGAAAAGGCCAGGTTTTAGGAATGAGAAAATGCCAGGTTTCAGAAAAAAAAACCCAGAAATATACAAGAGAACAACATACAAGAGAGTTATAACAGGGTAAGATACAACAGAGTAATAACAGAATAAGGTACAAGAGAGTAATAACAGAGTAAAGTACAAAAGAATAATAACAGAGTAACATACAAGAGAGTATATACCTAATATATGCGTTTCTGCTGGATAATTTGTAAAATGTTAATGCACTTAATTTTTAAACCTTTTTTTTCATTTATACATTTATTTTTAAAATGTTTTTAATTTTTTAACTTTTGCGAAAAATTAATTTACTTCCACTTTAAAACCGTACGTACGGTGCAATCTTGTTTGGTGCAGGTTGACCCTTGCTGTTCTTGCGCCATAAAATTTTAACAAATCAACCTAATGGAAGAATTCGCATTTGTACTGGGAAGCCCTATAAGAAGCGCACTATAAAATATACAGCAATACACAGAACAACTACACAAAATATAATACAAATAAATGTATAGAGCGTAAACATTTATAGTAATGCAGAGAAGTATACAGATAATAACAATAATGTAATACGGAGCAGTATACGTACAATACTTGTAAGATAAAAAAGTTCTGTGACAGAATATACAGTCGAGGGACGGACGTCCCCAATCCAACGTCGTTTATGGCAGCGCAGTCCAATGGAACTCAGAAATGGATTGATACATTTATTGATACACAGAAACTGTCATTGACTTCGCCGACGACGTTTCCATTTTTGCTTGTCCTGCATCAACTGACCCTCTCAGCTACTGACTATGGAATATTCCTAGATAGCAACCGAGACACTGTTTCGGATATTATGCATCTTCCATATTTTATGTTGGCATTTAATCAGGTTTTGGCCGTCATGGCGAAATTTTTTCAATTTTATTTTCTTGCTGGACATTCTTTTAGTCACTAAACCTGGTTCAGCATTTTGGAATGCATGTAGAGCTCGCAAATCTAACCAAAATTTATTGAGACCAAAATTAGCGTCGTAGCTGTTTGGAGTCATGAGTTATGATGATTGGGCATTTCCATGGACGCCCATATTGATTGCTGGGCTTCGAATCCCACCCCAAAGTTTTAGGGAGGAGTGCCTATGGCGGCTCTACCGGTGACGCATTGATTCGCGCCGTCGTTGATCTCGACGCCGACGTTCATACTTTTGGTTGCCTTACGCCTCCTAGTCCTCACAGCCACGTATAGTGGTATATAATTCCTGGATAGTTGCATAGTTTCTGAGACGCCTTCTGATGATATGTGTCTTCTATATTTCAAGTTGGCATTTGTACGAGTTTCAGCCGACACTGAAAA
This sequence comes from Dysdera silvatica, assembly GCA_006491805.2. Classification (NCBI taxonomy): domain Eukaryota; kingdom Metazoa; phylum Arthropoda; class Arachnida; order Araneae; family Dysderidae; genus Dysdera; species Dysdera silvatica. The sequence goes on along the minus strand of QLNU02014802.1, from coordinate 170,299,016 downwards.
TTTTCATTTTTATTTTGTTTTGTTCCAATTTTTCCACTATCTAAAACTGGAACAATGTTTTGAAGTGTACATGAAACCCGGAGATCTAATCGACATCTTTTGAGGTCAGAACTAGCGTCGCAGCTGTTAAAAGTCATGAGCGATAATGATTGGAAATTTCCGCCGAACCGCAAAATGTCAGCCTGCCCTCTGGATGCGCGGCGGTGGCTTCATATTTGGCGGCAACGCAATTATATACTAGTTAGAATAAAGGCCAAATCATTCAAGTCGGACTTGAAATTTCGGAGTTATTCAACGGTTTCACTAAGTACATACAAATGTTCCATCAAGATTTGAGATGTCATCAAGCATTGCAGTGATATTACATATTCACCTCAAAAAAATATGAAGTGATTTTACTTGATACAAGAGTATTTATAAATGCTTATTAAGTTTGACTTATTACAACAATGTCAATTATTAGTGATGATGAAATGTGCTTATTTTGCTTAACAATTATTAAGCAGTGTATCACAAAGAAATTAAAAGTTATGCATATATTAAAAATGCATAATTTCCTAATCTTAATAATTACTCAGTTAATTTTTATCTGGAAATGAAAACATGGTTAGCATTTGAAAATTAAAAGCCAATATGTGGCTCGGAAATGGATCGCAGGTTTGTATGTATACAAATACGCTAAAACTTCTTCTAGCGGCCACCCTTAAACAACGGTAACCTCCAAGAATCGCCAATATTTTCATGAAACAACATGTGTTTTATAGAATTTATGTTAAAACTAACTTCTGAACACCGAAATTAAAAAAAAATTCCACCCACAGTCATCGTAAGAATATTTATAAGTCAAGTCACCTCAATGAGCTTTCCATATTTATTTGCAAATCACTGCATCAATTTTTTGTTGTCAATTAAAAAAAAATCTATTTTCAATTTGTTGTCAAAGTCCCAGTTTTTCAAATCAAGCCCTAAATATAGATAAAGGTGTAAGATTTAGAGTTTAATTGAAATAAAATCATTGTTTTTCCAATTCATCAAATGTATGAAATTGAAGCTACCGAGGCGGAAACATGCAATTTATGACGTAACGAAGTACGTATTAAATAAGTGACGTATTAAATACGTTGGATGACATATTTAATACGTCATCTAACAAAAGAAGAGCCTGCTAATAATTGCTATTTGCTCTTCTCCATTCCTAAACTAAGCATGCCAATATATCTACATCTCAAAAATATCAATTATAATATTAGGATTACATTGAAACAAATGTAAGATCAATAACTGAATATAGATTAAATTTCTCATTCAATAATAAATATTTGGTTTCATTTTTTTTAATAATACAAAGCTACGTTTATCAGAAGTTGACCAGCCCACAAATGTTTCATGACAATTCATTCCCGCACCAAATTCCGTCAATATCATTAGTCTAGCCAAATAGAAAATAAAATGTTAATAAAAATGTGAAGGAAGACGAAAAAAGTGAAGAAGTAAAAGCTAAACAATCTAGAACAGTCATACAATTCCAAGATTAAATCATATTCCGATGTTTTTGTGTTTTTTTTTTGCGTGAACTGAAATTTTGTTTCAAACAAAAGTGCTGATTATTGATGTATGGAAAATCTATACAGATTGTCTTTTTAAAAAGGTATTTTCCATTAAAAGCAAAGCAACTGCGAATCACTGATTTTTCAATGTTAATTGAAAATGAGGATTAGTATTGAAAATTACTTTTTGTGCCCTTGTTAATTTGATTTATTTTCAGTTTTTAATAGTAGACCTCTTATTAACAGCCACTTCCGAAGAACGGTCACTTTTGCCGTGTTTCGTAAGTGACCATTATTGGGAGATTTGCTTTCTTTATGAAATATACGAAACAAAAATTCTAAAATATAAAACAATTTTGCTTATCTACAAAGCGGCATTGCAGATGGAATGGCAAATAGATTAAACGTAAATAGCGAGTTAAAACACCAATGCGGCGTATATTTATTCCCATTCGAGGAAAAATACCCTCTGGACATTTCTACATCTATTTTAGTCCACACAAATTTTTCCAATTAATATGCAGATAAGCCATTAATTGAATTAATGAAAGGAAATAACCCAATTAATATGCACCATTAAACTTCAGGCAGAGAAAGCTTGGTACTTATTTCTCTAAATTTGGGTATGAAAGGGTATTTATAAATTTGTGAAGCAGAACTCACGTTTCCCAAAGTCGTGCTCTATCTTGCGTAAATCTACTGACTTCTGATCAAGTTTGATAAAGGAGAAGTCGAACAAAGTGTGCTGCAATCTTTGTGCCACCGCCGTTTTCGAAGTTTGCGTTTAAATTCTAAACTGGCATATGCATACATTGTACTGCATCTTATTCTTATACAGAGCTTTGATTAGAGTGTGGAGACAGTCATTTTACCGCCAGCTTTATGGTTCCTTGATCTGATATTAAACGTAATTTAGCTGTCTTAGCATTAAATTGACAATCACGAGTTTTTAACTGAGGTAGCATGCTAATGACACTGGTTTGTGATTTTAATTTGCGTACGAAAAAATGTATTTCTTGTAGTAAAATTGATTTTTCTTTTCTTTTTCTTGAAATAAAAAATTAAGTACGATATAAGAAATACATGATATTGCGTATAAAAATGAATTAGCACAATATACATATGTTTCAGTTTTCATTTTTTTACTATTAGAAGAAAAAGAAGTTGTAACTTATACTTTTAAATTTGATACTCTTGCTCGTAACAATTGTTTTTCAGATTATATCTTCAAAAACTCAATTCTTTTTGAAAAGACAGTTACACGAATTACCTATAGACTATAAAAGGAAATCTCTGATTCTGTGGGAATTTAAGAAGAGCAAATATGTATATAAACGCACGTTTTCAGATTTTCTGACTAAATACTGCCTAAAATACGGCAGCAAAATGATCACATTTGTCCAATTCGGAAAGGAATGCAAATCTGTTGTAACGGCGAAAATAGGGTGAAATAATTGATGTTTTAAACGACCATATACAACGAAATTTATCTATGAGCCTTAACTATATCCAATCTGTCTTTTTCATAGTAAAATTTCGCCATTTTTCCCCTTCGATATGCATTATATTTGTATTATGTTTATTGCTTTTCTCCTTACATTCGTTTCCCAGAAATCTTCAATTTTTTTCTAATTGTCTTGATATGCAAACAAATTTTCGTGAATTATATATCAATAATAGGAACAGTATGTGACAATGGAAGTTTGTTTAACGTTTGTCCTATACGGTTCTAATTTTTAATATAAAGTGATCTTTTTTTATGAATTAATGAATTGATGACGTATTTAAATTAGAAAACTTACAGTTACTCTTTCTTTTAAATTTCTTAGGTTCCATTGTTATATAATGATGTCGTTACCTCATTATTTTCAAATGCGTTTCAGAGAACCATTTTCTATGAAATCTCTTTATGATTATTATTATTTGGGTCATTTTTAGTTGCTATCATATTTACATGAGACATCGCTTTAAGGGAAAGGCTGAATTTTTCACGTCAATTCGGTTGGTTGGAATTTTGCATTAATTTATTTTTTATTGATTAATTACCTTTGACGGTTGGTTGAAATTTTATGGCTGAAGGACAACAATAGGCATTCTGCTCCAAATAAGATATAGTTGAACACACGGTTATTTATTCTTATTCTTAAGATTTGCATATAAAGTCGATTTATATTACGAATTTATATAATTCCAAATTTATTTAATCTTTAGCGATAAGAACCCGGATATGTGGTGAATTATGTATTTGTTTTCATGCTTTAAAAGTTGTTATACTATTTTTTAGAGTTAAATACAAAGTTTCGTAAAGTTAGCATTAAATCATTAGTAATTGCAATTTATAATTGTTCTAGATCCAAAATTTGAAAACCATCAAACTTAAATCATGCACAAACTACAAGATATGGTTGATTGGGTATTAAAGCTGGAGTTAAAGCAGCCAGTGTCCGATTTAAGAAATTGCTATTCCCAGGCACAGCTTATGGAACCGCCCTTTTTCCTTAAAAGGAAAAAAAAATATATTGAAAACAAATCGTACTCATATTGTTTTATAGCCGAAGGTAATATTTTAGAGTTATTCAATATTTCAGCCAAGGGTGGATCCATCAAGAGGCTGAGGGGGGAGATCACCCCTCCCGTCTGGGATAAATAGGAGAAAATAAAGAGGATGAAGCATATTTTGTTCGTTGTTTGTTACGACTGTAATAAACAAAAGTCTTACACAGGCGTCCAAAGTCTTTAAGTCTTGGAGAAATGCGATCAAGACGTTTTTCCACGAATCTACAAGCTACTTGCCTTTCAAACTACGTTTTCAGTAAGTATTGCTTCAGCAGAATGCAGTTTTTTTTTTAGCCTTGAAGCGCCGTTAAACTTGGCTTCGAACGCGGATGACAGAAGAAAGACTTTTAATACACACCCACAAAAATATTCATATTGATGTAAATAAAGTGATTGACAAATTTTCAAAGAAACCAAGCTGGCTTGATTTTGCACTATAAACTTAATTGTTTTTGTTATAAAAAAAATAAAATAATTACAATGTTTTTGTAGTTTAAATTTAAACTTGTTCTATTAATTACATTGTAAATTATGATTTTGGTTATTGTATATGTCTCCTTTACTAGGTTATCCTTCTGTCATACTTGACTATAATATGCCTTAAACCATATAGTTTAATTAAAGAAAAGACCATCTTTAATTCATTGTCTTAAATTAAATATTTTGGTGAATATAGAGGAAGGCTAGTAGTACTGTCACAGTCCACTGTCGAAATGTTTGAGAAGGATCCAACAATGCCATTACTGATACTGCATTTACCTGGGAATATCGCTGAAGACCTAGGGAGATACCATTGTGATGTTATGTGGCTGAGTGTTAGGCTGATGTTCAACATTATTTAAACTGAATAGAGGGACGAACGTACTAGGCACTGGCTCAGTGACGCAATCACTCAGGCAGTGACTGACTGACTGAGCAGGCAGAGGGCCAGTGCCTAGTACGTACGTACCTCCATTCAATTTAAATAACGCTGAACATCAGCATAACACTCAGCCACATAACATCACAATGACGTCTCCCTAGGTCGTCAGCGATATTCCCAGGTAAATGCAGTATCAATAATGGCACTGTTGGATACTTCTCAAACATTTCAACAGTGGACTGTAACAGTACTACTGGCCTTCCTTTATACTCACCAAAATATTTAATTTATGACAATGAATTAAAGCTGGGCTTTTCTTTAATTAAACTATATGGTTTAGGGTAGATCGTAGCTAAATATTACAGAAGAATTAGCTAATAAAGGTGACATATACAATAATCTTTAACGTTAATACAATACACCTACAATAATTAAAACGTCTCTAGCTGGCCCCATTGCCCCAGACCTGTACTGTTAAGTCACGAACTGATCACGAGCTGTGATGCAGTGTGGACATTACAAAGTTGAAGTCGCATTTCTTTGTTAATTACACGACGTCAACAGTTTGTGCCGATGGAAGTGTCAATTGAAGCTGGTTAAGGATAAGTTTCTATACAAGAGGCCTAGGATGCTTCAATTACCGAAAATATGCGTCTGAAACAGCAGGACTGCAACCCGGGTTCAAGGACGGTGAGATAGCTTGGCAAAGCTGTTATCTAGTGTCGACCTGTCTACCGAAGTGAAAGGTGTGTAGCGGATAGATGCATCCATTCAGCGAACTGTTACTGTACTTACCTGGATAATCCATGGCATTCAGGGTTGGAATGGACATCAACTTGATGTTGTATCGTATAATTACTCATGTATTGTAATTTTGTTGTTATTATACGTGAGGGTTATTTGTGCATATTGTTTAGTTTAAGTAATTGTTACATAAAAAGGTTAAACACTGGTAAAATAGCAATGAAAAAGATCACTCAAGCTTTCGGACGCCTCAGGAGTAAACATAACATCGTCATTACTCCTGATGAAGGACTGCTGCTGATGCGTCCGAAAGCTTGAGTGATCTTTTTCATTGCTATTTTACCAGTGTTTAACCTTTTTATGTAATTTCCTCCCTGGTACCCTGTATTTTATTTCTAAGTAATTGTTGTTGAAGTATTAACAGGGATCGCACTTAGAGTAATGGTAGAATTAAAATTATAAATTACGGTTGCGTAATTGTAAAAAATTAACGAGCGAGTATTTAGCAACTTATTAATCCATTAAAAGTGTAAAATCGTTATTGTTACTAACCTCAGAAAAATCAATAGAAAATATAAGCGTATTTAGTCCGTCGTCAGATGTTAGTTTGGTTACGGCGCAAGGATAAGTGTTATTGATCAGATTAGTAGAAGCTGAGTGTGAAGGAAGCACCCTTGAATATAGGAGTTACTTTATCTTTGCATTGTGCATCTTAAGTTACTTGCAGATGCCAAAGTAGAAGATACTCATTGGGCGCAAGAACTAATGGCGCAAGAATTACGGCGCAAGAGATGAGAACTGACGTTGAGTCTGCCCGGGGTTGAAAAATCCAGGTTACGAATGATTGTTTAACTTTATCTCAATGAGTATTCGTTGATCAGTAAATACATTTAGTTGTTTCTTTTAGTAATTGGTTAAAATATTTTTAGTATATTGGAGACTGTGCCGGTTGAGCCCTTGTTGAGATTGAACGTAGCGTTGGCGTTATTTCCTGATGTCGTTTGGCGAATGATATTGAACTCATGACTTGTGCCTTGAAGTGTTATTAATAAATGCCTCTGTATTAACTATTGTCTTTATTTGTAGCCTCCGACAACAATCCCCATGAAATATAAATTATTATAACGTTAACAGAACTGCTTAGTTACCTTTGAAAAACTTAGCGTAAAGAGTTTAGGATTTGTGATCTGTAACGTGAATTTTAAAGGCAGCAGTTTTGCTGCAGTAGAACAACATTTACCTAAACTATTTAATAGTCCAAAACTATAAACTTTCCCCTGAGGGGCCCACAAAACCACCCCTAATAATATCCTGGATCCTTCTTTGATTTCAGTTTATGCTTTTATATCATAACTAATAATATTTTGGCGTTCTCAAATAGCCGGCAGAGGCATGTAACCTTGTGCACCTACTTCGAAATCCGCCACTGAACGTAGCGAAATCTTATGTAAAAATTCTCAAACAGTCATTCTATATATATGGCAGCATACACCGAGCTTTGATATTTCAGGATACCAGTCTTTTTATTCTTTCTTCTTTTTTTTAGAAGGGAAAGGTAGAGACCCCTCCGTGATGCTAACATTATACGTTAAAGAAGATATCCAAATAAAAATAGGATCTCCTTTAAATGCACTTTAGAATCTAGAAAAACGCATCGAAGCAAACGGAGTAGGTCTTGGGATTTCGAAAGGAATTACTTAATCCGGTGGTTTCCTCCGAAATCGCTGAGATCTCCCCTCTTGCCCGCGTTACTCGATACGCCTCGAAAGGTTTACAAAGCGTAAGATTTTTTAAGAGTGCTCCTAAGAGTCTCAAAAATAAAAAGAAGCAAAGGTGTGGAATTACGTCGCTTCTTCAAGTAGTTCATTTCTCCGAAATCAAAAACGTCCCGCATTCCCAAATTTATGCCACTCACGGTATTTTAGAGCACTTCGACTCTAGCCCCATAAGGCGTTTTTTGTTGAAATCTGATTCGCACAACAGTGTCTTGGGGTGTGAAATAGATCGGTTCTCTGTGGGTTTTAGTTGGGATCAGTTCGAAGAAAGAAAGATGTGCCTCTCCTACCATTCTCACATTTTAACGGTCATTCAAAAAGATGATTTAGCAATTTTTAGTGCTAGTCCTGCTATTTTTAAGTATTAAAGTCGGAATTTCTTCGTTTGGCATGTCAATTGCTAGATGTTTTCGTCAGTTTATCATTCAGTGGCAAATATATGGATATATGGGATATAAATTTGGGATTACGTTCGAGTGGCGAGCAAAAATACTTGAATATTTATATTAAAATCTAGTGAGCAAAGAAAACACTCGTGGTTTTGTATAAAACTTTCATTCCGTTCTGAAAAATCGAAGGCTAAATATCTATGCAGATAAAATGTTAGCATATAAATTTATGCATACAGCTTTCTTAAGCATCGATGTAGGCATATTTTTATACGCGGACATTTAGATATTAAGTATATACTTTTAAGAATGGGGTTTGAGCATATAAATTTGAAAGATTTGATCAATCAATGAAATTGTGGAAATAGTAAAAACGGGTCATTTTAATTAAAAGATATGAATGGGTTTAAGGCATGGGACGCTCTTTGTAAATATTGATATACTCGTATAATATATTTGATCCAAACGGGACCAGAACCACTTCGGATTACAGAAAACTCGGATTCTCCCAAAAATAATAAAACATGCATATTATTTCACTTGCAAATGTCTCACAAAATATTTACTTAACCTTTTTTTTCTTTAATAATAAGGATTAGAAGTATCTATAACTTAAGGGGAACAGTACTTTTGCCTGGCTGAAATTCTTCGAAATTAGTACTGTTTTTAAGATTCATTTTCTGAGATTCTATTTCCTAGAAGTTAATAAAAATTTTACAGCACAGAGTACTACTTAGGAGAATTAAAATATAGTAAAAACACATTCTTTCAGGGAATTACTGATTTTTAGCTGTTCTATTAAATACTATGTTTTCTCAAATTCATTCCTATGCGCATTCACCATTCGTAAGGTAACTTCATAAAAAATTTATTCAGAAACATAGTTCATGCTTTAAAGGTAAGCTTAGAAGCTGTTCTATAAAATGAATTAACAGCTTGATAGAAAATTTATCGATTGATTTTTGGAAGAAATAAAAAAATTAAAAATTAAAATATCAAACGAATATTTTATACGATATATTTACATTAAAAATATCACTAATACAATCTCTTAAAAACAAATCCATAAAGCCCTTAATATCTTCAGAGTACTCTCCCATACATCCTGGGGAGCAGACCGTTATTCAATGCTTCGTCTGTATCGTGCTCTCATCCGCTCCAAACTGGATTATGGCTCTGTCATTGACGCCTCCGCTCGACAATCCATCTTGAAAGCTCTTGGCCCTATTTGCCATCAGGGTCTCAGACTGTGTACAGGTGCATTCCGTACCTCACCAGCTTTAAGTCTTTATGTGGAAGCCAACGAACTATTTTAAGCATCAAGGCGTATGCAGCTATCTCTTAATTATTATACGAAACTTAAATCACTGCTCATTCACTCTCTTAGGGATGTCGTTTTTGAACCTCGTTCCATCTTACTTTTTAATGCTCGCCCTTCATGCATCCCTTCATTTGGTACCCGGATGGATAAACTGACCAGATATTTAGGTATACATTGTCGGAGTATTGCTCCTACACATACTCATTTATCACAACCATGGGTCATACCGCCCCTGGACATCAATTGGAATCTGGTTAACTATAGCAAAAGTACTACCACTTATGCTTTTTATGAGTAGTTATTCTCTGAATTTCGGGATCATTTTCAAGACTCCAATTTCATTTTTACAGATGGATCCAAAACAGAAACAAATGTAGGTTCTGCATTTGTCATTAATAACAGTGCCATTGCAGAAAAAATCCCTCTACTATGATCCATTTTCACAGAGGAATTTTAGTCCATTTCTATGGTTCTTACATATATTTCAACTCATAGCTTAATTCATTGTATAATTTGTACCGATTCTCAGGGCTTTTTAAAAGCACCGGAATCCTTTAAATATTCACCTCATCCTATTTTATCCAAAATCCATTCACAACTGCAGCACCTGCACAATCATTCCAATATTAAATTCTGCTGGATCCCTGCTCACATTGGTATCAAAGGGAATGAGGCTGCTGATGCAGCTGCAAGGGCAACGAACTCACCACTTGCTTCTAGCCAACTTCTTCCTTTCTCTGACCTGAAACCAATTATCAAGACCTGTGTGAATCAAAGGTGGCAAGAAGAATGGGATCATCAAACCAATAACAAATTGCATAATATTAAACATACAATTGGTAACTGGCCCTCCTCATACCGTAAAAATCGGAAAGAGGAGGTTCTCCTTGCTAGACTTCGCATTGGGCATTCCCATCTCACCCATAGACATCTGTTGGAAGGAAAACCAGCACCAATTTGCCAAGTGTGCAATGAACCCATGAGTGTTTTACACATTTTAACTCAATGCCCCTATTATAGACTTGCCCGCACTCTTACTTTTAACTCTTCATCACTGTCTGACATTTTAAATGACCATGCTGACCATACGCACGTTTTAAAATTTTTAAAAAGTACTGGTTTTTACTACAGTCTTTGATTTTACCATGTTTGGCGCAGTATAGCCCAGATGCTCTTGCGCCATAAAAATCCCCCCCTTCCAAAAAAAACATTAAAAAATAAATGCACATGGAATAACATAAGATTATTTAGCTACAAATAATAGTCTTTGATTTTACCATGTGTGGCACAGTATAGCCCAGATGCTCTTGCGCTATAAAAATCCAAAAAGAAACCAACATTAAAAAAATAAATACTCATGAAACAACATAAGATTATTCAGCTAAAAATAATGTTCTAAACAATGTGCCAACTTTTATGGAAATCAATTGAGAACTTTTTTACTTCCTTACGGGTAATCTCCAATAATGTTAAATGGAAATAAACGCTTTTGAAATTCAAAACCCGACACGCACACACGTTCTTGGCTTGCCACTCTTTTCGCAATAGCTTTTGAACTACTAGATGAAGGTTTATATTTTTTATATTAAAATATTCAAAAATGTCTAATTAATAAAACAAGTAAATAAATTTTTTGAAGGTTTAATACTCCTGTCTCCTCTTAAATAAAATGTCAATTTTTTGTTTTAACATATTGCTTCCCTTCTCGAGTAAAATACTTTTTCATTGTCTTTTTAACATTATAGGACAGGGTCTGCCAAGCCTCTTTCAAACTGAAATTTCTCGGATTTTCTTCTCGGAACAATTATGTCCAGAAAGCGTTTTGAAAAGGAAATTCCAAAATATTTATCGCTTCGAATTAGCGGAATAAAAATTTCATCACTTTGAATTTAACGGAACCTCCATCTTTCGAAACACTATTGTATCTAAGTAAATTTGCAAAATGCGTCTGTCTCACAGAAAATGCAATGAACAGTAGTTAATTCTAAAACACTTAAGCTTACATTAACAGGACACCTGAATTCTTCAACTATTTCGTGAATTTCCTTTTTTAATGGTTTTACGCTTCAAAAACTACAATGGTCATATTGCTTTGGGACCTACAATTTTCCGAGGAATCTGAACCTCTGGACCTACAGTTTTCAGAGGAATCCGAACCTCTTATGGCCTAGGGAACCAAACACCGCACTACGGTGAGCAGTGCGATCTTTTTATGAGATCTCGGAGTAAGCGTTCTTAGTACACTGTTGGGAGTCGAACCCTGATTAACGGCGCACTAGGCGAACGCCTTAAAATCCTGAGTCAGATCAGGACCAAATTTCATTTTAAACCGATATACAAAAATAAATGAAGGTA
>QLNU02014802.1:170275146-170287367 GCA_006491805.2 Dysdera silvatica | reverse complement strand
ACAGACAGAAATGCACGTTTAGGTTTTAAGTTTTTTTTGGTATTAATTATAGCCGTTATTTCTATTATAAGGCATCCTTTTATGCAAATCAGTGCAGTTTGCAGTCAGTGGTCTAAATCAAGCTTACATATTGACTTAAATACATTCAATCAAGACTTAGTTAGCGATAAATTTAATTAGTTGGTAATTTTGGAAATGTTAAATTTCGTTTTCATTCCCAAAGTCGAAAAGCAACACTTAATGAATTTTCATACGTGCAATTAAAACTTAATTTAAATTTTAATTGGTACACATTTACCGGGAACAAATTCAAATTATTTGAGCCATGCGACTGAGATAATTAAATTACTTCAGTTTTCTGAACGCAGCGGGTAAAATAGTAGTACATTAGATGCTTGTTTTTACGAATTTCTAATTAACGAACATTTCTCATTTTTAGGGACTTCCAATTTAACGAATATCGTTTTTACGAACTTTTGTGTAGGTTTCAAGCAATATCTGATATACATATTAATGTTTGCTCAAATTTACGAACTAAAATTGCATTTTCTCTTTTTTTGAAATTGGTTTCCTCACTTTTTTACATTTTCGTAAATTTGAAAAGGGGAAGAATAGAATTTACCCAAATTGGTATTGGAGTTAGGCTCGTCCAAATTTTAAATGGGTGGGGGGAGGAGTAATTTTCAATCGATTTTGCATTATTTTACATAAATGTGCTGATCATCATTTCAACTCATCTGCAAGGCGGGGATTGTTTACGTTGGCTTCTGGCCTCATTTGAGAAGTTGCGATATAAGACAGGTTAGAGCTAGATTAAATATGCCTAGTTTTAATTTATATAAGAGGTAAAGCCTGTATGAGTTATAGAAATTTATTAATCAGTTAAGGTGTTCGATTGTTATGAATAAATTAAAGCTATTCATTATGCAGCAGCAACTTCCCCTGCCATTAGTAAAAGGACATTGGTGGGTGTGGAGATCCATATAATATGTGATTATCACAATTTTTCTGGAAAAAACACACTGCAAACTTATTTTAGACTCAACTTTGTAATTATAATTTCATTTTTCTATGTTGTTCCCATTTACGAACTCTCGATTTTACTTCTTCTGGGTCTACAGGTGTAAAAAGGCGAGTCTATTGCTTAATATAAAATCAGTACGAAAAAATAATGCCAATATGTAAAAGAATAACACCAGTGCATTAAAGGACAGTGACATTGCTTTAAAGAACATTGAAAGTGGATTAAAGAACATTGATAATGTATGAAAGAGCATCGGCAAGGTATGAAAGAATAATGCCAATGTATAGAACGATTATGCCACTCACACTCAAAACAGGACAACGGTATGTACTTTATATGTCAAAGTGTCTTTCAAATGTATACAAGGAAGAGAAATGTGGGTGTAAGAGAATTGTTTGGGAATTTTGGCTGTCGTAACTTGCGAAAATTTCTAAGTTATCGCATATGCATTCATGGTTGGAATTCGCAGATAATTTCCTAAAGGAAACGAATTTGAAACGTCTTCGTACATGGAAAGAAGGACGCACTCCGTGATTAGCCTCAAAGTAAGACCACAATTAAATTGCTTGTTCTTGGTACATTTGCTATTCCTTAAGTAAATTCCACTTACGGATACACGACTGCAAAGAATGGCCTGAGGCCTATCTGGCAATGGAACTGCTGGAGCAAGGTGCGTGGGAATTTAACACGTGTCCCAGGTTAATAGTCGGGCCACCGAACACGCGCGTGACAAGGCAGTTTTGCATTGCAACCCTCTGCAACAAACTGACGAGTTATGTAAACGAAAGCGAGGCGTTTGTAACTTGCTACAAATGACAAATCAGCCTTCGTTTTGAAGACTATGTACAAATATACAAACATTTGGAATTTTAACCGCTCTAGTGTGAAATGAGCGTAACCGCACTAGTATAAATTTGAGAACGTCTCAAATCCCAAACTATAAACACGATGGTAAAACTTCTTCGGCAGACAACAAGTCTTGCTGATGAATGGAATGTGGATAAATGGTCCATTGATATTTCAAACTATTAAATATGAAAATATGAGAGAAAAATGTGAAGCTGTTTTTAAAAATCCGTTTATATTTCCCATATATTATACGAGTACAAAGTATTGCCATAAATTCCAGCTAAAATTAGTTTTAGAGCGTAAATAAAAGTTTCGAGTCTATTCATACTTAGCTCAGTGTACAGGTCAGTTAGCATCGACTGTACAGTAACCACATAGCGGCATTCCTTGAACAATTCTAAGCAAAATATTAATACGAAAATGCTAAGAAATCGATATATTTTGTACTAATTGCAATTAAGGTATAGCCAATCACGATAAGATTTTACATCTAATATTTTTTAAACAACCATTAATACACCAGTCATTTAAGTATCTCATTATACTTTAATAATTTGGAGCAGCAACTCTTTAACTGTTGTTCGCGGACACCTGGGGTCCGCGGGATCTTATCAGGGAGTCCGCGAGATTTTCCCAGTGTTCCACAAAGATTAGGAAAAACACTAAGAAAAGAGCATTTGCTCTTTAATGCTAAGAATAAATTATGAGGGGACGAAAAATTCCTTCCTTAAATAGTGAAAATTAGCGATGAAACACTAGAAATAAATATGTGCGATGCAAATTTGGGGCGTTAAACTTTGAGTTAATTCTTGGGGGTCCGCGAGAGCAAGTGATCTCGAAAGGGGTTTGCTGTCTGGAAAAGTTAAAAAACCGCCGATTTAGAGAAATTAAAGTTTCCGCTTTGTTTAAAAACAATTGTTTGCGCACACCCCATATTTAGGGAAAAAAACTAATTGTGATGATCTACCTGCTAGTTTTTTAACGTCAGATTAAGTATAAAGTTTACGAATTTGGCAATTTTTCCAAGCGATTGCCTAAGTTCATAAATTGTTTTAAAAAATGCTATTCTGAACAATACAAACGTCTCTTATATTAATCTTCATTTGTACGTTTTTAGTATAGTATACAAGAGGTAGAATTTGACTCTGTTAACTGTAGAGAAAGATAGATGGACTAAATTTGCCCAGGTAGTGATTATTTACATGAGCTATTTATTTGCAATCTTCACTTTCCAAGGGGCAGAGGCTAAGTTTTTTTCTTTCTAAAGGGGGGCCTAAACCTTTTCTAGTGACGTCAATGTATGAAAATTGAAGGGCGTTGAAGACCATTCGTAAAAAAATTTCAGTTTCGCATTAAAAATTATCCGATATGTTTATTGTACTAGTGATACCGAACACCAAATGAGCATTATATGTTTCCAAGATTTCAGGCGCAAGGATAGCAAACGTTGTGTTGCTTTGGGATTTACAGTTTTCCGAGGAAATTCAGACCTCTCTTGGCCTAGCAAATAAACTAACGGACTATAGCAAGCAGTTTATCGGCGAGTGTTTTTTCACCATTCGGAATGAAACCCAGGATAGCGGCATGCATGGTAAGCGCGTAACCATTGCACCACCGCAGGGTCTAATACATGTACTTGATTTTTGAGAGAAGCTGCTGTACTGAAACAAGAAATTATTAATTACATTTTACTTTAGTAGCAACGTAATATTGGTTTGGTTGAAAAAATTTATTTTAATAAATTATATTTCTCTCTGAAGTTGATCTTAAAGCTGAATTTGAAATTGTTTTTTAATTTTATTTGTAAGTTCATTTACACATGTGTTATTTCATAAGAGCATGTAAAGCACAAATACAAATTATAAATTTTATAACACACTTCTTGGAGCCCTGAGCATATGCAAAAGCATTGACATATTTTGATATTTAATAAAGCCATATATATCTATTATCCGAGAGCGTTTCCATTGGCCGCTTTTCCCCGTAAGATAGTACGTATTACAGGCAGCAGAACTAGTTTCAACTGTCATGTGAAATATTGATATCATGTCCATGTTATGGGTAAGAAAGCAGATTTAGCGAAGTGTTTTGCACATTCAATTTTTAGCATATGATAAAGATTTTCCAGGGTTATAAAATATTCGAAACTATGTATAATCAACCTTAGCTGAGGTGGAGGATTTTGCTCATACGTGTCCGTTTCCAAGGTAAATATCAAATGAACTAACGTATACAGGCCGTTTCAGATACAAGCGTCATGTAACTGATTAGGCTGACTAAATAATCGTTTACAAACGCAAAATAGCTTGTATTACGGCAGTTGCTAGTACAATTAGTAAAAATATACATTTTTCTTAGCATTTCCGCATTGAAATTTTCTGCTGCTTCAGTTCGAAGAATGCAGCTTATTGATTAATTTCATGGTCGGTCTTTATCACCTGATATAAACACACGGGGGAGTGACCGTTTAAAAGGTCACTGGTTGAACTCGCATCGGGCATGCACCTTCTCCATTAACGTCTTTTCAAGGAGAAGATGCTCCGATGCTATGGTGAACCATTAAATATTTTACACATTTATCCGCATAAATTTTAACCAGCAAATGTCACCACCTTTTAATCAAAATTTTACCCTTTGCGACATTTTGTGTGATTATTTTAACAACGAAATTATTTTTAATTTTTATCTAATATTGTCCATTCCAATCTCACGCGAAATTTTATCGTTTCGTCTGATACCTTTGTTATATTATTTTCAATATGTCTTTACCATTTTAGCTTCAATTTATTTTTATATTTATTTTTGTTTTAAAACTGTGTGTACGTTCTCACCTTGTTTGGCACAAAATCGCCCTTGCTGTCCTTGCGCCATAAAAACACAACTCGCCAACCAATATAAACACACGTGAAAAAGCTAATGTTGTGGAATTTGGTGGAAATATTATATCATAAATTCTGAATTTGTACGTTTAATTTTGCCTCTTAAATAATTGGCTATAATTACGTCTCCAGTATGCTGAGCCGAAATATTAATACAAGCACTGCTGTGCAGCGTGGGCATACAGTGTATTTGCTTAACATATACACTACTAAGAACCTCAGGAATTAAAGTTTCATTTACTTCCACCAAATCGGCTTTTGTCATTCCTTCGGGAATAATTCTTCGTAAATTTTCTATTTTTTGTCTGGCACCGTCATTTTCGGATGGCTGTTCCATAGCAATGGGGCCGTTTGGCAACACTCAGGTGCGATGGTAAGGAAGTACCTTATCCTCGATTTCGCATTAAATGATTGGTATCCCCTATTTTAAGGTTCATTATCTGTTTTCCTAAATTAGGCGTATTTACGCCAAAGTTTATGTAGGCTCTTCTTCCCTTTTTATTATTAACGAACTTAATCGCTACAGTTATTACTTTTTTAAACACGACTCCTTGGTAGTTTATAGCCCATTCATTAATACCATTACATTGTTAAAAATGTTATAATCCAGACCCATGTACATGGAGTTCAAGAAGAGGGGGGATTGATGATAAAACGGGGGGTGGGATTTGATGGAAATAAATTTTCTGTTATAAATAATTTTTCAGATGATTCTCAAATGAATGAGGAGTGGATATGCACGATTTTCTTTTGTCTTGATATCATCAAATTTTCGAACATTTGCGTAATGCTCATCAGAGTCGTTTCTAGGTATTTTTCCGCCCTAGGCGAGAATTTAAAAATGACGCCCCAACACTTTTATTGCCATCATTCTTTCGCTATGTCCTCCCCTCTCTACCACCACCAACATCCAGCGGTTCAACAACGTAAATCTTCTGTTATACTTTTAATCATTAAACCCGCTAATTATATTTATATTTTAAACTTATATTAGTTATTTTGTAACATTAGAATATTGTGAATAGTAAAACAATTGCTACATGTTATAATCGTTTAATTTCAACATTTTATATTTTTGAAAACTGAGATATTAAAGGAGTAATATTTCAAAACACAACGTTGTATTATCAGAGCTAGAAGGCTTAAATGCATTAAATATAGAAGAACTTGTGTGGAAAATTAAACAATAAAGCGCATAAAATATTCTTACATCCGTAAAAGTAAAGATTTACTAATTGTCCCGTATGCTTTTGAAAACAATTATATGTTTTAATTTTTCTTCTTTTTCATTTTTTCTCCTCATTTGCTCAGTTTTTTCTTTGTTTGATTTAAAATTAAAATTTTTACGCCATTTTGCCGCCCTAGGCAGTCGCCTACTCTGGCCTAATGGTAGAAATGGCCCAGATGTTCATTGATGTTTGTTTGTTTGTTTTTTGGTTTTACGGCTCAAAGACTACAGTGGTCATGCTGCGCCGGGACCTACTGTTTTCCGAGGAATCCGAACCTCTTAAGGCCTAGGGAACCAAACCCCGGACTACAGTGAGCAGTGCGATCTTTATGAGATCTCTGAGTAAGCGTTCTTTTTGCACTGCTGGGAGTCGAACCCGGATTAGCCGCGCAATAGGAGAACGCGTTACCACACTGCGCCACCGCAGGGCCGATGTTCATTGAAGACAAACACTATTCACCATAGCCGATAATGTGATAATATTAGATGATAAATTACTTGTAAAGAAAAGAATGCTTTCTCGGAGCCTGGTGGGGAGTGTACTCAAAATTCGTCCTTAGTAAAGCTTTATGGTCGCTTGCAGAAGGGAGTTTGACTCGTGTAGGTCAGTGAGAAAAAGCACTTAACTGTCTGTCAAATGGTTGTGGGTCCGGTACACACCAGGTGCTGAGAAATCGTTCTTTTCTTCGTATATAATTGAGAAGTATTCAAAAAAGTACGCATTGTTAAATCCTTTGCACGGCATTTCGTTCATTGGGCAGTTTTAAATTTACATTTATGTAACTAGGTGTTTGTCCCTTTTTTGTCTTGCCAACTTCAGTGGCCCATTAGGGTACGTAAAAAGTTCATAAGGGGATTTATCGGGCTCTAAGGGGGGGTTTACAGAGATACAAATCAATATGCCCACATGTATATATATTCAAAACGACATCGTAGCGGGAGAAATTTTGACCCCCATTAACAATCCCCTGTGTACCCCAGCGATAGTGTATTTATTTTATATCTGTATTAAGTGTTATCTCCGCCATGCACTTAATACTTGAGAGTATAAATATTACTGACGGATTATCGAGTGAGCGAGGGTTCTTAGAAAATCATTGGCGCAGTATAGCCCAGATGCTCTTGCGCCATAAAAAAGCCAAACAATCAACCTTAGAAAATCCAGATTCAGACAGGGGGGAAAACCCGAGTGCGGGATAGCTTTGGGGGAAAAACCAAAGTTGGGGTATAAATACCGAACACCTACACTTCCTTGACACTTTCGCTTGATGAAGGGAACAGTAGTTCTCGAAACGTTGCGAATATTTTGGCAGATGGTAAATGTCTTTTACCTTCTTCATTTGTATTTCGTATATTCCGACCAGTGTCAAATTTTACTAGTTATGGTAAGCCCTGGTCAGACTTTTTGCTTTGTTGTCAGACTTTTTGCTTTGTTGTCAGTATAAATATGCTAGATGTCGGCCTTTTATATAAATAGGAGTGAGGAAAGAGAATTGAGAGAATAGTTTTTAACATTTCGGCGGAATTGAGAAAATTCACACGTTACGTAGGATTGGAGCTTTTATTAAAATTTTGCAAATTCTGTTCTGCAAATTTTTCCTCCTTTCTCCTTTGGTTATTTTTAATTCTGAAACTTTATTGAACCTGATGTATAACATGCGGTGATCGTATTATTAAATTCACAAATAAAGAAAGAGCCACGATTGAAGAAACTATGCTAATATAATTTTTTAAGCTAAATTTGTTATTAAAGTTATGTCAATTTCAATTCATTCTGACGTAGCTTAACTGAAATACACTCCAGTTTCTAAAATCGCAAAGTTCAGCTCTGTTTCCTAGAACTTGCGAGTATTTTTGGATTCCTGTGTGCAATTTTTTAGTCTCAGAATTCATTTTCATAGAAATGAGGCAAGAAAGTGAATGTAGTGATATGCGTTTGGCAATTTTGACACATTTTTAGCCGCCTTTGGCCTAAGTATCAGCTAATTATTTCCGTTTTACTTAGCATTTTGGCTTTGCGTCACATGTAACGATTTGAAATATGAACCAAGAGTCGGTACATGAACGAAAAAATATTTTAGGAACTTTTCCTCGAAAAATTGCTTTTATGATATTACTTGAAACAATCAGACGTTAATGTGAAATCCCTTAAACAACATATACGGTAAAATACAAAAAAGTTAAATTAAAACATTTCACTTCGCGATTGTAAACCTAAAATTATATATATTATAAAAGCATTTAGGTTGGTTTAAAAGATTAAACATTTGCAATTCAAATTTAATGTTTTTTGAACAAATTTAATATAGATAAGGGTGGGACCCTGGAATTCTAAAGGAGGAAGTTTCAGCGGAGTAAGCAAAACGTATCTTCACTGGAACTTCAAAATTATTTATAAAATTAATATAAAATGCTTTAAATATGAATAATATAGTGAGTAACGTGAAAACTATATGCGAAATTTGAGTACGATATTAAAAGAGATAATAGAAAAACATAGTATATTCTATATTTTGCGTAATAAAGTATAATTATAAGAGCAAAGTAGATAATTTGAATTTCCGAAGCAGTGTTATGAAAATGAGAGGACAGGTAGTTCAAATTCAATTTAATAAAAAATCGGTGACTATATTACTTATTTAAAACAAATATGCCTTCACTTTATGATATATATATATATAATATATGCATGCTTACAGACTGTCAAAACTTGTTAATGAAAACAAGATAGATTCTGAATTTTTCTAAGCGACTATACGGAATAATCCCGTAGACGCTAAGGAAAAAAAACTTACTGATTTATTTTATAAAATATTTCAAAGTGTTTTTTGTAAAAACGAGTTTTATAAAAAATTGTCGAATAATTAAAAAATTCTTACATGAATAGTCAAGTTTATAATATCAAATTGAATGACGGAACTCTTAAATAATAAATATTAAAATATCTTTAATTAAAGAACTGGCAAACAACGTCAAATTATTAAAAAGCGAACAGATGGGAAAAGAATATATGCTGTTTAGCGAGGCATGAAGATGTTTTTAATGTCGCTAAGACATATTTTCATTTTTATTAAATCAAAACCGAATGTTTTACAGTTCGTTTTGGATTTAATATGTTCCTCTGTACCCAAGGGCAAATGACTTATACTAAATGGAAGAACGGTTTTTGCTCTGTTTCTTGTTTTCTGAAAGCTTAAACTATTTGCTCAGTGGACTGATGTAAAATTTCATTTAGATTTTGAAAACTGTTTGAAATTTGAAACTTCTGTTTTTCAATACTTGCAACAGATGGACTTTTACACTTCAGTATGGCGTCTTTTTAACGTTTGAATTCTGTTTTTGAGCTCCTCGAGTCATGGCCACGAAATTTCATAAACGTTGAAAATTTGTTTCGTGAAAGACAGACACCCATGGATTTTTCGATTATGTCCACGGTATTTAGCGTGGAAGAAAAAACGTCTCTTATTAGAAAGTTGTCGGTAGCTTCAAAAATTAGACAGTGAAATGAAAATTTTCGGTTCCTCTAAAAAAAGCGAAACTCTTGAATGAAGTTTCTAAATATCTTTTTTAAGCCACATTTTTATAAAACAGTTTCCAAGATTTTATGTTACTTGATTTTTCCAGAATTCGGATTAGCTTGAAGCTGAAAAAACTAAATATTTTTGTTGATATGGTGTCACTGTTTAGGCATGCTTAAATTGAAAAGTGTTATGAACTTCTGGACAGAAACACTGATTGAATATACAGTGTTCAATTGAAACGGTGCTGAAAACTACATGTCCGAACAAATAACGCAAGTTCTAACGAAGTTCATAAGTGTTTTAAAACGAATAAGTGTAGTTTTAGCTTGTATAAATAATTGTTTATTTCTTTTTACTGGAAGCCATTTTTATATATACGAGGGAGGACAGTGAATTCAATGGCGTAGTTTTGACTCTATTTGGCACTTCTAGCCACTTTTGGCATATTTCTGGCCACTTTTGGAATAAGTGTTGACTAATTATTTCTGCTCAATCTATCATTTTCCCTTTGTCATAAAATTTGTCACGCCCTGTGTTCAAATTGACAGAAGGGATAAATATCTATTTGAGAACATTTTAAAGTTGTATATACTCACTACTACTAGATGGTTATATGAACTATTGTGAACGAACGTAGAATTATAAATTAAAAAGGAATTGGGATAAATTTGTTAGATGATATGAAGTTCATTTGCTATTTAGGTATAAAATTATGAAAATTTAGAAAATTCTTTTAACTGAGGTTAAGAGTTGGAATTCAAATTTGAAGCTAGTTGGAGAATCGGAATATTTCGTTCGGAGAGGTAGTTTGAAAATCTATAAGGACTCTCTTTGAGTAAACTCAAACCATTATCAAGCAAATTACCATAAAAACATCATAACCATAATTAAATCAATGTGATTTGCGAAGTACACCAATAGTAATATGTGGATTATCGATGCATTATATACATTCTCATGTATATTTAAATGTCTTTCGTGGTACACCCGCCACAGACATCTACGGAAAGTCGGTCATATATAATTGCGACTAACGTGATATACTGCGTAAAAATTGTAGATAAATGAAACACAATGCTGTCGCATTAAAATTAAATAATCTAATGTCGTAACAGCTGTTCCAGTAACGTGATTCTACTTTCTTCGAAGAATATACACTTATAAACAAACTCTTTATTGGTAATGCTTGTCACGGTTGCCACTATGCGAGCTCCAAAACATTGTTTCTGAGAAAAATAACCGCTTTTGAGTTAGGAGAAACGTCTCTGGATACAACACGGATCCTCGAGGAGGGGAAAAGGTTCAGAAAAGAAGACATAATTAAACTGTGGAGGAATTTAAATGCGGTTGACGAGGGGAATAGTTTTTTATAACATTCCATAAAAAATATGCTTTCACTGAAGTCGTTAATAGCCCCATTACTTCTTTGGAATATGTGTACAAAAAGAACAACTACTTAAATCTTCTATCGTCCAACACTGTTGGGATCAAAGCCACCATTTCTCCTTCCATAATGCCCGAAGCATTGAACGAGTTCACTCTTCATCGAACCTTATTTTTTCCAAAGCCTTTTACATGCTTCAAATGGAAAATGGAGCTATCACCGCTCCGAGTGAAGACGTATCTTTTCCGGAATGTTACAAAAAACTGTTCCCCATCAGCCGCATTTAAGATCCTCCACAGGTTTAGTTTGTTTGCTTTCCTGAAGATTTCCGACGCCCCGTGGATCCGTGTTGCATCCAGAGACGTTTCTCCTATTTCAAAAGCTGGTTATTTTCCTCCGAAGCAATGTTTTGTAGCTCGTATAACGGTAACCATGACCGGCATTGCCAATCAAGAAATTTTTGGCTTTTAAGTGTATAACTTTTGAAAAAAAGTAGCATCCGGCTACTGAAACAGCTGTTAGGGCATTAAATTATTTAATTTTTGCTGTAACAGTATTGTGTATCATTTATCTACTATCGGTAACCTAGGTCTCAGAAGAAATTAAACCTCTACCACTTCTGTTTATCGGGAAAATCCATTATATTTATATGTATCACCTATCACCATTTACAGAGTACATGGCGCTACATCATTTTCATAAGCATCCTCTATTAAAAGGAAGCTAAGACTCGTTTCTACACAGAAACAGATAGCCATAGACTTAGCGGCGGAAGATGTTTTTGTTGTAGAGAGAAAAACCGCGACAGAGACTACTGAAAACAGATAAGGCCCCTGTACGCCGAAGCCAATAAACTCTGAAATGAAATAGGCGAAATTAAATGAACGCCATGGTCGAGGCGTTCAATAAATATTTTTCTGAACTACCAGATAAACTTTTAGCAGATCTTCCTGCTTCCTCTTTGCGACTTCCTTCTCTTGGAACTTGCGAGCAATCTTTCTACCTTCGCCCTGTTACACAGACTGAACTTATCACTGTCGCATCTTTGTTAAAGAAAACTAAATGTATAGGATTAGATGAGATCGATACTTCTATTTTTATTTCTATCATGGATTCTATGGTTCTTTACCTAACTTATATATTAAATACCATCTTCGAATCTGGCATATTTCCCAATCAACTTAAAAGTGCTATAATTGCGCCAATATATAAATCCGAAAATCAGAATGAATTCTCAAACTACTAGCCCATGGCTAACATTTCTGTCTTCAGTAAACTAATTGAAAAATTGATTTACAAAAGATTAACAAATTATCTGAAAAAATTTAATTTATTA
>QLNU02014802.1:170254359-170275046 GCA_006491805.2 Dysdera silvatica | reverse complement strand
TTTAGAAATACCTGTTTTAAGTTGTGTTACATTTATCTAAATAGCAACTTGTGATTAATAGACCTATATTTTTGTTTATTCACTATTTGTTGTAATAATGTTATATTTTGTTATTATTTTATCGCCCATTCCGCTCTCATATATCTCAGCTTTGTAATTGAATTTTTCTTACATCCTGTGCTTATAAACAAATTTGTATTGTATTGCATTGAATCCGTAAAAGGTTAACTATTAGCGAAAACCACATTCCTTCTACAAGCAGCTGTAGTGAGGAAATTGTAAATAGGGCTGTGCAAATCACAAAGTGGACAATTTTTCTTGTTGTTCTTCGGCATTCCTTTATCTCTTTCAAGAAAATGATTTGAATTCATTGGCTGAATTTATATCAGAAATAGACAGCACGATGTATGCTACATGT
Organism: Dysdera silvatica; assembly: GCA_006491805.2. Taxonomy (NCBI): domain Eukaryota; kingdom Metazoa; phylum Arthropoda; class Arachnida; order Araneae; family Dysderidae; genus Dysdera; species Dysdera silvatica. Next base: position 170,274,628 of record QLNU02014802.1, on the reverse strand, counting down.
GGCGAACTATTGAATAAGTTTTAGCTATTTTCATAAATTTTAACTAGAGACGTTCATCAGCTTTTAACCAAACTAATTTTATTTTTCGTGACATTTTATGTGATTCTTCCAAGCATGAGATTATCTTTAAGTTCTTGTCGAATATTGTCTTCTCCAATCTCATCCAACTTTATTGTACAGTTTCATTTCATTTTACGTTTATTTAATTTTTATCATTATAATAATTTAATTTTAATTTATTTCCATTTTAACACTGTATGTGCACTCTCGTCTCGTTTGGTGCAAAATAACCCTTGTTGTCCTTGCTCTATAAAATACGGCAAACCAACTAACTGGACCAGAAATGAAGTTCTAAGCCCAAAACTTATATTCAACACAATTAATATTAAGTAACAAAGTTCTGCAATAGAAGAATATAAAAAATAAATTATTCATTATTGTTATATACTTCGCACTAAATACAACTCATATATAAAATCTTAAATGAAGTTCTGTTACCAATTTTACAAAGTAATATTTTCAGTAAATATGTTTTTAAGTTTAATCTATGACAATATTATTAGTATCATCTACTTATAACATTTCCCCTTTAAATAGTATTTACATAAATTATATGCAAATATCGGCGGGTTCAATTCAGCGAGGGAACAATCCATTCGAGTTTAAAAAATACTTCAATTGAATTTATTAAAATTTTCAGAATTCTTGTTGCAAAATTAAATTTTTATAATACTCTTGAAAAATGAAGGAAAATATGTGAGGAATCAGTGCTCCAATATCAAAGCGGATGAGAAAATACTAAACATTAAAACATCTTTAAAAAACAGAAAAAATTTAGAATTATTAAAAAGCAGGCGGTTTGAAAAGAAATAAGAAAATATATATACCGCCTTTAGCGAAGAAGTTGTTTAATGTCGCAAAGGAGTATTTTCATTTTTTATTCAATACCGAATATTTTAGAGTTTGTTTTGAATTTAATATGTTCCACCATACCCAAAGGCAAATGACATCTTATGAATGGAAACGTACATTTTGCTGCATTTCATATTTTCTAGAGGCTCAAATAATCCGTTCAGTGACATGATGTAAAATTTCATTTGGATTTTAAAAATATTGTTTGAATTTTGATCCCTTTATTAACCGCTATTTGTAGCAGATGAACTTTTATATTTCGGTGTGGAGTCCTCCTAATGTTTAATTTTGGTTTTCGAGCGCTTTGAATCTCTGTCACGAGATTTCATAAAAATTTCAAATTTCTTTCTTAGAATGTAGTTATTGCAGAATATTTTGACTTATTTTATTCAGTTTATCGCGTTTGGCGAGTTATAAAACACGCCGACAAATTCAAAAAATTAGACAGCGAAATGAAAATTCCCCGGTTTTCTTCTACAAGACCTGAAACTTCGAAGCCAGTTTCTAAATATTTTTCTGTATTATATTCTTTAAACCATTTCTAAGATTTCACGAATTTTAATTTCCTCTAAATCCATATAATCCTGCAGCAGTAAAAATCCATCGTCTCCGTTTGGATTTAAAATAATAGCATGTCACTTCCTTGGAATTTTTAGATTGGAATGCATTTTGCGAACTTATGGCTAAAAGTGCTGAGCGAAAATATGATTCTCGCTTTCAATTGAGATTAAGTAAACCACTATATTCGGACAAATAGGATAAGCTCCAACAAAATAGCGAAGTTTCTAAACTTCTCAAAAGCTTAATTATCAATGGGAACAATTCTGAAAATTACGTATATTTAAACCATAAGTTACGAGTAGTTAATTGTGATGATTAATTGTGGTGATTAATTGTGATGTGGTTGGATTTATGGTATTTAACTTCCGCTAATCTCTATTCCACGACTGTTATCATGATGCTTTAACTATTACTAGTTTGGTAAAATTGATAAATTGATTTTAGATTTATTATTGTGTTTCATCAAAACATCTTATTTTAGTAAAGATAAATACTGATGACATATTTTTATTTCAATAATAAATATGTAAAAAATTTCATTTTTGCACGTCTCAAATCTATTTTCCAATTGGTCAATGCAATTAAAATCAAGGGTCTATTTGCACAATGACAAACCTATATACCGAGATTGTCTTTTTAGTAGTAGCGACAATGCTGTAACGACGCCGTAAAACAGAGTCAGGCGATGCCATTTATACCACAGGTAAGTTAAATACCTACCCTCCTTCAGAGAAAATCAACTCACCATTCTTCCTCTATGCGTGTGCCCAGTGATAATAGGAACATGGTATTTGTGAACGAGCAGTCGCGGCATGCACTCGCAGTATTTTCGAAGGAAGAGCAGAGGAGCTGGTTAAAAAATTTTAGTCCATGATCGGGATGGTGTTACGGTAAAGCATACCATTCCCCCAAGGCAGAGCGTTAATTCGGCTTACTAAGGTTCGTTTTTGCTAAACAATCTGCGAGCAGCTCTAGGAAGAAAATGGCGACACTTTATGCATTACCCACCCATCATTCTGTACGAAAATGCAAGGAAGCATATAGCAGGAGATGTATCTGATTTGTTCAATCGCTGAAGCTGGGAAGTGCTCTACCAGCCTTCATGCTCTCCGAATTTAAGCCCCTGAGACTTCGACCTAATCCCTCGGATGAAGAAAACACTGCGTAGGATTCGTTTTCGAATATTTAAATACCTTCGTCAGGCAATAGATCGCTCTCTTCGCACAATCTAGAGATTTGGCAGTGCCAACGGTATCTAAAAGCTCCCGCGTAGCTGGGAACACGTTATACGCAACGCTGGTGGATGGATACGTCAAAGGCCTGTGAAACTTAGAACCTTGTATGTATGCTATGTATCTAGAAAATAAATAGTGGCCACTACTCAAAAAACAACCTATGTATTTAAGCTGATATCCTTTAATATTTCTCATTTCTTCAGTGACATTTCTTTCATCTATTTTACGTAAAGTGGTTTAACGATATGGAAATTTAAAAATTCGAAAAGAAGATGCATTAATTTGAACGTGGTTATTTTTTGTATTTTTTGAAAAATTAAGCAATATAAGGTAATCATGCATAAGACTAACATAGCTATATAATAAATAATAAATTTATTTATAAAGCAAAATATAAATTCAGTTAAACTTATTACGTAAGGATTTCGAGCATTCGGCAATTGAACAAAGCTTATAAGCAAATAATTATAAAATTATAGTCATTAACTGATGCAACAATTATATTTGACCGAACAACTACTGCAGTTAAAAACAGTGAGATGACTCAAAGTGGAAATCATTAGCAAAAACAATTCACTAAAATTGAAAAGCCTTCATTACAATTTAAAGTTTTCACTTAAAGCAGTACACGTGGTTCCACAGCCAAGCGGAGAAAAACAATTCCCAAATCCCAGGGGTATGTGTTTGGCGCCCGCACATCGATATAGTCTTTGTACACATGCCACTTCGCAGGGCTATAGAAGTGTTAACGGCTTTCTATTTAGGTAAACAATCGCTCTTTTATTTGTAAATGGAAATGAGTCTCTCATCTGATTTGCATAAATCACGTCCGGTTTCTAGGGACCACGGTGTTCAAAACAAAAGACGAAACTGAGTGTTCTGCTTGGCCGAAATTGAACACTGACATGCTCGATCCACCTCCCCAACGCTACTTCCATCCAATCAGTCAATCGATAAAGATGGCATATGAGAAAATGTAACGGACACAGATTTCTTTTATTACCCTTGTGGCTCTTGATGGTCCTGACTTTTTTCCCTCTTTAGCACTTTATAGGCGACAGGTAATATTCATGGATACGATTTCCATGGAATAAGACATTTTTTACCCATTCTACACTTTATTTACGGGTGCTAGAATATATTTTTTAGTTCGGTATACTATTCATGTGTCTCAGATACATTATATCTTATATTTATTGAAGGAAGACATTCATTTGATACAAAGTTAATTTTTATTTTTAACAGCATTTTATATTTCTTTTCCTATATTGAATTGAATTGACCAACTAAGTAATTGATTACGCAGAAACTTAGTATTTAGATGTTTTACCGGAAAACGTTTTTTTTGGAAGTTAAATGCTTCTGGGCTCCACTGTAAAACCGTATAATCTCTGGCTTGGAATATATGTGCAGAAGAGATCGTTTAACATGAAGCTTTAGAAATAGTTCAATAAAATTACAAAATTTTTGAAAATATATTAACAGTCCTGTATAAAAAGTACAAAAGAAAAAAGGGTTTCTACCCTTTCAAACTGAGAATGTAAAACAAAAAGATGAGAATTTATAATAGTTACTAAACATTAACAAAAATATGTATTTGATATATGGTTGTAAAGTAATACGCATAAGTTTTTTGCCAGTGTTTTGGGACTATTCCTTGAATAAACGTGTACAAATAATGGTCATGACGATGGAAGAAATGCCGCTGATAAAAACTGATGAATAATTTTGCTGACGATGCCCATTGAAAAGTGTTGATTGTGAAAATATTTGCAAAGTGATAATGGAATTTTTTAACAAGGCTAACCAAGAAATTTAGCCTTTAGTTTTCAATTTTTTCTTTCCTGGCACCCGCTTTGAAATAAGTTCAGTCAATCCTAGGCAAGTGCGAGATATATATCAGATGTAGTCTTTATTTTATTGCTCATACAAATTAAATCGTATATTTCCGATTAAAAAAGTGTACATTACGTCTGAAGCGAAAACTGATGTACTTAAATTTTGAGGTGGTCTTTAATTGGTCAAGTTTAATGAGTAATACAGTAATGTCCTTACCTTGAGATTTGAGGAAAAAACGAAGCGAAGATTATGTCACTAAACTTTATTTGACATCGAGACAGCGACATTCAACGAGAATACTGACTACTAGACAGCCTATGTTTGCTTGCGCTTGAATATTTACAAGAGAGATATAAGACGGAAAACTTGCTGTACCACAATCGATTCTGACAATTGCTCTTGCAAAAGTAAAAAAGAACGCGATAGAAATTAAACAGTAGAAAATAAAAAGGAGTAAATAACTATTTAACTTATCTAGCAAATGTGTTGCCAGTTTAGTTCAACAAATAAAACAAAATGTGATTTAAATAGATTTTAAACATCAGTCTTTGAGGACATGCTTCAGGATGTTATGGTTCGGGTTATGGCTGAAATGTTTATAAGGGTGCTGAAGTATTACAGGATTGCGACGCCCTTGGGTAACTTAGAATTATCAGGGAATCTGTATTGTCCCTAAAATTCAGGGTAAAATGGATATTGAGGTCAAACCTGGAAAAGTAGGAAAACCTCCCTAACTTGTTCTGAATGGCTAAATAAGTATAAGTGCGGAAGTATTAAAGGGTTATGACGCACTTGGAAAATCCGGATAATGTAGAATTATCAGAGAATTCAGAATCGTCCTTAAAAGTCGAAGGAAAACAAGTATTGTGGTCAAACCTGGAAAAGTCAGGAAAAACATCCCTAACCTGTTCTGAATGGTTAAATACGTATAAGAGCTGAAGTATTACAGGGTTACGGCGCCCCTGGGAAATCTGGATAATCTAGAATTACCAGTGAATTCGGCATCGACCCTAAAATACAGGGTAAAATGGATATTGAGGTTAAACCTGGAAAAGTCAAGAAAACATCCTTAACATGTTCTGAATTGCTAAATACGTATGTCTGAAGTATTACATGGTTGCCGCGCCCCTGAATAATCTAGAATTATCAGGGAACTCAGAATCGTCCCAACAGTCAGGGAAAAATGAACATTATGGTCAAACCTGAAAAAGACAGGAAAAACCTCCCTAACCTGTTCTGAATGCTGTCTCAAACCAATGTTTCATGTGAATGAATGTTTCAAGCCAACGTGAAGACGTTTCTCCTGAAGCCGGAATTCAGTTTTATTTCTTTATTCTCTAAATTGTTCAATCAGCACGTCACTGCACAGATAAATATCTAACGACCAACAAAATGTAGAAGATCCGGAGAAAATACACAAGTATACACAAGTATACACAAGTATAATCTCTCTAGACCTGAAAAATAAATAAGTTAATGTATACATACATAATTCCCCCCACCCCGCGTTTGTATTTTTCTCTCATCTCGTTCCTGACCAATATTTCTTTAATTTTGATTTAGATAAATCCATGTTGTCTATTACTTTGTATAGCAAATAACCTACTATAATTCAAAGCGACGTCTCATATTTTTCAGGGAGTTTTTTGTAAAAGTTTGGGAATTTTTTAATCCAGGGTGAGTGAAAACCCCGTATTAATTTCCGAAGTGAAAGGCCCAGAATCTTGTGATAATTAGCTTATTTGGAGATCTTGGAAAGCTATCTTTTGTCTCGAACAAGTATCAGCATACCGACGTTTAAATTGTGAAAACACGTGGGTTAAAAAAGTGTTGTTTTGTCTCCTTATGTAAAAGAATACGTAGAAAGATATGGCTCATCCAATTGAAGAAACAACATAACTAAAAATATTTCCAAAAATATTTAGAAATCGAACCTCAAGTACATAGTTTCTGTAGTTGTGTACATCTTATTTTTCTGCCCCTTTTCTTACATAAGAAAAAAATCTATCTTGTGTGGTTTCACATTTTCGAAGAAGAAATTTGCTTTTACAGAATCTTGTAAGAACAGTTATTTTTATATGTTTATCTTTTCTGTATTTTTCTCTACTATTTGATGAGTTTCTTTTGTTTCTTGCGTGCCTGCGTTCAATAGACGCAGTTTGATACATGCGCCTACGTGATTTAAGAAGATTTACAACCTGCACACGCATACGCCTTTATATTTTTCAAATTTTTCGTATTTGTGAAAAATTCCACATTTAAATTTTTATATGGAAAGGATGGAAATTATTTTCTTTCATTGATATTGAAATAACACTGCATCATGGACAACTTGCAAAAAGTTAGTGTTCTGTTTGCCTATCTGCTTGCTTTATCAATTCATTTATTTATAAATAACGAATATTAAAATGTGTGTACTTTAATAGTTTAAATTAAATTCTTATTTTGAAAGCGCAAATACATATGCATCGATATACCGAAAATAGAATTGAAAGACGTAATGACTCCTTTTTACCAACTTATCTATTGTTCTATAGTTACTGTGTCAGATTTTCCCGTTGTTCTATCGTATGCCTGTGCTAACAATATACCTAATATGGTCTGCGAAAGGAACGCGCGAACAATACTATAAAACCATTCACTCGATTTGAAGTCATTACAAATGAGTGGTTTATATTTAGATTGGCATTTTCTTATAATTTCCCATACATGAAACGTGTGACTTTATGAAGAACCCGTGAACTGCCTTGCGGCATTATGAGGAACTTGTGAAATGCCTTGCGGCATTATAAGGAACCCGTGATGTGTGCCTTGCGGCATTATAAGGAACCCGTAATGTGCCCTATAGCTTCTTTGGCCCTTTGTAGATTGGCGATTTGTAAGTATCACGATATTTCCACTGTCAAATTTAACTCCCCAAAAATTAATGGTTCATATTTGGTAGGTATTCTCTCATAATTTTCCGTACATGAAATTTATGATCTTATGAGGAACCCGTGAAATGATTTGCGGCATTATGAGGAACATGCGAGATGGCTTGAGACATTATAAGGAACTCGTGAAATGCCTTGCGGCATTATGAGGAACCTGTGAAATGCCTTGCAGCGTTATGAGGAAAGCGTGGAGTGCCCCAAAGACGGTTTAACCCTTTATAGATAGATGGGCGATTTTTAGATATCGCGATATTTCCACTGTTGCATGTATTTCCCATTTCCCGACGGATATAAATTTTAACCACACTATCGTTAATTTACTGCTTTTGAACTTAACTTATATTCATTATTTCGCCTTAGTTAGATTATTAAATTCACATAATGAGAGAATATAACCTTAAAATTGTTTTTGAAACTGATCTTAGGGATTGTGAATGTATAGGGAACGAAATTGCAATCGTCTTTATCATAGGTAATAATCATTTTCAGAGTATATTTTTTTTTATCTCATTAACGTTTTATTTTCCTTACAATTTGACTTTGTCTGTTCTAGAATATTATAAAAGTAGAGGAGATAATATTGGTCTCTTTGTTCAGAAGAACGTAATAAGTCTGTTCTCTGTGGCAAAATAAACATATGAGAGCTGTATATGAAAATTCCGTCACCCACGTTTGTTAACTCATAATAGAGCTGTTGTTTTAGTAAAAACAGAGACGCCGTCCTCACCTTGGATTCGAACCAGGGTGCCTCTGTCTTGATGGCTACATGAACGAGGATAGGAACAGAGCTTTCTTTCTCCATATATACAGGGTGAACATAAAATTGCCGAATAAAAAGTACATTACACGATTCCTTGTGAAAAAAAAGGAATAAAAATGCATGGTACAACTTTTGCGTAAAATCAATATTTAATAAGTTGAACTAATAATAAGACAAAGCTAACCAATTTAGAATCGTTTAAATGAAATCACAGATGCGTTTGCGCGTGTACGCCCCTTGCCACGAAGAGAGATAGGAAACGAAGATTTCACTGGTTTTTAAAAACTTGCTTAGGTCACGTGTTACTTGAATTTCGGGATATGGAAACTCCACCCAAGAGTTAGTTTGGTTATGTCATAACCAATAAAAAACACCAGAAGTGGTGATTTATCGTACCAAATCACTCATACCAGGGATGGGATGTATACGGATCGGAATGGGCTGTTTGCCACTAGATTCAACCACTTTTCTTCTTTGTTGTGGGAAAAAATTATAATTAATAGTAACTTTTTCTTATTTTGTAAGTAGCCGCGTCCCAGCGACATTTCTTCGCGTGCCAGTCTTGCGACGTATTTTCTATCGAAGTCCAGACCCGCGCCTCGGCTCCCTGAAATAAATAATCCGCCACAGCCAGCGACGAGCGCATATTCCAATATTTTAAATAGAACATAGTCTATCCATGAGGTAACTTTTTCCACAGGACGGTCCAACAGCAGGGCCAGCGCAAATCACATATCATATAACTTCGAAACTAGTTCATAATTTACAATCCTTGGGTATTCAGTTTCGAAGGAAATGAAACGAGTTAAAGCAGATACTTGTTGATTCGGCTTTAATAGTAGTATTTTAGCTCGATGTTCATAACTATGAAAGACGAACAAGGCAGATGTTGTGGGTATCGAAGTCATACCTGAGTAGGATCAACTTCTTATTGAAATCAAGTGTTCACTTAAAAAAAGTGAAAGTCATTTGGTTTATCAAGTTCGTTGGCGGTACCTATTTGTTAGTGACCCCCCACCCCTACCTTTTGAAGTAGGTTCATGCTGCTTCTGAGTTTGCCATAGGCTATTTCCTTCTATTTGGAAACTGATGATTTTTATTTCATTTTTAAAGAAAATTTCACATTTTTTGTCTTATTAAATGTTAAATAATATACTTTTTTCTAAAACTACTTACCGTAAGTTTAGTGGAAAATGAACAATGACGAACTGGGTCCTTTTCCTCTCGGGCTTTCCTTACTGCAGAGGTAATCAGTACGCCACTGCTGTCATATGATATGCGAATACAAAAACAACAGGATTAAATGCCGGGGAGGGGTTGCCAGATGGCTTCAAAATGGCTATTCCCCTTCCTTATTGCCGTACTTCTGCTCACTTTCCATAAAGAAATTAACTCTGCATACCCGCTCCCCATTATAGCGGCTATAGGAAAGTTCAAGTATTACGTAAGCAATATTTTGGCCATTTTCAACACCCCTCCCTCTGGTAAGCGAAAATTAAAAATAAGCACAAAAGCCACCCACTCCCGCAAAGTTGCTTACGTAATACTTGAATGCTCCCTATGCCAAAAGATACATTTTTTATAAAGTTACCAGATTTAGAAAAAGATTGGTATTCCGTTGGCTTCCTTTTCTAATATTTGGCGATGAAACAACCTTTACTAGGTTGCCATACTTCGGAATTCCAATGACGTATTTGGACACGCAACTAAATTTTCAGGTTTGAAGTTAACCAATCAGATCTGTTGTGCTTAGCCATGCCTCTCTAAGAATTTCTTTGGTTTGCTTTTCTCACGATGGGCGTATCTGGGGCGTGATTCATTCATCTTTGGTCTTAATTATCTTATTAAATATTGATTTTAAGCAAAAATTGTACTGGACATTTTTTATTCCTCTTTTTCACAAGGAATCGTGTAGTGAACTTTTTCCGCCATTTTGTATACACCCTGTATACATACTCCGGGCTAAATGGAGGGACCCTGGTTCGAATCCAGGATGGGGAAAGCGTCTCTTTTTTTTCTCCTAAAACAAAATCTTTAGCATGAACTAATAAACGTGGAAGTCGGAATTTTCACATATAATCATTCCCCCACCAAAAAACTTGCCCCGGAGGCTTTTCTGTGTTGACCACTATTACAACTGTTACACTATTACTACAATTGTGTTATCCCTGCGGAGGGTAATAATACCTTAACACCTTTACATACGGAGAAAGAGAGCGTTATTACCTGTCCTCATTCGTCTAGCGGTCCAAGACACTCCGGGCTAAACGGAGGGACCCTGGTTCGAATTGTCTATAATTTTCAACTGCAGGTGTAAACGTAAGATTTTTATGTTTTAAATGTGACGACGGCAAATTTATGTCAGAAAATAAAAATAAAAAGTAAAAGAAACGGAAAGAATTTTGACCACACACAATTTCCAAGAATAATCTGAAAACATGCCAGTCTTCAGACTGGAAAAAAATGGGAAGAACTTTGTTTCAGAAGTTTAAAATTTTGTGAAATTGCTACGCTCAAATTTATAATGCGCTGAATTGTCGCTTGCGGAATTCAAACTGAATTGAAATGTCCGCACTAAATTGCCGTGATACGATAAAATACCACTGAAAGTACATATACATATCGGTGGAAGCACATATACCTACCAGTGAAAGTACATATAGATAACAGTGGAAGTACATATAGATAACAGTGGAAGTACATATAGATAACAGTGGAAGTACATATACATACCAGTGGAAATACACTGTGTACATAGGTTCTAGTTTTACTCACAGTATCGTGCTGTTCATTCCTCCGAAACCAGTTCGAAAGTCTCTTGAATTCCACTTCTCAAGCATTTCCAACCTAGGCGTCAGTGACATGGTATTGGCATTTGCATTTTTTGTTCAGAATCTTCAAATGGCAGGTCCGTCATTCATAAATCGTTTTTTTTTCAGTTAATTTTGGTTTTACTCTTCTTCTCATGTTAGTTTCGCATTTTCCATTCTTTGAAGAAGACGAACTTTTACACGCAAAACATGTCTCGTCATCCATGTTTATTTTCTTTTATTCCCTAACTTTTCTCTTAACTCCGAAGTCAAGAAAATCTCATGGCGGAATATATCATGCAAACTGTAATTAGGTTGACTAACATTTATTCTTATTCTGCTATAATCGTTGATTTTTTATGTTTTTCTACGTTCTCACGTCACTTTCCATCAGTCGTCTGGACGAAAATTTCTGTCAAGAGGTGCATTCTTTATTACGTTAACACCTAACGTATTTCCGAGTGAATACCAATATCTTTCTTAATATCAAACATTTAGTTCAGCGGCAATATATTTTATAGCATTCTAAATTTTATAAGTAGGACGTAGCTTGGTTCTATAAAGTTATTCACGTAAATTGTTTCCGTTTTTCAGTATCAAAATATCTCAGCATTTTCTGCTACGAATGTACTGGAAAAAAAATCTATTTTTGTGTCTACTCTGGAAATGACCCCCAGATTTTTGTATGTCACGGTAAAATTTCTCAATTGTACGAACTATATCACTTAAGCTTTATAAACCCGACATTGTAAACCTTGTCTGGCGCAGAATGACCCATGTTGTCCTTGAGCCATAAATATTCAACAAACCAACCAACCAACAGGACTTTATAAATTGAAAATTTTCCGGTTTCGGTTGCTCTTTCTGCTTTGGTTTATAAAAGCAAATTTCGCGTATACAAATTTATATATTTCTTTGGTCATGGTCAAATCAAAAACTAAAAACAAAAAATAAAATGCGATTCCAAATTCGCTAATCTAAAACAAAATTCAATGAAATAAATGCCACTGAAAGAAAATTAAATTCGCAACTTAGAATCTTAATTCTAAAATATTATATTTAACAGTACGTTTGCGAGATCTAGACAATAAAAAAAAAACGAAAGTATAAAAACACATCAGTAACAAAATTGAAGCTTTCGAAATGCGGAACCTTGGATTATTGACAATAAAATGGACTGGCAAGTCTATGATCCAATAAGTCCTGAATAATTTCAGTAGTGAAAGAACTACTATTCTGTATTGACCACTACATGGCAATTGTGTTATCCCTGTGAAGGGTAATAATATCTTACATCCTTATGAAGAAAAAGCCCGTTGTTCATGTTCTCTTTCATCTAGTGGTCAAGATACTCCGGATTCAACGGAGGGACACTAGTTTGAATCCAGGGTGGAGATGGCATCTCTTTTTCTCCTAAAGCAAAAAAGCTCGAGTGTGAGCTAATAAACGTGCGTGTCGAAATTTTCACTTATAACTACTATCATGATGAGAGGAGGAAAAATGCAAGCTTCCCGGATTTGCATTAGAGAGAAACGTCACAGGAAAGAGTTTCGGAGGTAGGAAAAAGTGGCTAGATCAATGTTGGGGAACCTGAGGCCATTGGAGCTCTGAAGTGTGGCCTTTCTGATGAATCTAAATTTTACAAACCAAATCCTTTTATTTTTAATAATATGATTTTATTCGTCTAATTTTTTATGTACATTATTATCTGAAATGAAAATTTTGGCATTTAAAATACGGAAGATAAAAGAAGTATCAGCGAAATAATTCTCTTAGACTGACCTCCATAATTAAAGCATTAGAAACCAAAAGGACTGTACGTTGAGTATCTACCACTTGTATCGGTTTCTCTCTTAAGGCCGAAGTGCATTAGAAAGCGAGTATGAACTTTTTTACCGAAAGTATTGAACGAATGTCCATTTCGGATAAACGGAGTTCGAATAATGGGGGTTCAGCTGTACATCGAACCAGTTGCGTGGGAAACTGTGCTCGAGACCCCTCATTATGCAGAAAATTACATTGTTCAGCGTCACGCCAATTCACATGATCTGCTGAAAAACTATTTGAGCTCCCCTAATTTTTTAACTGCTGCACCCCTGTATCCAAGTTAAATTTCTTGACTGTGGTTTTCCTTGACTACAGCTAACTTAAAGCGGCCTTCTAGCCTGAAAAGTTTCCCCACCCCTGGGCTAGATGGATGATTTAAAGGCTTAAACTGAAACTAAATACAGCAGGTATTATCCATGCCAGCACCAGCAGGGAAATCTGGTCCATATTTGCCACCAACCCACAAATCTGAGGAGATTCTTGCAAATGGTCGAAACACACTTACTGTTTAAAGATCTTTTTCTGACATATAATAGAACCCGATTAACCCAAATAAAGGCAGTGGATCCTATTTCGGATAAGCAAAGTCTAGCATAATCTAGAAATCACATTTTCAGTGTGCAAAGAAACAATAATTATCCAAAAGCACGCTGCGGTTATGATGCCACGGGTTTAACCATTTCAGTAGCATCTTTAATATCTTCTAATACTTAACCACTGAGAGTCATTTCGGCTTAGAGAAGAATTTACAGGAAACATACTTAAGAATGGAAAATTTGGGTCAGCTGCGACACATCAGTCAGCAAACAACAGAACCCTGCCAGAATAATATAAATGTACAGTCTGTACATTTACATAATAATAATAATAATACAGTCTGTAATAAATAATACAGTCTGTAATAAATAATATAGTCTGTAATAAATAATACAGTCTGTGAAAAAATACCATTAAAACCACTCTGACTCCAAAATTTTCACTTTCGATCCAAGGGGTTATGTATGATCGTAGAAGGCAGAATGGGTGAAAAAGAACGTCTCAACTGTTATATTGTACATTTTGCTTTTATTATTATATTTTAGAACAACATTTGTATGGGTTTCTTTCTTAAGAAGATCCTTGTAGATGAAAGAATATTAGAAAACAAATACGAACATTTTTGACAAAAATATTGAGCAGGTGTCTACTGTAGGAAATAATTACAAAAATTGCTCAAAAAACGATTTAATTTAAGTGAAGATCTAGTATAATTCTATTTGCAAAATTTAGAGATTAAAATTTAAAACTTTCCGCTTAACTTAAAATAGAATATATTAGCGAAATTTATAAATTACTCCAACAGTATTTCATGACGAAATGGAAAAATAACGTTATTGACCACACACACGTTGGCGGTTTTTATTTGTAAACGAACATATCCAGTTCTTCGTAGCATGTTTCTATTGATTATAGTACAACATTTCACAAGCTGGTGCAGGTCGTTAACTATCTGCCTTTGTATGCGTTTTTCTTTTTAGATTTAGTTGCCAATATTTTTATTTTGTTAGCCCCTTTTTTGTCGTTTCTGTCGGTATTTTTTTGCCAATCAAATATCGCCATGTGTAAGTGAGAGTTATTGATTGACAAGGAAATCAGTTTTGTTTCGTTTTTCTATATTCGATACTCTTTTCTATACTTTCTACTTCTTTATATGATTGGAATAACGTTTGATACGGAATTTAATTTTCCTGTATTGCTATAGTTACGTTGATTTGAAAAGAATTTCACAAGAGCCTGCTTATAAGCCCGCCTTGTGGTCTTTAAGTATTTATTTATTTTGCATGTATATTTTGAGCATTTTTTCACCACGTATAGCAGTTTCTCGCGGTTCAATTTCTCTGCTGTGATCTCCATTTCATTGTCGCGGTAGTCAACATTGCATAAAATGACCTGCATTTTAATAGTGAGAAACTAAGTTGCATATTAGCAATGTTTTGGTTAGGATACAGAGGTCTAAACAGATCATAACTGGTAAACTTACATGATCTTCCTACATTATTCTATTTGTATAATATTGAAGAATTCATGAGGTAAGTTTTTAATCTTTTTTAAGAAATTAACAAAACTTAAATGCAGTGATTTACGTTGTGAGAGAAAAACGCATGATTGTTCCTCCCGCACTTTTAATCCAATTTTTAAAACGTTTTCTTTCAAAAACTAAACAAATCTTTCTGAAATCCTTACAAATGGAGCAAATGCCAATTAGAGTGATAAATCAGAAATTTATTGAGCGCTTATTAATTTATTTATCGCGAAAATTGTTTTAATTAAAAACCACATACTTTGACAGTTTCAGAAAATTTTATCTATTTATTTCTCGATATATCTTATTAACTATTATTACTTTATCTATTTCATTATCTATTATTTCTCGATCTATCTTATCCATCATTTATCAATCTAACTTACCTATTATTTATTAATATAACTTGCCTATTATTTATCAATGTAATGTACCCATTATTTATCGAGCTATCTTAAAAATTTATCTGTCTATTTCATTACCCATTATTTATCTAGCTCATTATCCATTATTCATCTATCTCATTATCAATAATTTATCGATTTATCGATCTTATCTATTGAAATATTTATCGATCTTATCTATTGAAATATTTATCGATCTTATCTATTGAAATATTTATCGATCTCGTTATCTATAATTTGTCAAACTTACCTATTGTGGTATGTATCCAGCTATCATATTACCAATTATTTATCGATCTGTCATGTTATCTATTAGTTATCGATCTATTATATATATTATTTATCGATACGTTTCACTTATTATTTCTTGTTTTATTATTTATCCATCTATTTTATCCATTATTTCCCTACAAATTTTATTTGATATCTTCTTTTAACTGTATAATTATTGGAATTTAAGGTGTCTGTTGATCAATCAACTACCTCTCCAATAAGTACTTTCCATTATTTCTCTATCTCTACTTATTATGTCTAGAACTAGTATTCTATAATGGACCTAAATAACTTTCTTTAAATGACCATATACACAGACTAGACAAGAAAATTTTCCCATCAAATATAAGAAAATAGCTTGCTTTTCACACGCAGCCAAATTAAAGAAAAAACTCTTAAAAAGTTTTTTTTTTAAATTAAGTATATATTCTTAGAAAATACATTATAATCAAGCATGTATTTTTATAGAATTCCCTTCCAAAGAACTCTCCTTACATTCATGCAAAGCTCCGTCGAAATCGATTTCCCCTTCGTTTCTACCATCAGGGCTGCAATATCGTTTTACACACTAAGCACGGCTGAGGCTATCCCGAATACGACTGCCAAACTTCCCACACCAATTGCAAGAAAATTGTATTAAATTTATATCTCTCGGCTCATTGGTTACGGATATAAATGATAATCGATTCCATAAATTTTATGGGAATATCTCACGTAATGATCGTGACTATCGCCTTTGTAACGATGAAGTCGACAATTCTTTTGATCCAAGTTAACGTTCCCTGGAATCATTATATTGAACGGGAGGTCTGGAAGCCGAAAAGTACGGAGCGCAATAATTGTTCACTAGAGGATGAATCTCTCCTGAGCGCTACGAACAAAACGATTTTTTAGATCAAACACAATCATCGATAGGTTCTAATGTACTACTTATACTACTTTTATTTCGATAGAGCGATTTGGAGGTACAAGAATCGATGATATGATGGAAAGGTTTTATTTAAAACTTAATAGACGCGCTTGTTCTAAAAAACTAGATTTTTCCGCTTAAAGAAACGAAGATTCTTTTTTTTTTTTTGTAATCGATGTATAATCGGAATCGATAAGGTGGTCTTAAATTGCACATATGACAAACGATGGTGGTCCAGGAATTTGGTTTTGTGCCGACTTTCGTTTGTAAGAAAATTTTGAAAACAAAGTGATTTAAGGAAGTGACGAGAAAAAAAGGGGTTTTAAAATTTTCCATGGATTTGTCTAACCGATAATTTTCTTCAGCTTCTTGGAAATGTGATTAATGGGCTTGCATCGCTTTTTACAAATGTCACGTGACAAAGATGTTGCTGTAAAAGGCGTCAATTTTGTATTTCATTTTAAAATAACGGCTTTGCTGCCCATTTTCTTTAAAATTGATAAGTTTTAAAATTCCTGAAAAAAATTTGTGTAGAAAGTATAGCAGAGAGAGTGAAAATCTTGATACTTTTAGTATTTATTTTTTATCCATTCCTTTTCAAACGATAGTTTAATTTCAACTTTTAAAAAAATAAAAAAAGTTCAATCCCAAAGGTGGAAAAATGCAGTTTCTTTGAATTCGAATTTTTAAAGTTAGTTTAATAATATTCTTATACAACATGTTAGATGAGCGTGGCTAATTTACCATAACAAGCTTCTTCAAACTTTTCTGTATATAATTTTCCGTTGATCAAAGAATATTAAATGCAGAATCGAAAACATTTTACAGAACATCCATTACAGAAAAATAATTAAATATTTCTTCTATTTGCTATCTTCTGTTACTGTTAATCTTGTTTATTTTTCACAGTCTCTGTTTTTTCTGCTTACTGCTCTCTACTGTTGCGTTTTCTATTTATTGCTCCTTCCTGATGACTTTTTTTAACTTATTGCTCTCTACTGATGATTTTTATACTTCTTTCTGCTACTGTTTTTTGTAATCACTACTATCTATTATTGATTTTTTACTTACTGCACTTTGGTACTGCATTTTGATGTACTATATTCCTACTTACAATCCTTAATACGGTTTATACTATTTACTACTCCCCCTACCGTTGATTTTTCTACTACTTACTACTCTCCCTACTGTTGATTTTTCTACTACTTACTACACTCCCTATTGTGGATTTTTCTACTTATTACTCTTCGGGAGTAAAGGAAAAAAGCAAACAGAAATTTAAACCTATTCTTTTAACTTAACTACAAATTAAGAGGCATAAGGGAGGCTTGAAATGTAAACACAAACATAATGCGACAATTTCTTTTTAGGAAGAGTGTAACCATACTTAATTTTTTACGGTTTTAGGAGTTTCACGTACTTAAAAGTTTATCTTCACAATTAACTGAAAGAATATATTTATCCTTCAGCTTTACGTCCAAATTCTGGACGAAGAAATAAAAAGTATATGAATATTTTTAACGTCTTTAAAATTATTCAATATTTAAACATGCTTATTTTTAAGCGGTATGAAATGTTCAGATGCTTTTTTTTTGGTATTTCTAATTATTTCTGATTTATAGGGTTTTCAGAATTATTTCACTTGAAATCAAATAATTCAGAAAACGTCATGGGACATTTTATAGAACTAAATATGTTTATATTTTTAAAGTTAAAGTGTTTGATTCTATTATGAACTAAGTTTTATATATCAAGATAGAAACGTAGTTGTGTCAAGCTGCATGAAGTTTTGTCATTTAAAAATTATTAGGGGCCGTTCAAATATCACGTAAGCACCACCATTTCATACTCCCCCCCCTCCCTTGTAAGAAAAAATAAGCAAATGCCAGAGCTTCCTTAATGCTTACGTAAGATTTCGGTTCTCTAATTGGTTGGTACAAGTTTTTGAAATAAGACTGCAATGTGTGTAATGTAAATTATAGTACTCATTTTCACGCTTATTGTAATATTAAGTACTTATGTGTAAGTATGTTATAATATTAAACGCTTATTTATAAATAGAGAGTAATCATCACAAATTATCTCATTTAAAAAAAAAGTTTTAACGCGTTGTTAATTACCATTTTGGTGGCATAATAAATATTTTGAACATTTTATTGTCAATATTTCATGTTGTAAGTAAATAGTTTGTATTATATATATATATATATATATATAAGAAGGGGTTTGATAAAATATATTTATTAAAAATAATATATTTATGATAATTTAAAAATATTAAGGGCCGCGGGGAGCATATGGGGGGCTCCCGAGTATAAAAAGTTTGAGAGCCATTTGTTTAAATAATAAAATATTGAACTGCGATTATATTTATTTGATATTTGATATTTTCTACTTGCAGCGTGTCATGCATCAAAGTATTGCAGTTCTGTTAGGGCAGTTGTCAATTTGTGATTATGTGTTAGTACTATTATTTTTTGCAACTTACCTAAGCATGGTCTAGACTCCCCTCTCTGTTGTCAGCAAAAATAAGCAAATGTCAAACCTCCGTCCCACAAAGATGCTTATGTAATACTTGAACAGCCCCTTATTTCAAACCGATTTTAACACTTTTCGTCTTTAATGAAAAAAAAAAAAACAGAGGCTGAGGTCAAGTAGAATTTATATGCTAATCGTCTTTCTTGTAATAGGAATAAAGAAAATTTCGATAAGCGCTCAGTTAGCATTTTAGCTTCATCCTGAGTAAAAGTATATAAATTAAAGACACCACTTCAAATTAAAAAGATAGGCATTAGTTTAATGATCAAATGTGCAATAATTTTCCATTTTCTGGGCAGATTTCATCACACACATTGATTCTTGCTTTCTTTAAAGAATAAAACAAGCAAATTCTCCAGATCGAAACTGTACCAAAGTAGTAATATTTTTATTGTTAGTACCGCTTTCAAAAATGCTCAAAAGCGAAACAAATATAATTATCTAACTAATAGGATTAAAAATATGATCTTATTAACGAAATTTAATTACGCTAAAAGTATGGAAATCGATATTATGATTTAGGGTAAGAATTTCACACTTACGTACATAGATATTACGTTTTTAATATTTAAGAATCTGTAATTAAATTGGAAGGGGTACGTTCCTTCAAAATAAAGATTTATGAGAGATCGTTATCACTTTATGTGAATAGATATGCTTGCTTGAATAAAAAATCAGTCCGAACCAAAGGGATACATATAGTGCATTATTTTTTATAATATCATACATCGTCCATTTTCTACATTTGTGCCTTCTATGCTGGGCAGTAGTACTGCATACAGGTTAGTGGACGTATATTATTCAAATGCAAAATAATGAATTAAATTTTTTTATTTTGCTATGATTTATTACGAATTTTGAATTATTAGTTTAATAATTCGTGTGGGTAATTAATACAGAACAATAAATGTAACTAAAAAGAAAACATATAATATGGTCAGGGAATTCTATAATAATTGATAATTTGTAACAGTGATGTAAGGTTTAAAAACACGTTTCCATCATAACTGTTCCCTTTGTCAATTTCATTTTTTCTATCATCTGAGCCAAACTTCTGTCGGCACTTGCAACGTCTTGTTTTTAAACTACATATCGGTATTGAAATAATGCAAGTTAGGTCAGTGGTTCTCAAACTTTTTGAAGTATGTGGCACATTTGAAGCCCTACACAAAATCGTAGGCACACTATACACAAAG
This sequence comes from Dysdera silvatica, assembly GCA_006491805.2. NCBI lineage: Eukaryota > Metazoa > Arthropoda > Arachnida > Araneae > Dysderidae > Dysdera > Dysdera silvatica. Next base: position 170,254,368 of record QLNU02014802.1, on the reverse strand, counting down.
TGCTAATAA
>QLNU02014802.1:170239636-170250949 GCA_006491805.2 Dysdera silvatica | reverse complement strand
CAGGCATTTTTAACCACAGTTTATTCTCTGAAAACAGGATTCCCCGATTCCAGAATATCCGTTTTGCACTTCAGCGATCTTTTCTTGTTCCTTTTCGTTTCCTCTTCAAAATTCTTAACAGCACCTGTTAAGCATCGTTGATATAAATAATTTCATTGATACGATTTTTCGAGCAACGAAAGCAACTAATATTTTTTAGCATTTTGCTACAACTTTTTTCCCATTTTAGCATTTTTGCGACAGCATGTTTTGAGCCAGCTTAAACCCTGCTTAGATTGTCGGAGGGCGCAAGTCCTGTAGCCAGTGGCAGTTTCAGCACCTGTAAGGCCCCATGCGCAATCTAATTTTGAGCCCCCCTTCTAAATATTTCCTTTGCGGCCTTTCCTGTCCCTATTTATCCTACAACCGTTGATGTAACTATAGGGGCTAGGATATAGGAATATCGGACATGTGCTGACGATTGAAGTGGATGCTATAGCCCTACCCCACCTTCTCGAAAAAACGCAATTAGCTCCCCCTACACTTCGAGGCTTCGTTGCGCCAATGCTAGCAACTATTAGGGGGTAGCAAAAATTTTAGATTATATGAAGGGATGAAAATATTAAGGATCTATGTGAATTTTATAACATTTTAAAGTAGCCTTATAAAACCGATAGCCAGCTCATTTAAAATCTTAATTTTTCAAGTGATTCAGTTCCTCAAAAAAATATTACTTTTACCCTTATATTCATGGGCTCCGACGGCATAAAAATATTGGGGGGACAGTATACCAGTGAAAGGCAGCTTGTTGTTAATGAGGGCCGTAGCCAGCGGGTGGTCTCAAAGCTCCCTCCCCTTCCGTAATGTTTTTGCTACCAGTACTTACTCATTAGCGAGGTTGTAAACATTTTTTTGCCCCCCCCCCTCTGAAAAAATTTCTCGTTAAGGCCTTGTTGTTAAAAACTCTTTGCATGGATAACAAAGCAGTGTTTAATTTAAATGTGCTTCTGCTTGATAACGTTCACTTTACCATAAAATTAATATTGTAGTTGCATTACTAGTTTCATTTTCACATGCAATGCTCCTTAATAAATTTCGTATTTATTATGCTGATGTGATGGTGTAGACAGTCCCTTTAATTTATGTCGTTGATAATGAGCTTAAAGGGCCAAAAATTTCCTTGAGCTTGCGAAATTAAAATATAGAAACTATAGTTGTGGTTGTAACGTTATTAAAAACGTTCCACTTGAAAGTTGAAATAATAACACGTCAATGAAAACGCTGCCATGCAGAAAAAAGCGCCATACAATACAATCCAACAAAAGGTATAATTACATCAAATAAATGACAAAGTGCATTTTTTTTATTTTACACTAAATATACTACACCAAAAAATATAACCGCATTCCTTAGATTAAAAAATATATATATATATATATATATATATATATATGGCCTGCAAAAGGGTTGCTGGTATCTAACTGGAAGGAGACCCACACGCTGAACGTATGTGACGATGTGTGGAACCGGCCAGGCCAGTAACCTAGTGTCCTACCCCGCCTTCAAGTGGTGCAGGCTGAGCTTTCTATTTATGTGGCAAATTAATATTTGCTACACGGATAGAAAGGCGGAAGGGGAGGGCTAATTCACCAACCCGTCTAGCCAGCGTGGTGAAATTATGGCTAATTCCTCCATTATGTTGACACACCAGAAACCATGGCCCCTAGTCTCCAGGTGCTGGAGTGCTCCTGATCAAGGCAGCGGTCAGTGTGGCATGAAAGCAGGGGGTGCTAAGAATCACTGGAATGGCCCAGGCTGCCGTTTGTTATTGACCTTGGCTACGTTTAATGGACGATCCCTTGCTTCTGAAGCAAAACTTCAGGAATTGGAAGAGGAACTAGACAAGATCAAATGGGACATTGTAGGACTCAGTGAAGTTAGAAGAAAAGGTGAAGAGTTGGTGGAACTGAAAAGCGGACATTTGTTTTATTATAGAGGAACGGAAACTGGAAGAACAAGTGGTGTTGGCTTCTTAATCAACAAAAGAATTAAAGACTGTCTTCTGGAAGTTGAAAGTACATCAGATCGAGCAGCGAGGCTTGTTGTTCAACTAACCCAGCGATACCAACTTCAAATAGTACAGGTATATGCACCAACATCAAGCCATACCGACGAAGAGGTTGAAGAATTTTATGAAGAAATCAAAGAGTTACACACCAAAGGGAAACAACATATCAAGCTCATCATGGGGGATTTCAATGCAAGAATTGGACAACAGGAACAAGGAGAGACATCGGTTGGTAAATACGGATATGGGGAAAGGAATGAACGTGGCGATCAACTCATCGAATTTGCAGAAGCTGAAAACCTTAGCATCATGAATTCATTTTTTAAGAAGAAACCGCAAAGAAAATGGACATGGAAACACCCAAATGGGGAAAACGTATAAAAATGCAAGTGCAAAATTTCGGTTACATAAAGATAGCAAAACTATCAAACTTGGCAAAGGGGTGAGGCAGGGAGATACCATTTCTCCAAAACTTTTTACTTCAGCTTTACAGATGATTTTTCAGCAGATAAATTGGAATAACAAGGGAATAAAAATAAATGGTGAATATTTAAATCATTTGCGGTTTGCTGATGACATTGTTATTTTTTCAACGAACCCATCAGAACTCCAAGACATGGTACAGGAGCTCTCAACTAGAAGTAAAGAAGTTGGACTCAAGATGAACCTACAAAAAACTAAGATCATGTTCAATAATTTCGTAGAGGAAACAAAAATACAAGTTGACAACATTGAGCTAGAAATTGCTGATTCATATATTTACCTTGGCCAGCTGATTTCAATGGATGGCAACATTATGAAAGAACTCAACAGACGTATTAAACTTGGCTGGAGTGCATTTGGAAGAAACAGTTTTATCCTGAAGGGGAAATTGCCTTTGTGTCTAAAAAGAAAGGTCTTCAACCAGTGTGTATTGCCAGTCCTCTCTTATGGATCAGAGACATGGAGTCTAACAGTTGGAGCAATACGAAAGTTACAGACAACGCAAAGGAGCATGGAGAGGTGCATGCTTGGAATAACTAGGAGAGATCGAAAAAGAAACACTTGGGTGAGAGAGCAAACTAGAGTAGAGGACATCATTGTTAAAGTAAAAGGGCTGAAATGGCGATGGGCTGGGCATATTGCAAGAAGAACTGATCAACGATGGACAACAGAAATTCTGAACTGGATTCCAAGAGACCACCGAAGACCTAGAAAACGTCCTCAAACTAGATGGGTGGATGAAATAAGAAAACAGGTTGGGGTGACTTGGAAGCGAATTGCTCAGGATAGACTTGTGTGGAAAGCATTTGGAGAGACCTTCATCCAGCAGTGGATAGATAATGGTTGAATATGATGATGATGATGATATATATATATATATATATCGGATTTCGTAGTTCGTACCTAAGAATATCACCGAGCACACTCGTGTGAGTGTCCACACCTTTTGAGAATCACTGAGTTAGGCCCTGGGTGGCGTATTGGTAAAGGATATCCCGGGTTCAACCCCTGTGTCAAAATCTACGTACCGTAGTCTGGGGGTTGGTTCTTTATTCTAGCGGTTCTCACATGTTTTTCGCGAAACTTTTCCAATTGCCGACCGTTCTCCAGCGCTCAAAAATCACAACAAAAAAATGCTGGATTTCTTGGGCTTTACCATTCTTTCTCGATGTCAAGTGACAGTTTTAGTTTTATAACCGAAAAACGGTTTGAAATATTATATCCGTATGGGTGACATATTTTGGATTTAAAGAAATTGCTTTGAATTTTTCTAGTAAAATGCTTAACCTTACTTTATGTTTTTGTTTCTTTTTTTCGTTTCTGTTTATGTAGTTAAGTTATCATTTCTATTAAATTTGTGAGAAATATAAAATTTCCAATAAAATCAATCTTGATATTTTACATGCACATATGTCTAAAAATACCTTCCATCTCTGATACTGCTGTCACTGGGGTTAATGTCTATTTTAGTGAAAATGTCTTCTTCCTTATGAGAAAAGAAAAGGAAAGTATAAAAAACATAAAAGTTTATAAGGAAGTATACGCATAATTGATGTTTTCAAAAAACGATATGTAAAGTTCCATTTAATTCAAATTTTTAATGACATTAAATGGGAAAATTTTAGATTCAAACTGAAGCAATTTAAAATTCGAAAACAAATTCGTGTTCTTATTATTATTCAATAGAATGTCGACTAACAACTTAAAACATGCGTTTAGGTGCAAGCAGCCAAAAATGCAAGTATGTGTCTTTAGCATAAGGGCGATGGTAGTACTCCTCAAACAATTTTTCCGTTGAAAAGTTTCCGCGACTCAAAATAGGTGAGAACCGTTGCTCTAGGCCTTTAAAGGATTCGTCGTGAAAATTGTAAAACCGGCGCATCATGACACTTGCTGTCCATGAGCCGTAAAACTCAAACAAATACACGTTTTCAATAACTAATTCCTAGCATTGTGTGACAGAAACATGGTGTTGCATTGAAGGAGAAATCAAGGTCGTATCTTTCTCATAAAAGTTAGAGATGGAGCGGACAGGGGAGGACTGTGCTGCCGACCGGCCGGTCCTCGGGTCGGTGCGTCGTTCGATAATCTAAGGTATGCGCTCTTCAAGAGGATCTAGTCCTCCCCTGGTACGCCCCTGGGTGGAACCATATACGTGAAGTTAAATGGGCATACAAGCCCCAATAATTTAAAATTATTTGCAGTTCTACATATATTGTAATTCGTAAAATATGTGCTTGTCCTCCCAATAATTTTGAAATTTTTACGTTCCTGGATAAAATCAATATTTTGGTTTGTTGTAAAATTCAAAGAGGTAGATATCTTTGAGTTCTCTTCCAACTTTAACCTAATCGCTCCTTATGTCCTCGCTTTAATGTGTCTGCAGGAAATAGAAATCCTACTTTTCTCCATTTTTATGTATTATATTATTTCAAGAGTGTATACAATTTCATGGGAACTATTCGTCGGTGTGAGTTTTCAAATTTTAATACTTATATATTTATGATGCTCATTCTTTACGTAAAATAATATGCAATTAGTTGTGAGTATTTTAAACTGTTTGTGAAATGCCCTCGTTGGCTGATTTGACGTTTGCTGCAATGGTAACCGTTCTTGAATAGTTTGGAGTCTTCATATTCGTATCTTAGTTTTAATTAAACTTTAAATAAAATTTATAGGCAGCGTTATAACGAATGAACTCTATACTGGGGATACGAACAATGAATGCAAAAGAAAACGTTATCTTGAAACGTACGTTGCCGTTAAAGGCATTCGATCGGAAACTTCAGCTCTGGTCACTTCAATTCGTAACAAAATAATTGAGCACTGCCAGCATCAGAAAATAAATACTAAAAGCAGAAAAATGGAGAGGTAATGAAGTGGTGTATGTGAAGTTCAACGACATCCTCTTGGGTGCGGCAAGTTGTATACGTTCGAATAGAAAACTGAGCCATTTATTTTGGGAAGGGCGCGAAGTTGTGACAATAATTGCAGTTTTTATGATTTCGTGCAAAGATAAAAACGAAGAAAGGTAAGCTCTTTAAGTCAAATAGAGGTCAAGGAAAATGTTCGCGTTGTTCCATTCCTTAAAATGAAGAACCGTAAGAACAAAGCTGTAATTCCGATTTTTCTGTCGAAAGCACTGCACTGGTATTTGCTTTATGGCAATATTGAAAAGCAAGTTATTTCTTTGATTGTCGCGATGTATTTGGTGCTTCTAAAATCACTTGTAAATTCTGTCATTTTTTTGCGTATGTGGATTTATCTAATAAAAATATTGTTTTCGGAGTATTCTCCTAAAAGAACTTGATTTTTGCGAAGAAAATCATAAAAATTGTGCAAAATTGAATAAGTATAATTGCAACCATTTATTATCGTGCTCCTAATTACATATTTAACAGAAGTCATTTAAATCAATATATCTAACACGTATAATTATTGCAGGAAAAGAAAGTCTCAGTATTTCATAAAATGGAAAGTATTTATGATATCGATATTTTCAGCGCACGGTTTTGTGGAGGAAATCTGAAAATATTGCCATGAAGCCCATGATGATTATTAATGTACCAGGATGTGTATCATCGGAGAAATAAAAAAAAAACGACTAAAAATCTTGTACAAAAAGGCATTTTTGAGAGCTTAAATTAAGCAGAGCTATTTTCGTCAAGGTTGTACTCTGCTTTTAGAACTGACCACACACTAAAAAAATCTATTCACGTTGATATAATAATATTGAACCAATGAGAATTTTGAGCAATGGTAAAAGATTGGATTAATCATACAAGTAAATTCTATATATTTTTACAAAGTTCACTCTTCATATTTTAATGTATAGGCTTATTAAGAAAAGTTGGAAAAAAGATAACTTTTTGTGAATCGGAAGGCAAAAGATAAAAAAAAATTCTAAATAACGAAAAGCCACTACCATTCTAAAAAAATACTATATTAATAAACTTCATTCAAAGGAAGTTTAAATATTCGTTCATGCATATAAAATGCACATGTGCATTAAATTTGTAAACCGACATTTAATTTCTTTAATGAATGTATTTGCTCCAATTTTTACCAGCAACATTCATTGAATTTTAATCAAAATAATTTTAACCTCTGCGATATTGTGAGATTCTTTTAATCATGAACTAATTTTTAACTTTTTATATATTATTGGTTTCTCCTATCTCATCTTATTTTTATATCGTTATGTTTGTTACATTTAACCCATTATGTCCAATACATTTTTACCATTTTTATTCAATTATCCATTAATTTATTCTCATTTAAAACCTTATGTACAATCCCACCTTGTTTGGCACAGAATAACCCTTGCTGTCCTTTTGCTATAAAAATATAACTAACCAACCATTCTCTAATTAATTAGACAAATCCATTAATAAATTATTGTCTGGAGTGAAAGACTATATCATATTAATGTCGATATAATCTTGTTTTGTAGGGTGTATGTGAATCCAGGACAATATATCACACACTTTAGCCGCTCACGAATTAATTTATGAATTACTTATCACGGACAACTAGGGGGGGGGGGGCAAAAATTAACAAATATACAAATATATTTTCTAAAGCTAATTTTGAGAACTGAATAATATTATTAGGCTTTTCAGACTATTTTACGTGTACGTTACAAGTGCGATATGTTTTTCCCTAGCTTAGCCTAATTTCGCATACCTTTCGAAGCATCTAACGAGTTAGTGTTTTATCCATTCTATATGAAGGATAAAATTGAAGGTAGAGAGGGCGAAAAGATATGGTGAGGAGTATGATGTAAAGAAATTTTGAAAAGAGTTGTCGTTGGGCGAAACTAGAAAGTCTGAATTTAGAATTTTGATCCGTGGAAAATTTAGAAAGAAATGACGAAATAACTCTCTTTGGAATCTGAAGAAAAGGGGGCGGGGAGGAAGGAGTCCTTCTGAACTTCTACCTGCGTGAGGGTCGTTGGCCAGCAATGTGTGCCTGGCTGTTTGTGAGTGGTGTCTGTGTAAAATGTCTGTGTGCATAGAATATACATTTACAAATGAAATGCAAATGATAAGTAAGATATGTTTTTCCCGTGCATCATTGTTAACCCCTATCAAGCATCTGGAGTATATGGTCTTTACATTCTGATAAAATTGCATAAATTTCTTAAGTATTCACAAGGCTGTGATGGTTAGAAATTCTATTATCCACATCAAAATATTACTCTTAAATATTACCAATCGAAATTTTACACTCTTAATTTTTACCACTTGCATTTTCACACTTAAAAGAATGTTTTTCGAATTATGATGTTACGTACATTATTACATTATTATTTTCTTCTGAAATTTTATGAAGATCCTGCAGGTCACTCGATAGAATATCGCAGACCATTAGTTGACCACGGACAACATGTTGGGAAACACTTGTTCAGGGACATATTGCCACGTATGTGTTCTTGCATTGTCATGCATGCTTTATCCAAACTCCATTACAAAATGGCTGAAGATCTTCCACCCCAACTGATGGACAAATTAAAAAATTGCCTCAACATACAGTAAAGGACGGTGCAGAAGGAAACGCAAGAAAACATTGTAACTAAGTTGTGGCATTTTGAAATTGATTGTGGTATTCAGTTCTTAAAGTAAAAATTTTTAACGGTACCTTCCAACGAGGGACGCCAACTGGAAGAAAATATTGTGGACCAGAGACGGGAAATATAAACAATTCATGTATTTTATGCATTTTATGCATCACAGTGAAACATCGAGGCGATGAGCTCTAATGAAACTTTCAAAGAGGATCGATTTTTTTCCGGAGGAGTTGGGGAACCTAGGCGATGGATGGCTGTTTTGTTCTTGCTTTTTGGCGATTGCATGCCAAATTTGATAGCAATAATAGATTCTGTACAAACTTGATAAGTAAGTACAGGTCCCCGTACTGATACTCATACCCTATTTTGATTAATCGACTGTGCCAAGTTAAACTAGTGTAAAAACTTTTCTAGGGATCAACTCGTCAGCTTTAGACAGTGTATCTTTTCTTTCACCCCCTCAACTTTATTCTGCCTTTCTTAATTTATTATTCATTACTTTTGGGAGGGATCGGTGCACAAAATATTTCTTGCAGTTTGAAGGGCCAGCTCTCCCTAGAGGTTGCTAGTCCGATCTAACAATTAGAAGAGAATTTTACTGGCTTCAGCTTTTGTTAAAAATAAGTAAGAAATCGTTTATTTTAAAAGAAGTTAATAATTTTCATTATTGAAAATCCGTATTGGTGTTTAATCTAAACAAAACCAAGCCGGCTTCTGTATATATATATATATATATAACGAATAAAATGCCCATTACGAATCAGTGGTTCAATAAAAGCCGTTGATATATACATCCCGCTAAGTACGCCTCAACAATTCATGCCACAGTAATTAAAAGCAATGCTTTTCTGTCGTAACAAATCCCAATCCATTCACATTTTCCTGTAGACCTAACAAACGCTCCAATTTTGGTCAGTTTACGCATCACGTGATTTATCGCATATCTCTTAAATCCAACTCGATGACCTATTACGAAGTGCAGATGTCAGTTGACAAGATTCATCGAATCAAATTCCGAACAAATAATTCGCCCAATTGTTCGATTATACCTGTTAATCGAAACATCGATTCCGTGACGTCATAATGGAAGAACAACGCATCTAAAATTTTGTACAAGCCGAACGTAATTCTACGCATCAACTTATCTTGGCTGTCAGAAGATTCGGTGTAGTAACGATAAAATATGGGGTTATCCGTCTTGAAGTTCCATTGAACCGTACGTCTCCCCCTTTATATTATTGGACCCACCTTGTTTGGGCCAGAATGCCCTTGACGTCCTCGTGTCGTAAAAATACAATCAACCAATTCATGCTTTTAGAAACAGAAATATTCAATGTAAAGTGTAATAATGCGCAGAATGCTATTGCTTTAAAAATCAACGTTACTAAGATATTAACCATATGGTGCACTTGGCAAGCAAAGGGTTGCTAGTATGCAAGGCGAATTCACAGAATATTTTCGGGGAGTTGCCACAAAGCTTAAAATTCAATGTAGAGACCTAAAATGAGTGCAAATTTGTCACTCTTGGGGGGACCTCCCGTACCTTCCACTGAATCTGCCCTTGCTGATGTGCAAGTGGGAGGAAACACACTTGCACACCAGTAAGGGGGTGTGGAATTGGGAGGAAATGCACAGATATTGGATAAACGCACGATATTGGAGGATAGTGGAAGAGCGTAGAACTGCCCAGACCATTAAACTAATCTACTAGTAGGTCCCCAGCGTCGTAAACTATAACTTTTCCATCTGCATGAGAATGAATTGTTCAGTTGAATGATGGGTAGATTGACGGAAGGGGCGGGGACGAAAAATCTAATTACCCAGCAGGCTAGTGTAGTAGAAAGTCAATGGCCGATATAGTTTCATGCTGAAGAGAGAGATTCATCATGAAGTGGACGGATAATTCACGCCATGGTCATGTCAACGAGATAAAGATCATTAAGAAACTTAAAGTAATTAAAGGTTAGTACAATAAAGCTTTATAAAATTTTGATTGATAAAGGAACAGAAGTTTTCGAAACATTGTAGAAACTTCTTTTATATTTTGGATTAGTGACAAAATTTCACTAGTGGTGGTGACGGGTGCCCATATGGGTACTTCTAGTGGGGCGGAGAGGGCTTAGAAAAATTATTACCTCCTTCTCAAAGCTATCGAGAATTTTTGTGAATGTACAAGATACCAAAACGCTACAAAAATAATTGATACTGCTTGACAATTAGTAATGAGCTAAAAAGTACCTTATTTTAAAATGTGACTGTAAAACTTTTGAAAGTAAATGCGTAGCAGGTTCGGGCAAATAAAATTTTTAAACGGCTAGGGTCCGAGCCCCTCCCTGCCCCCCATATGGGCGCCCATGTTGGTGGTAGTAAGCCCTGGTCAAATGTTGTATCTTTTTGTTAAGATAAAGATCATCCCAAATTTAATATTGCATCTTTTTCAATGAAAATTGATTGATTGATTGTTTGGCTTTTTTATGGCGCAAGAGCATCTGGGCTATACTGCGCCAAACACGGTAAAAGCAAGGCAGCATAGAAGCAAGACCATTAAAATCGGAAGTGCTATGAAGATACTATAAAAATTGACTACAAATGCTTATCTATCGGACGAAAGCCAAGAGAACAAATAAAAGCTTTAATAGCAACATTTGAAAAATATGAGATTCTACACATTTATTCAATATTTAACACATGGGCACAACCAAGAATAATTGTAACAAGAAATGGATTTTATACAGCTGCAAAAATTTAAATACGGCGCATAATATAAATATCTTTGTTTCGTGCGATTTTCGGAATAAACTCTTCGTTTTATTCCAGCTTGTATCAAAGAACATTTTTTACGTCGGAAGCAAAAGATTTATCCTGTATGAATAATTTCCCTGGGTGAAGGAAATGATTAATTGCGGAAAAAGTCTCGTAGCATCAAAAATGGGAGATATTTGTTTTCTGAAGAAAGGTGTTGGAGTCTTTTAGGACATTAAATGCTACTGAATATTTAAATTTAAGTAATACAAAGTGACTGTCTGTTCAAAACATTTTTGGAATTTAAATTTTCATTATATACAATGCGTTTAAGTAGAAAACAAGCAAGAGTACAAATTAATGCGGAGATGTTCGTGCTTCACTAAAAGGCTCGTAAAACATTCATTAATAAATTAAGGACAAAGCATCAAGAATATTTGTATTAAAATGGTTCTTTTCTTAAATTCAAACA
>QLNU02014802.1:170197094-170239536 GCA_006491805.2 Dysdera silvatica | reverse complement strand
GTACAGATAAATATCTACATAACAAAGTCACGATCTAAAACCGAGGATAACCATTGCAAGCCACACCTTGCACTTAAAATACTGAACAACTCCTGGTAAGAAATGAATTACCGATTGAACATTTCTCAAACAAAAATGGAGTCCCTGTCGATGGTTATTTAAGACATACTAGCGAGAAACTGTTTAAGTTAGCCCATTCTTTCTTTTACTGTCAACCACATTGCAATATACTACTTCGTTTTTGTGTTGTAAAATTTTATTTTAAAACTTATTTTTATGGGACAACCTATATATTTACTCGAAGTGCAATGGATCATTGATAATATATGCGGCCTGTAAGAAGACGGATAGCGGTTATATTTGTTATTGTCTTTTACATCCCTTGCTTTTAATATAACATGCTGTTTGAAAGTTAAAAGACATCCATCCACGCAAGTAAAACCAAACAAACCATCGTCGCTAAACAAGGATTTCAAACATGGAAACAATGAAGAATATCCGTGGATTGATTCCATTCGAATATTAACACTTCTTGACAGGGGAGTAAATCAAAAGATGTGCGGTGCTCAAGTAGCTCTAAAACGATCATGTAATTCTGCGTTGAATATAACAATGTGTCCTGCTATCCAATGGCAGGGATTTAAACCCCCCTTTTATACGTCTCTGCTTCTTGATTACATTGTGTCATCCTCCTGAAGAAGACAACGAAAATTTTTAATATGCAATTTTCTAACTTTATTTTTTTCAAAAACAAAGAGAACTGAGTGTACTATTGATCTTCATGAAGCGGGATAAAATTGCGAAATGATTTATTTAAAGGAAGAGGCAGGTGATTTTGCAATGATTGGCTCGGTCGAAGCAATATTTTATACCGTATTATGCTCTTCGTAATGCTGATTGAATTGAAGAAAGGATACTTAAGATTTAATCAAAATGAATTATTGACATGTAGTAATTGCTCAAATGTCTAAAAGTTTGCGCGTGATGACCTTTTACATTAATGCTAGTCTTTCTGGCTTTCCGTCTTTACTTTGTTTGAAATACACACGTGTGTACTCACTTATATGCGCGCGCATGTATACAGTATCGGGACATTGATTAATTAACAGTGTTTTCTGGCCGATATACGTATTATGTATTAAAAATCATCACCGTCGCTTTCTGTATTATAGTGAACTAGAGCGATGTTTGAATATAAAGTATATAAATGAAACTAAATGTCGATTTTTAATAAAAGTGAATTAATTAAATATCTTACTTGACTGCAAAAGCCAGATCATGCAAAAATTTATATTTTGACGACATCTACCTTAAATTTATTTTGAGAATTAAATTTATTTAAATTTCCAAAGAGATCTTGTGTAATTAAAAATTCGTGTAGAGAGAGATATTCATCATGATTGAGTCTCTCTGCCTTTTGAATGTTTCGGAGATATTCATCATCATGATCATGTCTGACTCACTACTTTTTATATGTCTCGAAGATATTCATCATCATGATTAAGTCTGACTCACTACTTTTTCTATGTTTCAGAGATATCCATCATTACGATTAAGTTTCACGCCCTATTTTTTGTATACTCCTTACTGGGACACATGTATGGCTCAAATTATTTCACTTGGAACTATTTTATTGTATACGTATTATTGAGCGACAGTGGCGGTTCTAGAATAGGGCCGGCGGCCATGGCCTCCAAATATTACCGGGTTTTATTATCCTGCTTCTCTGTAACGGGAGCAGCCAGCGGCACTCGCGCACAGGGCAGGAATTTGCGACCCTAATTTTTTTTGTCTAGAACCGCCATTGTTGAACAAGCACTTGCCATTACGTATGTACTTAATACAAAAAAGAGAATATTTCTATAACTATATATGTTTGAAAAGAATTCTTAATAGCATTTGTGGCGATTTAGTTTCAGTAGTTTGTGGTAGTTTTGGAAGACATCTGTATTAAGCGCCGGATATTCCTGCTTACAGGATACGGTTTGTAAAAAAGCTTCTTTACCATCGACAGAAGGCGTTGGCAAAAATGTTGAAATTTTACTTCATCTTTCTTGTCCACATAAAAATGGAGGAAAATGGGAGAAATCTTCAGAAAGAAAAGCAAATAAGTGAGACAGAAAAAAAAAATCCTCTTCGAAAGGAATATCACGAAGCTCAAACTTTTGAGTAAAAGAAAGTGGAAGCAAAAAAATATATATATACCCTTCGCCTAGTCTTTAGCCCCTAAAGAAAGGATAGCTGGAATTATTTGAAAACCTATCGTCTTTCCCGGAAAAGTCCAGGAAAAGAGAAAGGGGAATGAAGTCTGCTTGTGCTCACGTCGGGAAAAGGAAAACAGGAACAAAAACTGTCACGTCCTGGTTTTTAAGAAACCCTGAATTCATACTTTTATCACGCGAGACAGATGTATAAAAACCCTTCATTCCAAGATTACTTTTCAAAACGTACTTTCCCGCGTTTTCCATTTTGTTTCTTTTAATTCTGGCGGGAAAAGTATACGTGGGCCTAACAGTTGTGTTTAGCTTCCTTCCCCCTTGTTTAAGCCCTTTTTCGAAAGCCGCAAGCCGGGACTTAACATTGAATTATAGATATCAACTGCTTTAAGAATTGACTATAAAGTATATAAACTCATAGTTTCCTGATGGCTTTTGGAATAACCAGTGGCTCACGAAAAATAAATATTTTTATATCGTCAGACTTTCCTATTTTCATAAGATCTATCCCGTTTCCTAACCCAAATATATTTTTTGACAAGCTGAAGAATCAATCTCTTAGGTAATAAAATTCTTTTCCATTTCACGAAATTGTAAAACTTTCCATAAAGTTTTTTATCAACTATTCTCTTTATTATATCTCATACAAACTTTTATAATGTATTATATCATTTTAGTGGAATTCTTCAATAAAACTTCGTTTATCCTTTCATCTACCGCCCATTTCCCTGTGAGTAGTTCAACAAAACAATTTGTGTTAGCTCTTCTTGTTCTATATTCTTGCTTTATGTCTCACTCAGTGTTGTAAGAGGCTTTTAAATTTGGAATGTAAATAGCTTTAGTTTTCTCTCAAGTATTTATTATTTTCAAATATCATCATACATTCATTATATTATTACATAAATATTAAATTATTATCATGGTGAAAGTTCACAGTCCATATTGCATTTGGCTAACGTCACCCATTAAATTATCTAACTATTCTCCAAGAGTTAAACATAATAAGAGTTAACATAAAAAGCATCTCACCGCATAATGTGAGCTGTCTACAAGAGTGCACTTTTTGAGTTTGGTGATAGTTTCAATTGTTTATTTTTCATGCGATGAAATAGTGGCGGTTCTTAGCTTTTTGGGAACCACACCCATCACAACCAGAGCCACTTCAGTATTTCTCCTTCTGACTCTCTCCACCTCGATTTATAAATCTTTGTGCTCCATGACCTTTTCAATCCCTCTTCATTTATCGGTCTGTCAGTGCAATTTCAATCATCTAGACATGGTTTGTCTTCTTTCACCATAATATCCGGCGTTTTCTGGGAAAGATGATAACCAAGGGCGGCTTTATGCAGTTTTAGTTAAAGTGACCGAACCGGGCCCTGCATCTAGAGGGTGTCCTTTTCATTGTAGAAAGTAATTTTTTAAATTTCAAATTGAGATTTTTTCTTTGCGGATTATCCAGGAAACCAAATTTTTTAAACCTGGCTTAGCTTGATAAGCCAGGCCTGCCTTGCAAAAAAAAAAGAATCAATAAATAAAAGAATTTTGAGCGAACATATTGTGATCCATCAATGTAGAGTTTTCAAAATTATTGGGGAGGGGGCCCCAATCACATATTGTGAACAATTATACGTTACAATATGTGTTAATGGCAATTTATTCAAAATTATTGGAAGACTTGGGCCCCAAGGAACCAAACCAGCGTTTTGGGTACCAGTAGAAGATTTGATTGAAAGATTTAAGATCAAATTATATCTTAGTAATTTATCTGGAGCTTTTTTAAAGTCTAGATTCATTTAAATTTTTAGTTTCCTGATGAAGTTGGCGAGGTATCTCTAAGTGGTTGTATATAAACGTTTGACACTGTGTGTCTGTATAAACCTTCATAATAGAGAAGTTAAGCAAACCACTTAGCTTAATTCATAGAGAATTCGACATGCAATCAAAAGGTTCCGGGTTCATTCCATCGTAATCTTCTATTTTTTAAGCTTATATGTGATTTTCAGCAGGGTATGGGAACGAGGACCTTAACAGTTATGGTAAAAAGCTAAGATGGTGGGTTAAGCATGTCGCAAGGAAAATTGACAAACGGGTTGGGAACTAAAATTCGTAACCGAATTCTAAATGATCATAAAATACTCAAGAAATGTCGTCAAAGCAAATCGATGGATGAAATATAAAAACAGGTTGAGGTAACATGGAATAGAATTTCATGAAATGTAAACACATCAGATGGGAATGATGCTGGAAGTGACTTTCATCAAACAGCGGTAAAATGATGCTCGAGTATGGTGACTTAAACATATTCAGTTCATTTCACATACACACTGTATATAATACACTTCAAAATGTGCCATTGCAAACTTTTTGTAACCAATTTATTCAATGCATATGGTATTAAGGGTGATTTGTATCTAATCTGCAGTATATGCATTGGCAATAATTTGATGATATTGAGTTACGACACTGGGTGATACTGAGCGACAAAACTGTGCAATGATGGGCGCAGAAACGATTGGCTCTGTGAAAATTTCATGTCAAATTTGAAATGGCCAATTGTGTGATGTTCCGTTATATCCTAATGATTTGATGGTTATAGTATCCGTATTTCCTCATGTCGGTAATCGTTTATCAAATTTATTCCTAACTTTTAGAAAGATCGAGCAGTTGTGCAGTGAAAACTCATTCGTCTAACATACCCTTAACCCAAACTTGATTCCCAGGGGCGAAATAAAGAATGCCTTTCAGCTGACTACTCTCTGTAGCCCGTGATATCTTTAGACCCAAAGCGATTCTGATTTCTTAAACTATTGCTTTCGGCTCAGCAAGAACGTTGCTGTCTTTAGGCCGTATAAACACATAGAGAACTAATTCTTAAGTGGAAAATGAATTATTGTTTGTGTTCTTTGAATTTTATTTTCTATTAAATAATAGCTGCATAATATAATATTGATGGTAACTGGTAAGTTATTGAACGTAAAGAAAGGCCACACAAAAACAGAAGTAATATGCCGCAAAAATAGAAATTTGGAAAATTCTAAAGGCGCTCAAAAAATAGAGTAATTTGTATTTCCCAGTAAAAAGTAAACAGTAGTGAATTACTGGTTATATATTAAACGTGCAAGCATGATGTTATCATCACCTCAAGCAAAGAATAAAGAAAACTTTTATATTCTGCAAACATAAAAGAAAAGCACAAAGAAAAACATAAAAGTTAAAAATGCGCCATTATAAACAGGATCCAGCAGAGAAATATTGCGAAGCTAAAGCTAAAATTTAATACAATATGTAGAAATAGAGTACAGTGAAAGATTTTTCCCTGAGGTAATGTCTTTCGCCACAAATTATGTAAAAGTACCGTTTTTGTCGTATTTATATATACTTTAAAATTTGGCCAATTAAATTTTCATCCCTTTTTAAAATAATGTCTAAATTTCGCTTTGGTCGGACGAAATATAAGCTTATAGTACAGTTAGGAAACACATTGATGGCGGCATTGCAATTTTTTCTATTCAGTTTTGTCGTACCGAAAGTCGCCAACATCGCAAAATTTTCACCAAGGGCGATAAAAAGATGAAAATGACCCCAAAAGTCCACGGAGCACATAAAAAATATGAAAAAATAATTTTTCAGCCCTCTTAAACTGCGCCGTAGATCATTTTTCTCAACTAGATCTCGAGTGTAAATGATCTTCGTTATCACTATAATTTCAGCGCGATAAAAAAATTGGGCTGGGTAGGTGAGAGAAGAAGCGTTATTAAGAATGCATCACCCGACGACATCGGAAGTAATGTTGGCACCGCAATTTCAGCATTAATGATTCAAATTTGCTCCAGAGAGTGATAGATGCCCTTTTACATCACGAACTACATTTTAGCATAGTGGACGACAAGGATTTTAAATTTAGCTGCCATTGCATGCGCACGTTTTCTTGAAAACTTGGCTCCTAAGAAAGAGGGGGAAATGGAATGACAGGAGAGGTGCAATTGACCATGATTTTCCTATTGTGTATTGGACATTTTTAAAAACGAGATTTCGATGGAATAAAAGGGGATTGAAATCTATCAGCATTTAAAATTGTATCATTTTTGCAGCAACAACAACAACATGCAGATAAATGCAAATACGATGTAGCATCAGGCAACGTAAATTTAAAAGATGATTAGTTTTTGTGAGGGTTTTATTCTGGGAGGACGACCAGGCTCGGCGTGACTACATAAGCAAACTAGGTAGTCCCCCCTGGGGCGGCACAACGGCAGATTTTTTAAGGTGCTTAATACTGCAGGATGATTGAGGTAAACTTGGCAATAAATAAATGCAACTGAAGAAATTATTTTCAATTGAATGCCTTCGTCAATATTTACTATATATATATATATATATATTATATACAGTTTCACTTATCCATTTTTTTCATATCCCCAACTTCTTGCCATCTTTTTAAGGTCTTTGTGCATAATTACAAGCCTTGGGAATTAAAATTTTCTCCTTCCACAGTAAAATCCCAGACTTTATTTTTGTTATGGAATAAGCTTTGGTTATCACAATTATGGGTTGGGATACACTTCCTTATACACATGAGACGCCATGAGAGTGCGTGGACAGTTACGGTAGCGCATGCGTGGAAACAAAGAAGATTCGGGAGACGTGAAGCAAACGTGATGGAGGTTGGACGCAGGGCAGCGACGCTTATGACATATTAATATAGCGGATGTTACCATCGCGACGATATACTTTTGACGAATTTGGACACTTTGAGTTATGTGCGTTAATGTAGAAGGCGCGACGTTGTAATTGTGTGAAGTAGTTGCTTTATTCATTAAAGGACATAATATTTATCCATAGAGTTCTAGAGTTATTCATAGTGCCTCATTATAAAGCATAAGTTCCACATACTTCCTTTTAACCAGAACTAGAATGAAAGGCAGGAATGTGTCGTACTTTGTCACTTTTTGATTGTTGCAAGATATATTAGGTTGAAATTTTTTTACGGAGGGAGGCTCACGTCGTTCGCCCTAGGCGGTAAATTTGTTTGCGCCGGTCGTGAAGACAACGAAGCTCATATTTATTTAAGAAGACAGAAATAACAGATTTTGTTGTGATCAAATTGAGCTTGTAGCCTTGAAGCTGCAAATTAATTCAATTGGATTTTGCGAATAAATCGGTCATGTAAGCAACATCGATCTTAAATTATAACAATCTGCCTCTCAGAGCTACATCTTTCTCTTCGAGGAACTAAAGCACAGAACCGAAAAGATTACAGAACCTATTGAGGCAGGCGCCTTAGAAAAACCTCGGTGTGTAGAAGCAAGCGATTGAATTCTTCATTTTGTCCTTACACCGCAGCCAGAATAATTGATCGTTAAGAGCATGACTGTGAATTTTGTTCGCAGCAGAGATGACATGTTGTAATGACAGATGCAAACGACCGCTGAGGTTTTTTGGAACTAATTGCTGTCTATGAATCACACAGTGAATAGTTAAAGTACCTGGTACATCCTTCTTCGAAAGGGCGATGAACCCAAGATGACGACCCACCATTGTAGGAGCTCCATAAGTGGCAACAGACATAATGTTCGCAAGAGGAATATTTTTCCCTTTAAAATAATCTTTGACAGTATTAAAAATGCATTCACCTTTAGTATCTGCAATCAAGCTTCTTGCAAAAAGCATCTCTTGAATAATTTCCCTTCCTTCACAAGCCGAACCTACGCCAACAGTAAAGCCTCATTACTTGGCAAGGTTGATTCATCAACTTGAAGAGAAAATTCGGTGCCTATCTTAAGTTTGCATAACGAAACTTCAACGTCTTCAGCCACCTCATCAATTCGTCGTCAATCTGTATCGTTGTTTAATGGGACATTTTTGATTACATAGGATGCGGCTTGATGGTGTAAAACTTCGTTTCTAAATCTTCCTTAACAGCGGCAGTATCAACTTTTCGCCGATAGTATGAGCTTTCCCCGATTTATACAATTAATTTTGATATATTATAAGAGGTTATCAAACCATCGTCGCATTTTTGTGATGTGGTTTCCAGTAAGCTTGAGACCGACTGTGCCTTCAGAAACTTGTCCCTGATGTTCGTGAAAAACGACCAACCTTTATTTGTTTTGTCAGGATGAATTTTTAGCAGATGTTCCTGCAAAGGTGACGGTTTCATTGCGTCATTAGATAACACTTTTTTGCAAAGTAAGCACATGGATAATTGCGAGTTAGACGACGATTGAACAAATGTGAACTTCAAGTACGTGGCACTGCATTGACAACACTTCTTTTTGTTAACCGACATCGTTGACAGCAGCAAAATATGATGAGGGAAAATAACTATTTCTCAAAATTAAGAATTCACGATAAAGCACTGAGCCACAGCCTAGAAGTGCCACTGCCCTTGGCAATAGGGCTTTGCATCCCTCCAAAAACTGTAGGTACATTTGCTGCCCTTGCGCTGTAGCAGCACAAACATGTCAAGTATTTTGCTGGCCGTCGCAAGGAATGAGTAATTAGCAAAAAATTTTGTGTAACAGTTTAGTATCTACACAATTTAAACGAAGGCTGCGGCAGCTCTTAACTGCAAGACTCGAAGAGAGGAAATAAATAAAGCGAAATATACATATATGAATGCAGTGTATTAAGAGAAAGGGGAACTTTCGTATTTGGTTCAAATGTTAGTTGGCATCGAACTTATTTTGAATATTAGTTAGCTCGTACTAAATCGGTGACTATTATCCCTACAATGCTGAGCAATGGAAGATTAATAATGATTAGTTCTTTAGACAAATTTTCTAGTCTCCTTCGACTAGCTTTGGTTGTATTTGCAAAACAGGTGACACATTTCTGCAGCATTTCAAAGAATAAGCAAATTTTGGTGCCCATCTCTTACTAAATGCGCAACGCAACAAGTAATGTCAATATGTACGGCTATAAAATGCGGAAATTGATGATTTATTTCCGAAAACAACGAAATCAGAAAAAGAGAGAAATTGCAGATGATGAGGATCCAGTAAGTTTGTATCTGCAACATAAATAGCCATCGCGTATATTTCATTTTCCTATTAATTTGTTTGACAATGATTTGATCATAAAGGTTCATTACGTAACTAAAATACAGAGACTAAATGGAAATTTTAGAATCGTTTTTATTTCTATTTTCCTGCGCGGCATGTATTAATCCCTGCCCTATCATCACTTCTTAACCTATATAATACTAAAATAATTCGCATATTTGATAAATTTTCTCCAGAAATTTAGTTTTGTAGCATGAAACAACGGCCAAGGTCCTAATTAATTCCAATCGCTGTGAAAAGCAACTTGAGGATAGCTAAGAAATCAGATTTGCACTGCAGCACATTATAATATTTCGAATAAAATTTTATTTCATTCTGAAAGTATTAACAAACGGAAATTTGCCGACTGTATTTATAACAGTAATTATAGAAATTTATAAGTATTTTCCCCTGAAATTGATATGGCAGTATTTTTTAACAAATTTTTTCAGTGAGGGTCTCAACTACTCCATTTCAGAAAGTCGTCTACAGAATCAAACATGTCGGACATAATAAACAATTTTTTTGGTTAGCAATCTCCAAGTTGGACATCCATGAAAGTTTTAAAATTCGAGTATATGTTTGATCCTAGCTATGAAAAATTTATTTTTAGAGAGGATAGCAAATTAATTCCCTTAGAATCGGCAACTTTTTGACAGTAATTTTTTCTCGAGCGATGGTAGTAATTAAAAAATGCAGAGTCTGGAAGTGCTTCACACTCTGTTAAAGAGTAATCCAATGTACATACACGGTTTTGTTCCTTGATTAAGATTCATGAACTTACAGGAAGTCCAGTAATTATTGTCAATTAAGGCCACAATAAAAACAAAATTTGTACCAAATTTCGCGACAGTTGCTCTAGAAAAATGGAAAATAAAACCGTGAAAAATGGTGTTACGCATAAACACTCAAACACGCTACCTGCAACAAAAGCAAAAGAAAGACTCGGCATTTTCCAGAGGTATTATTATGAGTGGGTGGGTAAGCGTATGATGAAGATGTAATTGTGGTGACACAAGGCGTTTGACTTGGCGCTTACGTGTTTTCTGCTCCAGGCACGTGCGTTTACGGATATGGAAATATTTATGTCGGTTGGTATGGACAAAGATTTCCTTTGCAGTCAGTCTTTGACTCGGCTGGAGTATTAATGAAGTCGTAGGTGAATCGACAAATGCGCAGATTAAAAGTCATTGCGTGTCGATTTCACAGCACCTCTCTCATGTCGGATAACGGCACGGAAAATTATTTCCATTTTGCGTGGGCGGTTACTACACATAAAGCTTTATTTTGGCCCATTTTTTTTGCTCAGAGTATGTAGCTTAGCGGCGTTTGAAAGCACTCGCTCTCACTTTTTATATTATTATTTTTTTCTCATTTCTATTTTTGCCATCAATCAATTTCTGTGCCTTGAATTAAGAGGGTATACAGTTTCTGTTTCCAAACTGACACGATTTGTTTGTATTCTAATGTCTCAAGGAATTTTGTTTCTTTTTTATTTTGCATGCGCCACTGGCATAACTTCCGGCCTGTTTGCAGGGTCACCCTCTTTCTCTCTCTCTTTTTATCCCCGTCGTTCGAGTCCTTCGTGCTTTCCAACCGCTTTTTTACCACATCTTGTTACTTAATTTGCATCGATTAAAAGTCTGGCGAGTATGCTGCTCATGGATCTACCTTGGATGTGAACTAAATTGTTAACCATATAGCATTTCACATCTATTATAGACGGAAAAGATCATTCAGTGTGGAAGTATTTCCAACCGTGCTTTCATATTTGGACTTCGCATCTACCTTACTCGGGATACGAAGTCCCTGCCTGCGGCCAACTTTATCTGTTGATCCCAGAAACATGTAGACTATTTTTTTTTTAATAGTCACGTGATTTCTCTGTACGCTTACGTCTTAGGACTGTATTATAGGATATCTTGGATGGGACCGACTCCTTATTGAGCCCTTTGAATCGTGATACGCGTACGCACTTCCGATACTTGTAGAAATTTTTTCTAGTTCGTTAAGCCTCAAGACAGTAGTTATAATAACTAGGCCACTGAATCAACAAAAATTACTTGATGTTAATTGACAAAATACGGTTTGTTATAAACTGGCTTATCAGAAATTTATTTTATCGAATATAGTTCGTTGATTTTTGTGAGGAATCAATATCTAAGGACAGAATGTGTTTCAAATTATTATGATTTCATCTCCGAAAATATCCGTCAACGTAAAGAATTGAGAAAGCAGACGTTGTTTCGATTCATTTAATTTTAACGAAACAGAAAAAACACTGATTTGAGTTTCTTATAATTAAGGCATCTAATTTAGAGACGACCGTTGTTTTTTAAACTATGTGGAATTATTTATCCGTATTCTCATACTTTTATCTCTGTTTCTTGGTTTTTGTTTTCCTTTTTATCTTTAAAGCTTACTTTTGATTATTTCCTTTCTTCGAACTTTTCTCAATTTTTCCTTTTTTTGATTTTACTTCTATTTATTTTACTTTTCTAACCGAATTACGGCTTACATAATAATTTCTGCCACCCACGTATAGATTATAGCTCAAACTAGAGCTTTATTTTTCCTCATTCGTCTAGCGGTCCAAGACACTCCGGGCTAAACGGAGGGACCCTGGTTCGAATCCAGGATGGGGAAAGCGTCTCTTTTTCTCCAAAATTACACAAGCTCTAGTTTGAGCTATAATCTATACGTGGGTGGCAGAAATTATTGTATAATAAATTCCCCCACGAAAACTCACAAAAATCTCGCCCCGGGGGCTTTTCTGTGTTGACCATATTTGGCAATTGTGTTATCCCTGTGAAGGGTAATAATACCTTATACAAATTACGGCTATTTAATTTTCGTTTATTTCAATAATACTTATCGTTAAGCATAAATATAATTCGGGATTGGTTAAAATTGCAGCTATTTTTCTATTTCTTCAATTGTTTTAAACAGATAAGGAGTCCAATATCAATCATTGCAATAATGCTAAGTTAATGTCGCTGACGGAGTGAAAGGCCTTCATTTGGCCAAGTTACTATGGATCTCACGAAATGTCAAAATCTGCATTCGTGTTGAGAAAGAGTCCATTATTAATGTCAGTTATAAAAGATGCATTATTAAGAAATTTAATAATAGAGGGAAAACGCAATTAGTTTAGTAATCAGGCTTTACATATGTGTGAATTGTAACTGAGTTGAATTAATATTTGATCAAGATGAAGACTTTTTTGTCTAAACCGTCTTATTTGACGTGACATTTAGCATGGCAGCTATTAATTTCTATGGAAGGTATTACATTATTCAAGAAATGGGGCTGGCCTTATCATAAAAAGTGCGTAAGTTATAGAATGTTTAAATCAAATCGATTTATTTCAATCCAACCACGATTTACATTCATGTTATATATATATTATATATAATTATTGGCGTATATTCAAGGGGATATATTTAGTCTCAGATTTTAGCATTTTTGGGTCAGTATAGCCCAGTTGCTATTGCGCCATGAAACTCCAAACAAACACAATTCTGATAAACCAAACAATTCTCGGCTTTTTAGCAATTTTACAGAAATTGCTTTTCATTTTCTGCACAGAGTTTAAATATGTAAACTTAAAAAAACAAACATCCATCATGTCCTTTAATCAAAAAGTAATCTACCCACTCTTCCAACTCAAAGTCATTTATGGGAGTCATAGCCAAACATGGTAACTGTTGATAACCTTACACAGTCAAAGAAGTAC
The DNA here is from genome assembly GCA_006491805.2 of Dysdera silvatica. Classification (NCBI taxonomy): domain Eukaryota; kingdom Metazoa; phylum Arthropoda; class Arachnida; order Araneae; family Dysderidae; genus Dysdera; species Dysdera silvatica. Next base: position 170,226,541 of record QLNU02014802.1, on the reverse strand, counting down.
AACCCAAAAAAGACTTTTGTGGAATCAGCAGCCATTCTGTCTTATAAACATTAATAATAAAAAACATAAGACAACGGTGGATAAGAAACGTACTGCAGAAAAGCCGTAATATATATAATACGGAGAGTAATCTAGCTTCCGTAGAGATAGTGTAGGAATTGCAACATTGTAAAAATTCCAAAGAGAGCACAGTAACATAATGTGTGACAGTTTAAAATTATATATATATATATATCATCATCATCATATTCAACCATTATCTATCCACTGCTGGATGAAGGTCTCTCCAAATGCTTTCCACACAAGTCTATCCTGGGCCATTCGTTTCCACGTCACCCCAACCTGTTTTCTTATTTCATCCACCCATCTAGTTTGAGGACGTTTTCTAGGTCTTCGGTGGTCTCTTGGAATCCAGTTCAGAATTTCTGTTGTCCATCGTTGATCAGTTCTTCTTGCAATATGCCCAGCCCATCGCCATTTCAGCCCTTTTACTTTAACAATGATGTCCTCTACTCTAGTTTGCTCTCTCACCCAAGTGTTTCTTTTTCGATCTCTCCTAGTTATTCCAAGCATGCACCTCTCCATGCTCCTTTGCGTTGTCTGTAACTTTCGTATTGCTCCAACTGTTAGACTCCATGTCTCTGATCCATAAGAGAGGACTGGCAATACACACTGGTTGAAGACCTTTCTTTTTAGACACAAAGGCAATTTCCCCTTCAGGATAAAACTGTTTCTTCCAAATGCACTCCAGCCAAGTTTAATACGTCTGTTGAGTTCTTTCATAATGTTGCCATCCATTGAAATCAGCTGGCCAAGGTAAATATATTCATATATTCATGGTTTTGCCATATATATATGATATTTTTAATCGGGAGAGACTGGGGAGGATTGCAATGAACGGAGAATACCCACTGCTGCTACTGTAACTAAACTATGAAACTGAAATAACTATTTCAAACTGAATTAACTTGTCCAGCCTATGATTATTTTCTATTAATAGAAAGCTTTGAAATTCATTGATTAGTAAATTTTGGAATTTATTGGTTATTAAATTTTAAAATTTCTTGATTATTAAACTTCAAAATATCTCGATTAGTAAATTAAAAGAAAATACTATGACCTCTATAGAAATGCTCCAAAATATTCGTTACTTTTGCTTCAACTCATTTTATTTTTATAACGAAGAAAATTACACCATGCAAATGGAAATGTTCCGCTAATGATTCATGTCTTATTTAAATTGGTCCCATGTTAATATTTTACTGAAAAAATAATTAAAAGGACAAAAAAAGTAAACAGAGAAGAGAAAATTTGAGTTTAACTTTCAACTAACGTAATTGGAATGTTAATTAAGAAAGTTGTGATTTCGTGAGAAAAACTGTTCTAAAGCTTTTTTAATAACAGCTATTTGGGGGATGTATTTTCTTAATTTTTCATTTCCTCCAAAGTTAATAAAGAAATTCACACTAAAACGAGAAATGGCTATTTACCGACTGAAGGATAAAATTGGTTCTCGGTCAGAAAGCCTCTGCGGAGTTCTTGAAATTCGTAAGACCTTTAACCATCTACAATCATTTATACCAGATCAGAGTTGACTCACCTAGATCAGATATAGACATTCAGATGAGTGGCCGACCCAAAAGGTTTAAGGTCAACTTAAAGTAGCTTGAAACACCATATTTGTAGGGTCCATGCCTACAGTTGTGTCAACTGTTTCACGAGCGAAACGTATAAAAATTTGGCCCATATATAATAAACAAGCAATCGCATTCGGTCACTAATTCGGTCTTTTAACAATGTGCCATACCTCTATTTCATGCCACATATGAAACTGAGCTTATGGCACCCTGATGCAACACTGCACTGATGAAACATATGACGAACCTAAATAAATGAATGCGCATAGACTACGCGGAACTATTCCTTTTTCACACACTTGTTTGTGAAAAAGGAATCATTCCTTTTTCACAAACAAGTGGGTTAGTACTTGCTTGAATAAGTTGTTAAAAGTTAGAAAAATACCTGACTGCAATTTTAACTATTTAAACTGTGGTGATGGAATGTTTAATTTATCTCTGTATTAAATGGGACACAAGAAAGATATCTTTGCAGATATTACGAAAACCGTCATATAGGTATTCGTTTATTTCGTGAAACTGTTGGTCCGATTTCGCACTTAATGCAATTTCAGTTTTGTGAACAGGTTTCCCTAAACACGTAATTTATAGAAGTTTTGTTTGCAATGAAGAAATATACATGGACGGTTTCAAAAGTCATGTTTCATTCATAAGAAAAATTACGCAAGCAAATATCAGGTTCGAAATTTCAATCTTTTAACGCGGATTTTTTAGTTATTTGCTCCCAGGTTAATCTAAACGATATATCGCTAAAACACGTAAACGTGATACGCATATCTATTCACAAAGCAGTATTTGGAAAACGTAAAATTAACCATTTTATAATCTCAATACTGTCATGAAAGTATGTTGCTCCATTTCCAGACGTATTGTGATCCTTTGCAAGCGAAAAGATCATTTTCAAATGTAAATTCCGAAGTCCCTCTCTCTGCATCTGTATATCATTAAACCTTAATCAAAAAAATTAAGATGTCAATAAGTTTACTATGCAATAAACAAATATAATAATTTCTTCTTACCACAAATAAGTTTTCCTCATCATTTTCAAAGTGCGTTTATGTTGCCGCCTGGCTAAATATCATCAAGAATTAAGGCAAACCAATTTCAATAATAGACGGAAATTATGAAAGAGACCGACAGACAAATGTGTCTTTGAATTATTTTGCAAGTTAAATCGAGTTAACTCTTATGAACTAATGTTCATTTCCCCTTATCAAGATTCAGAAACAGCCCCCACTTAAAGTAATCTCGGAGTACGAAATCTTTTGAAACTGGCTCTGATTATTTACGACCCAAAGCTGATGTTATTAATGACTTCTTAATTAAGGGGAGAATTGGCGTGTAGTTTAAGCAATGATTAATTTTTGAAATGATTACTAATAAAGTTTTACGTTGCTGGAACGTCTATAAGATGAACACTTCGAAAATTCGCTTTTTCGCCTCAAAAATAGAAGTTCTAAGGAGTTGAAAATTTCCACTGACACTTTAAAGTGCTGCATAAAATTTAGATTATACCCTTTTAAACTCATTAACTACTGTACCAGTACGGTGTATTTATTCAATGTATAAAAGAATATACAAGATATATAAAAAGGGGAGTTGATACCTTTTCTTTCGTGGAGATCTTGAATTTTTCACCGTATAGGTGTTCGAGTTTACTTATGCAATGTTATTTCCTAATAAGGGAAACACGCGGGACCGGACATTTTGTCCCTTAAATAGAGATGTCTCTTCTTTGGAGGTACATGTGTTGATACATACAGTAAGGGACTCCGAACATTTTGTACTTTAAATATAAGTGTCCTTCCTTCGGAGGTACATGTTTTGATACATAAAGCGAGGGACACCCACGAGACCGGATATTTTGTCCCTTAAATAGAGGTGTCCCGTATTCGGAGGTACCTGTGCTGATACATACAGTAAGGGACATCCATGAGACCGGATATTTTGTCCCTTAAATAGAGGTGTCCCGTATTCTGAGGTACATGTGTTGATACATAGAGTAAGGGACATCCACGAGACCGGACATTTTGTCCCTTAAATACAGGTGTCCCTTCTTCGGAGGTACAGGTGTTGCTACATATAGTAAGGGACATCCACGGGAATGGACATTTTGCCCCTTTGAAAGATATGTCCTTTCCTCGGAAGTGTCCCTTACAAGAGGTAACACTGCATTTGTCAATGACCTAATTTCGTTGATCACCTAAAAATCTTCGCATGACACAAGTTACAAATGAAGTGTTAGGTTATCTGTTAATAATTATATGAATTGTTAATTATTATTTTTATTCATAATTATTATTTTTATTCATAATTATTAAATTATTAGTGAAAAAGTATCACCTTCAGGTTGTTTTAAATAATCGATTGCTGTTAGTAATGGTCAGAATCTTCAACAGGAAGCCCTTCTGATTCAACCCATGAACGACCAGTTAGTTGTAATAAATATATTCTTTGGCTGTATCCTTTCTTTTTCACATTCTGTAACTGCATGAACAGGTCTGTTCCATGTTACAAGAGGAAAACGTTGTCAGCTGTTGTTTAAAGATGCCTTTCCCAGTTCGAAGCGTAACGTTGAGGGGGCAGAAAAATAATTGAAATTATATCTCAGACTACCATACTTCTCTCAATCCTGATAAATAAAGGTACTCAAAATTTGTCACAAAAATTCAGAAGGGACAATCACCTGCCCCAAAGGAATAATTGAAACTCATTGAACAATAAGGCCGGATAAAGGATTTAGATAACAGATGACAATTTTTCCAATCCCTGAAGGACCAGGGCAATTTAAAAATCCGTCGTTTTCTTCTGTTCAAGGGTTGTTGTTTATTGCTTCAAGTTAACTGCGGAAACGAATATAGGAATCCTGTTAAGTGCGCGGATTGAAACCTGATAAACAAATACCTGGCCGCATGAATTTTTATTTACAATTGGTTGATTGATCGAGTTCTGGGATGCAATGACAGCAAGGGTTATGCTGTGTCAATAACTTTATATTGAACACTTTTCCTTAGTGACGTTTTCGTATCTGTGGTGACATGTGAAGACATATTCAGAATGATGGCATATTATTTGTCCGCTATATGATGTTATTTCATACAAATGAGTTCATTAAAAATGAGTTTGTGTAAAGAACTGAAGCCTGGAAAGAACTAAACTTCAATACAATACTTTGGTAAAGGTATTATAAATATTAGTGACATACTAATAATTATTACCAATAAGCATCATCCTAAATTTTGGAAGTCAGTTCTTATGATAGTAAGCAACTTTTGAATGAGACAATTTAACATAAGCTTGGTAATTTCATCACTAGCGCACCAAGAAAGTCAAGAGGGTTGGTGGGGGGGTTATGAAAATAAAACTCTATTTATTTATACGTATATATTTACGTATTATACGTATATTATACGTGTATTATACGTACGTATTTATATATATAAAAAGTTATGTCGTAATGAAGTGTTACGACCCTTATCGACTTCCCTGATTACGCCAGTGCACTGAACTATGAACTCCAAATTAAACTATTTTTGGGTGCATATATTTTCAATTAACATTAATTTAAAACAAATATTAGTTTTTATTTAACTAACATTTGAGGTTATATTTCATATGAAAGTGAGAGGCATAAATGTTGCATACGCATGTAATAAAAAAAATTCAAAGCAAACGCAGATACATTGAGAAAATTATATAAAATTAGTCTCTACATCACTGTTCTTGAAAAATAAACGTAAGTAGCCATAGATCTGAATAATTAGGTGCACTGCGTGCACCCAAATTAAAAATTTACGTGCAGGAATAAAATTTTATGTGCACCCTCTAATTTCGAATCCTGGTATAAAAGGGGGTCGCGGCTGGAAAAAGGTTGGAAACCACTTCGCTAGGAAATGATTCCATAAAATTCCAGTAGATTATTTGAAAACATCTTCCATCTCATAATTTAATGGACATTGCAAGATAGGCAACCGTACTATTGTTTTTTTTGTTTTTGTTTTTATCACAGCCAAAACTATCTGTTATATCAGCTTTTCTAAATGTTCAGTTAATCTGTGCAATTTTCTGCAATTTTTAAGGAAGCTACATTGTAATTAGTTTAAATTTATTCGAAGTTCTAGTTTTCGAAATGATATGAATAGGATTATTTAGACGTAATTCAGAATGCTCTCTGCAAAGTTTAAAAAAAAAATTAAAGGAAAAATATAATCACACAGAATGATTGTTTCGTGATTGTAATATGCTGGCGATTCGATGTGTCCTTAAAAACAGTGATGGTTAAAAGCTCGGGACTATTTACATAGTTCAGTTAAATCATTCAATTAATTTCTCCTCTTATATCGCTGCAGGGATTTGTTAAAAAGACGTTAAAATATTACAGTTAATTCCAAAGTGGAGTACGTTTTTACCTTTCTCAAACGCGTAGTTTCATATTTAAGCTTAATTCTTGAACAGAGTTGATAGTTAGCGATAATATAAACTGAGAAATTTGTAAAATTTTTAAAGTGGTCTTATTGAAAGTCTCCGCATTAAAGCAAAGCGATTATACGTTTTGCAGCATCGCAGGGATTATCTTTTCAGAAACGATAGTCGATAATGATATAAATTAATTTCTCCATCATGCGGATTTCGCAGAAAAACGAATTTAAAAACTAGCTTTAATATAAACGTTGTTACTATTTATACATTATTGATAATGGCAAGAACTCTGCATTAATTTTGAGAGTTCTGAGATTAAATTCGAAAAATAATTACGCAGCGTAAAAAATTAAAAAAACAAAAACGAGAAAGCTTTGATGCACACATGCCGAGCTAATCTCCCTCAAAATTACAATTTTATTCCGATTCAGTGAACGAATTTCTTTCCTTTTACAAAGATTTGCCATTTTTTTTAAAACGTTTTACCTTTTAAAATCCCTTGAACTCAATTTACCGGGTAATTTAAAATAATAAACCTTAAATCTTAAAGGATTAAAAACCATTTTGAACCATATGGCAGGACGTTTTTTCCTCTTTTTCCCTTCTATTGTAAAACGGTCCACTTCTATTCAAATTTAACATCCAAGTGAAAGGGATTTTAATTAGAGCGGCTTTTGAAAAAGGGAAAGTTTTTCCCCCTTTTTCTCCAAATCGATTTGCTACCATTCCCCTAATCGATGATATATCCGGTCCGAATGTGATCAATTTCTTAAAAGAAATATAAGTAGCTGCGAGTTTTTTTTTCTACGACACTTCAAGGCGGACCGCAATCCCCTGAAAAAGGGCGATTTCTTAAATATTTAAATTTTACACATTGGAAGATGCCGTGCCCAAACGCAGCGAGGGAAGAATTTATGATTTATTTATTATCAATTTTGCTCGTGCAGGGCTTATGGAACGTTTCGAAATTCGGAAAAGCTATTTAATAGAAATGGACCTGTTTCTTTATAGCCCCCATAGGAAATATTTATCGTATACAGGAGCGTGGACCATCAGCGATAAAATCTGAGCATGCGCAGTCAGTGATATAGCTGGTTATTAAAGACTACATGAAATATAGCACGGCGTGAGAACTACCATCCTATTCCAGATTTTTATTAGTCATTTATACCGTGTCGGATGATTACAGTAGTAGTTTAAGGAAACAAATTTGCATTTTGTAAGTTAAAATTTAACTATTCAGGTGTGGGCGTTCTCTGACTGAATGGAGGTGACAGAATAAAGTTCCACTCGTAGGTCCCATAAGAGCTGTTGCTTCGATACTGGTGTGTTTTTAAAGCACAACATTTCGGGACACAGTTGCTTCCTTCATCAGGTTGAAGGGGAAAAAAATCTTCCCAAAAACTCCACCTTCAATTCAGAATGGAATCAGTCTGCTTTCAACACTTGTGTCCTTAAACCTTGCACGAGTGTCAAAATGACTTTTAATTGGAGTAGATTGCAAAGGATTCAAACGTAAGCAGGGAAATTCACCATAGACGTTATCTTTGCTTATTGTAGTCCAGCAGCGGAAGGGCTACTAAATTCCCCAGGCCGTTAGAGGTTCGGATTTTCGGATAAATGAGGGTTCCTAAATTCCCCAGGACATAAGAGGTGTGGACTTTTCGGAAAAATGCAGGTCCAGTGCCTTAGAGTTAATCCATATGTCGTACAATCAATCCGGGTTCGAATCTCAATGACATTGTAGAATCAGAGTTTGGTTCCTTTGTCAACAGAGGCTCGTATTCTTCGGAAAATTGCAGGTCCCGGCGCAGTATGACCTTTGTATCCTTGCGACGTAAAAACGCAAACGATACAAAATTTACCATCGATTCATCGAGGTTTGTGAAGAAATATAAGCCATGGATGTTGTGCTCAAACCAGCAACTTCAAGGGTTGCAGTCTCGATGCTCTGATCGCTAAGTTCATGAGACCAGCCACGCACAGTCTCTTCCTTCATTCATGTGCTTTCATACTTGGAGTGGTCAGACAACACTTTTCTCTAATTCCGTAATTAGAGGCGGTTGGGAAGGGACTGGTGATAAGACTAAGATAAGACTACCCTGATTCGAATCTAGGATGGGGACGGCGTTTCTTTTTCCCCCCAAAAAAATCTCTAGTTTGAGCTACATATACGTGGGTGGCAAAAATTATTGTATAATAAATTCCCCCACGAAAACTTACAAAAATCTCGCCCCGGAGGCTTTCTTGTGTTGACCATATTTGGCAATTGTATTATCCTTGCGAAGGATAACAATATCATACATTATTGCGTTACGTACATATTTAATGATTATTTCAATACCTATTGTGCATTAGCGCTCAGTTGGTGTGTAATACCGTTAGTAGGCAGGTTAGTCCATTGCAGTTTAGGGAAGGCCGTCTTGGAGGAACTGGTTTTTCCCGCGCGAAAAACCAGTTTCGGCAAGACGCCCTTCCCTAAACTGCAATGGACTAACCCGTCTGCTAACGGTATCACACTGATACGAACTGAGCGCAAATGCACAATACTTCCTTTCTACTACTTTATAATTCGCTTTCTTTTAGATTATCCCCTCCACGCTTTAAATAATCTTAATTGGAAGAGTTATTTGATTGTATTTCTAGAAATAATGTTCGCCACATCGACAACCATTATTCATCCACTCTCGGATGGAGGTATCTGTGCACCACGCTTACGCGTTGTACGTATGAAAGTGAAATACGGAGAATTTGATCTTAAAGATCTAGCCACCCTGGACTTAACGAAGAATTTTAGCTTAACGAAGAGTCTTAGCTACTACGTGCGATACCGCACGTTACGCGGGACTCACAGTATCACCTTCCCTTCAGTTGACTTTCCACGTATCTGCTTCAAATTTGTCTTCTTTCTAACATGGTACTGATTCTTCCAGCAGACAACCAGCTGTGGAGCTAAATTACATAATCGTAAACGAATTACTTTGCGCCCTACGGTTAGCGCCTTAGCTATATAATCTTGCGCCCCTAGTAGAACTGTACGGATTGCGTTCGCTAGCCACGGATGCTTCCTCTCCTATGAATTATTTCAGTCGATCTTGCGCTCTATCTCGCCTGCGCTTCTTTTCTGGGCTTTCCACTCAACCCCTAACTATGGCCCTACCTACGTTGATGTGGCGGTAACGCCCTTGCCTAGCTTGCCATTAATCCGGGTTCGACACCCAACGGTGCAACCAAAAAGAGTGATTGTCGAGTAGCTGTTCAATTCAGCCATGGGTTTATTTTCCTAGGCCAGTGATTCTCACTAGGCGGCCTGCGGGCCAGATACGGCCCACGAACATTAAAAACTGACCCGTCTACAAAAAATAAGAAATAGACAATTTTTTTTCAGAGGCCAATTTCCTTCTAGGGGGTTAATTTTTTTCTAGAGGGGCCTAAATCTCATACCTCAATGTTAATTCATTGAATCAGAAAATCTCTATGGTGGGGGTTAAGTCCCCCATGTCTATACAGGGCGTAAACTAATTTCGTTTTCATATCGTCTAGCCCACCGACCAAACAAAAAGGTTCAAAATGGCCTTTTTGTTTGTTTCAAAATTAATTGAGAATCATGGGTCTAGGCAAGGCTGTAGCCGGGATTTAATTTCCGTGATTCAAAATTTTTTACAGAACGTATCGATGTAGTTACAGCATGCAAGGCAGTAGCCAAGTCCCATTAAAAATTTAGTTTTGGGGGGACCGGTACCTAAAATCCCTCCCCCCCCCACTCTGGATACGGGCCTGGGTCTGTGTCTCCAAAGGTTCGGATTCCTCAGAAAGCTGTAGGTGCTGAACAAGTATGAATTTTACTGCTCTTGCGCCTTAAGAAACACAGTTTTTTTCACAATTTTATTTAGGGTAGAATATGAACATTTGCACAAAGATTTGAGGGAAGACATAGTATAGTCGATAAACCATGATTTCGATATTTCGCATGGTTAATATCTATCCGAGCATCCATAGGTAAAGGCGAGGATCTGACGAAGCTCAAGCTGTTCAAGAATAAAATTTAGTCTGTGTGAGAAACATTTAAAGAACGACTGAAATCAGGCTTTATGAAGAAAAAAGGATACTAATAGGTCAACAGATAAATTAATCTAAAGACAAAAGAAAGAGAGCAACCACCAGGCAATAGCAAAAGAACAATTATCAAACAATAGCAACAAAATAAACATCGGATGATATTTAAATTAAAGTTCATATGTATCGAGAAAAAAAATCATTGTTTTGAATAAACTTCAAAAAAAGTACAAATTTTATTTAAGTAATCTTCTCTCCCGCATTCATTGGCTTACTTCTGATTGGCACCAAAGCTTCGTACTGTATGTATATTTTCATATGTCAAGTGAAGCAAATTTTTAATAAGATTAAATCGATACATCCTTAATCATAGTTATTTATTCCTGCGATGAGTAATTTACGAAATTCATGCTTGAATTTGTTTTGTGATGTAATGGATTTTATTGTCTGTGGAGAAGAGTTCTACATGCTTCGACCACCATACCCCATTTTCTCTAGGCCAGACTAATTCTTGTTTGCTGTGTCCTATAGCTTTTGCTGGACGATGTCGCCTAGAGATGTTGAGGTAATAGAATATCTATGTGGAAGAAGTAGGTATTAGCTTGAGGTACGAGAGCATGATTATCGCGTTTGTAGTTTATTAGTCCATTAAGCGGTAAAATATCGTATTATTTCGATATGCGCGATGTAGTTTTTAGTTTTAGTTTAACAGTAGATCTATTTTCTAATGTTTGAAGCCTTAGTATATATTTATTTTAAAAACCCATGTTAAGTGGAAGTAGACAATGTAATAAACGAAACAGGAACAGTAAATATCAATTAGTATTTAACTAGGACGATAGTAGATGATTCTATACATAATACCAATATACCTGTTGACTTTTGGGCTCATATTGTTTATGAAATCATACCGTGATTCCAACGTTTGCCCAATCTAAATTTGGCCAGCCAACGACTGTATGTACTTCCAATTCCGGCTGTAGGTCTAAATTTGACGAGTGCTGCACATGTGCATTTGCAGATAACAAACGATGTTCTGGGTCATCCTTTGTGGGTACCGTCATATCCATGTACTTTCAGTATTGGCGTCCCGATTATTAAATGCAAACGAGATACCAAGATACCACCAGAAATTTCGTCAAATGCGTTCTTCATATAAATAGACGCTAAGCTAGAGGACAGTTGTAAAATATCCCGAAATAATCTTGAACATTGAATCACAAGAATGTGTTGCTTACTTCCGTTATGGTGGACATATATTTAACAACAATAATTTATACAACTGATATTCATGTTGGATGGTACACACAGAAACAGCACCGTATTCGAGTTGTATATACAAGACTGATGCTGTTGGATACTATGTTATAATAATTAGATATAAAAAATCATCAAATGGATGCTAATATAGAAAGCCGTAGCTTCCTTTCCAACGTACATTATCTTTAAACACTAAACGAACGTATAGATTAAGTCTGTATAACATCTGTAGTTTTTCAGATCCCGTGTAACGATACTATAATGAATTTCGCATAATTGTTTTCTATTTTAAAAGGAAATTTAATGCATTAATGCTGCTCATGTCGATGGACTTTTAATCTTCAATACTCATACACAATGATGATCGCTTTTCCTCATATACCGACTCAATAATTATACCACTCTGAAACAGACGCCTCTTTACCAATTTCCAATCCTCACATATGGTACGACACAACATTCTGTTTCGTTCAAACCAGAAAATTACCATAATATTATGGTAATATTTTGGATGTGCTTGCGCAAACTCTCTACCGAATACCTCCAAGAATTACAGTAGCTAGTAATACATTTACTCGGTTCGTAATAGGCGAAACGAAAATTTAATTCGCAATATCGGACCGAGAAAAGCCATTAGTAGAAATACAAGATAAAAAACGACCCTTAATACGTCAATTGCGTCAGAAGCGCGTTTTCTAATTTTAACATAATCTGGAGTTTAGGGTGTGAAAAACATCGAAAAAAGAACGACCGCCAAACAAGTTCCAAACGAATTAGAGTCCGGGGAATAAATTAAGTCATTAACGCGTTTTCCGGACATTCGATTTGCATCGCCTGAAATATAACTGCCAGCGGCTACATATTAAATAAACTGCTAGGAAGTGAGTTTCCCTATTATTGATCCCAAAGCTATACATATACTGTAAAATTGCAACTTGCTGACGCTTCATTAGGACGTCGCCATAAACGTTTCTTTCTCTGTGTCTATTCGGGCGTGTGTTTATGTCGATAATGTTCATCAGTTATGAGTTAATCGTGAAACTAACTTAACCAACCAGCATCAACACAAATTTGAATATCAGCTCGTGGTAAGTGTAGATATGGCATAATGCCGTCGGACTCAAAGTTCTTCGCCTATGAATCTCTTGATATTTTTATAAGTTTTCGCAGATTCGTTTTATGGAAAACCGGCTTTGTAATAGAAATTATGCTTTTCCAAAAGGGTATAAAACATTTTTTTACATGTTACTTTCTAAAGAGAATCTATAGAAATTAGAAATTATGAAGACACTAATTAAAATGTGTTAATTTAATAAATATAGTAATGTCCCTGCGAAAATCACCTCTACAAAACCTCTGCTAAAACGAAGTTCGATTACGTTTTACAATGTAAGGTTGGGCAACGGAGTACCACTGAACTGATAATATCTCATCGTTATATCTAGATTAGAAATTATTTATATGCTATTATGTGATAGTGCAAAGTTATTTCCAAATTAGGCCATTACAAATATTCATCATTCTCTCAAATTAAAAAGTCACAATTCATATGTATACCATCATGGCGATGATAGTGATGAATGTATGAATTATGACGTTTTTATTCCGAGTGGATGGTTAATAGTCGGCCATGTCCAACCGTTGAAATTATGCTACGCCCCTGCTATTATGAATATACCTACTAGTTTCCAAGAATTTGAACACAATTCAATGCAAACCACTAAGACAACTCTGGTAATGAATTGATTTCCAAAAGTCACTAAGTTATTGGTAAAAATACAATTGAACTCTTCTTCACTAGTTTTATTGTCAGTATTTTGATGTGGACTTAACTTTATTCTTCGTATCACTGATTATACAGGGTGTTTGGAAAATATCTGGCAAAACTTTAAGGGGTGGTAGGGGACACCAAATAAGGCATGTTTGACCATATCCCCGTGTCCGCAAAGGGGCCGGTTTGGCTGTAGATTTTAACTACTGTTTACGTGCATCACGTTGCTACACAGCCAATTGCACGAATCAAGTGTAATTTGTTATACATAATTTAAATGAATAAGCTAATAATACAGCAGAGACGAAGAAATCCGGAATTCCGTTTTCTGATTTTGATCTGTGTTACTGTTTAGTGAAAATAAGCCTAAAAATGCCTTTTTTAACACACTGGAAAAGAGTTGGGAACTGCCAAGTATGTGTAACAGGTGAAGAACATCAAAATAAACATTTTTTGTTCAGTGAATTATTTTTTTTCCAAAAATTAGCCGTTCGGGCACTACAGTGAATTTAGTATTTGCATCCACCACATTCAAGGTTTCCACAAATGGCTACAATGCGCCATTTCAAGAATTTTTCAAATTATTTAATGTCAACAGACGTGAGGCTCTCTCCGGCGATTTTTTATAATCAATTAAATTCACCGGAATTGTATGTGTAGAATTCGCCGCTTCAGGTGCGATTGTATGAATTCTACACATACAATTCCGGTGAATTTAACTGATTTTAAAAAATTGCCGGAGAGAGCCCGACGTCTGTTGACATTAAATAATTTGAAAAATTTTTAAAATGGTGCATTGTAGCCATTTGTGAAAACCTTGAATGTGGTGGATGCAAATACTAAATTCGCTGTAGTGCCCGAACGGCTAATTTTTGGAAAAAAATTCACTGAACAAAAAACGTTTATTTTGATGTTTTTCACCTGTTACACATACTTGAAAGTTCCCAATTCTTTTCCAGTGTGTTAAAAAAGGCATTTTTAGGCTTATTTTTACTAAACAGTAACACAGATCAAAATCAGAAAACAGAAATGCGGATTTCTTTGCCTCTACTGCATTATTAGCTCATTTACTTAAATTATGTATCAAAAATTGCATTTAATTCATGCAATTGGCTACGTAGCAACGTGATGGACGTAAACAGTAGTTACGCTCTACAGCCAAACCGGCCCCCTTGCGGACACGGGGATATGGACAAACATGCCTTATTTGGTGTCCCCTATCATCCCTTAAAGTTTTACCAGATATTTTCCAAACACCCTGTATATTCTGCATATGGGTAAGTTGCATTTAGAAATAGAGAATTGTATTTAATCAGGCCTTTAAATTAATAGATACGGTGTTTAGATACATAGATGCTGAATATATACGATTAAGTTGAAATTATTGAACTTACTTTCCACCAGTTATACTAGCACATAAGGGGCATGGAGTGATGTGCATTAGAACTACAGAGGGGCAAGAAGAAAAATAAGGGGCAAGAAGAAAAATATGGGGCAAGAAGAAAAATAAATGGATTGCGAACAGGAGGATAATTGAGTACGTTCGCTATATTTAGGAATCTGATTCGTGACCTTATTCTTTCGGCTGATTATACGTTTGTTCCATCATACTAATTAAAATGTTTGAAAGGATGAGAGAAATAAACATACAGATCTTATAAAAATTCAATTAAACGAAAAAGAAGTAGATATCGAAACTATAACGAATTAATATTACCCAAAATAAGAACAGAATTGGGAAGATGCAACATAAATTACATAGGACCTAAATATTAGAATGGAATACCAGATAAACTAAAGCGGTTAAATAATATAGTAAAATTTAAAAAAAAAGCTTAAAAGATACTGGATAGTCAGTAATGTCCAACAATTTATCGATAATTAAAAAAACCAATCAATTAAATACAAATTACAAAAACAACTCACACAAGAAGTGCATTACATATGCGTGATCTTTAGTAAAGAGTGAGGGGTGTTGAAATATGTGGAAATAGCCTGATGGCCGAATTTATTGTTTGGGTGAATTGTTATATTGAATCAGTCTGAGGCCTGTTATATTAATCATAGATATTTACTTAGGACCTTTCTTTGTGTGGTCATGTATTGTCACAACGACTGTTCCAAGAAGAATAAATAAAGTATTATTATTATGCTTGTCCTATCTTTTATGTAATACTGTAATTAGTAATTTTGTAGATGACTTAGACTTATCAGACCAGTTTCCAGTCTTTTTCTAATGTTTCCTGCATCTACAGATGGTTGTTAGTTTCTGTTACGTCCAAATTCAGTTTAATTTTAAATCTTATTGCTCGATTTACATATCTCACGATATTGCATAGTGTAATATCGTGCCTATGTAAAATAAAATAAGGTATTGTGTGTTTTAAGAATTATGATGCATACATATAACGGGAGTTTATATGGGATGTGAATCAATCAGAAATAACAAATGAGATCCTTTAATTTGACGGCTGAAACTCAATATCATAAAAATATTAATAAAATTCAATTAATATGCAATACAAATTTAATAAAAAGTCAACGAAATTTATTAGAAAAAATTCAATCAAATTTATTAGAAAAAATTCAATCAAATTTATTAGAAAAAATCCAATGAAATTTATTAAAAAATTCAATGAAATTTATTAAAAAATTTCAATGAAATTTAATAAAAGGTCAGTGAAATTCAATGAACAGCGATGAAAATGAATAAAATTCAATAACAAAACTATTTATAAAATAACCAGATATGGTGGCTGATGAAATAAACAGTATAATAGAACCTTAATAATCCGTTTATCTTTCATCGGGGATTTCCTATTAATTTTCTTTCGTTTTCATAACAATTATTCTTTCCTTGGTGTCTGTCCCGTCAAAATGGCATCGAAAGATTTTTTTTCCAATTTTTGTGAGATAATTTAAATAAATAAATCCCAAGTTACGAATCAAATACCTATTTTTATTTTTAAAATGGCGACATTCTAGTTAAATACAATAATTTCTGCCACCCACGTAAAGATTACAGCTCAAACGAGCTGTAATCTTACGGGTGGCAGAAATTATTGTATAATAAATTTCCCACGAAAACTAACAAAGATCTCGCCCCGGAGGCTTTTCTGCTGACCATATTTGGAATGTTATCCCTGCGGAGGGTAATACCTGTATGCATTCTAGTTAAAATTTATATTTTCGTTAGTACTATAATTGATGTTGGAGCCTGATCGATGCATTGATTATCTGAAGGTTTAAATTCACACTAACCTGAACTTGTCCAAATTGACTAACCTTTTTGTTCCAAATTGGACTGTCCTGAGCTCGTTCCAAATTGACTCGAATAACGTGTAGGGATATACAATATAATACAATACCTTATTTTCCATGCTACGGGTTTGTCAATCCTGTACATGGAGGAAGAGTTGCAAAACCTAAGGTTAATTTCCTCTCTCCATATACTGGCTTAAGTTTCATTTCTTATAATTAGTCTTCTTAATTTGTTTCTAAATTCAGTTTCTGACGTAATATTTTTTATTTCGTTTGGTAATGAATTCCACATCTTAATACCATAATAATTTATATTACCGGAACCCATGTTTGTTTTTATTTTTTTAATTTTTAAAGTTTTCCTTGATCAACTATTGTTCATATTTGGTTTATTTTCTATATTTATGTCCTCAATATACTTCCCTTTTTTTATTCGATTAAATATCATTATCAAAATTTTAAATCCATGTATTTGATCTAAATTCATTATATTATTTTCAATTTTTATTTCTTGTTTTTTGTTTTTTTTTTGCGTTACATTGTTCCAAAATCTATTTAATATTGTTTGCATACTTTTTCGATTTTTTATATTCATATTTCCCCAGACACTATTTCCATATAAAATATAACTATATATCAATGAATAATATAAATGAATTTTTATGTGTATGGGTAACAGATTCTTTAATCTTTAATACTCCTACACTTTTTCTAATTTTTTTTATTAACTTCCAAAATATATTTATTCCAATTTAAACTTCATTTATATAAATACCAAGGAACTTAATTTCATCCGTTTTCTTTATTTCCTTATTATCTAACTTTAATATTTCCAAATTATCTAATTTTTTATTTATATTATGAAAAAGTATATGCTTAGTTTTTTCTCTATTAACTATTAGTTTATTATTTTTAAACCACTGATTTAGAATTTCTAGTTTTAATTTTGCCTTGATAAAGAGGTTTTCTTGTGACATATCTCCAAAAATCAGACCTATGTCGTCAGCAAATAAGTTTACATCCTCGTCAATGTCAGTAATATCATTTATGTATATGAGAAACAATAGCGGCCCAAGTATGGAGCCTTGGGGGGACTCCACATGTATTTTGCTCTTGATTAGAATGTATATGATTTATTTGCACAATTTTAGTTCTACCTGTTAAATAACTATGAAACAATTTAAGCACATTATCTCTAACTCCATACATTTGCATTTTAATTAATAACAATGATTGGTCTATTTATAATATCGAAAGCCTTGCTTAAGTCAAAGAATATGCCTATAACAAATTCTTTATTTTCAATTTTTGTTGAATTTTATTAACTGTTTTAATGAGGACATCCTCTGTTGTCCAATTTTTTCGGAACCCATATTGTCTTGAATTTAATAATATAATAATTATAATATTTATTTGTCACAAGGGTTACATATTGCATACAGTTTTGAATTTCAATTTAAGTATAATAAATTTCACACAGTTTAGAACAGACAATACAATTTGCATTTCCCCGTGATGGGTCCCCAGTTTAAATTATAAAATTTAACCGGTTGAGGTTTTCATTTTTATTGGTATATATGACGACTCAATGATATTATTAAAAATCATATTTAGTGGCTTTACTAATTCTCCGGCACAAAATTTTACTAATTTTAGTTTAATGCCATCAAGCCTTTCACCCTTATTTTGTTTAATTTTTTGAAGTTCCTTTTTTTTATTTCTTCTTTTGTGAATTCTGCAAGATACATGCTATTTTCCCGTGATTCTGCTTGTTGATATTTTATATCCACACCATTATTATTTGATTATGTAATTTGTTCTATTATATTTATACAAAAATCATTAAAGGCATTTGCCTGAGTTTGTATGTCCGTTATTTTGACATTATTTATATATATATATTACTAATTTTGTATTCAAATTTTCATCTTTTTTCCCCTATTAACTTATTTATATTTTCCCTTTTTTTATCTTTCGTCATAAATATATTACTATAATGATTTTTTTAATTTCTATTATTTTATTTACTAGATTTTTTTTAAATATTTTCCAATCATTTTGTTTTTTTGTTTTCATAAATTTTATATGTGCTTTACTTTTACTTTTTAGCTTTTTTTTATTTGTTTTCCAAATCATGGTTTATTTAAGTATTGTGTCGTTTTGACCTCCTTATATTAAAAACATTTATTTAAATATTGATAGAAATATTTTGCGTATGTAATCCTCAGTGTATCCATAAATGTATCGTACAATTCATCCCCGATCTATTGTTCAGTATTTCCCAATTGTTATCTGTTAATAATTTACGAAAATTTTCTACATTTCTCCAGGAAAAATTTCTTGTTTTATATTTTATCGTTTAGGATTTTTTTCATTTGTCAATTTTATTAGTATTGGTTTATAATCACTTATATGTGTTTTTAATATTTTGTTCTTCAGCCTGTATGTTTACAAAGCATAAATCTATTATACTTTGTGATCTACATTTGTTGGTTTGTTTATTTTATTTTCAAATCCAAATGATTCCATGAGGCCTAATATTTTTTCTTTGTTTAAATTTCATTTTCCATTCTGATATTAAAATCGCCTATGACCAATATTTTATTTATAAAAGTATTTTGAAGGATGTTTAATTTATTTTATAGGTTCATAAAGAAATTATTTATCTGTTCCTGTGGTGGTCTATCTAAAGCCAAATTTTTTAAATCGCTTATTTTTACCCCTATCATCTCCACATCTTCCTCCATGATTAAGGATTCCTCTATGATTTCACTGTCAATTTCGTTTTTCACATACACCTCATCTTTTTTTTTTGTTAACTGTGAACACTGCATTTTCGTAATATCCATTTATGTTCTCGTTTACACCTTCCTTTTTCCACATCTCTGTAATAATCACTATTTCAGGTTGATTATTTTCTTGGATTAGTTCTTCAATTATTTCGATTTTATTCTTTAAGCTTTGAGTGTTAAGGTAGAAGATTCTCAGTTGGTTGTTCGTTAATAGTTTATTGTCTTTTCTTTTTTCTAGCTGTCGATTTTTATTTCTTGATTTTTCCTGACGTTATGTTATTTTATTATGTATAGTATCGATTTTTCACTTTAATTGTTCGATATTTTTGATATTACGTATTTCATATATCTCCTAGTTTTCTTTTCACCCCCTAATTTAACTCTTCAATATACCGTCCATACATATTTCCAGTTATATTCATGTTTAAATTTTAGAGCTTCATTTAATAGATATTTGTTTAGATTTGTTAAATGTTCATTTATATATATATATATATTGTTTTGTATACCCCATGATCCCACTGTTGACATATTTTATGTGTATTTCTAACAAATTCTTCAATAATTATTACAAATTCCAAACTTATTGTTTTTGGTGAGTTTTTATTTTCTATTCAACACCAATTTCTCCGACTTGGCAACTTTTTTTCACCCTGTAGAAAGCACTAACGTTATATTGTACTTAACTATAACAGACCATGTTTTAAGGGAATGACGTTTAATTATAAAACAAAAACTGGTAAAGTTGTATTCAGAAAATATATTAAGAATGTACTGAATATTGTTTTGAAAAGTAGAAGGGATGGATATAAAATTATGCCCACAATGACATACATTATTTCTACAGTTTTACATTTGCTTTTTTTTTACAATAATTTTTCTACAATTGAACATTAGGTTTTTTAACAGACGATCCCGTAGTTTACATGACGCCAAATATTCTTTAGAACTAGTCATAATAATATAATATCCAGCTAGATAAAAGTGAAACCAAACCATATATTAACGTAAGTCATTTTTTGAAAGAGACAGTGAAACAAAATATGTAATAATTGATATACTATATCGTTTATCATAAGTCTTTTTACTCTGCAATTGTGACTACCATAATCCCGTCGTAAATATAGTAAACCTGTTCCCTTATTATTTCCCTTCCTGCAGACTTTACTATCAATCCTCCTCACACAAATCTCATCCGGAAAACTGTCTGACACTAAGCCACCCGGAATAAATAAATAAATAAAAATCCGACAGAACATCCGGAAAAGCAAAACCCTTCCAGAGGAGAGACTCCTGTAAAAATGTAGCATTTGCTATTCTGCATTAGATAACTTCACCTCTCCTACCATGCAGCGAGCCAATGCTGCTTCTGAAGGAACCCTGGTGGATATCTTTTATCAAAGGTAGGAGCCATCAATGAGAGACATAAACCTTGGATGGTATTATTATTATTACTCTTATGCTGGCTTCCTTGATGGCCATATCTTATGTGGGGTTTATTCCGGAGTCGTCAAAATTGGAATTTTATAGCATCTGTGGAACACATCGATGTTATTCCCATTGTCTTTCTGAAATATTTTCCATTTTTGAGGGCGGGGGGGAGAACACAAAAGATTGAAAGTTAAAAAGTGCAAAAGAATGTTTGGTAAACGACAAAGTTCCAGAGAACTTTTGGTAGAGAATAAGTTCTCCCAATGTGTGTGTATATATATATATCTTCAACTACTATTATGAAAATCACACGGGAAAGATTTCTTCCAAGTTTTTAAGTATTATATTGCAGTTAGTGGATGCAAAGGAATATAGGATTATCTGCTACTGAATAGGAAATGAATGTATGTATCTTTAAATGTATGTAAAGTATCAGAGTCTTCCTTAAGCAGAGGTGAGCAGGAATCGTGTCCTGGCCCCGCGAAAAGTAATTCCTAAATTTTAAATTTTTGCAACATTGACAATTTCCCCAAAATTACTTTTGCTTCGGCTCTCGCATTTCCTGCCATTTAGTGCTCATACATTATACCATTCTTTTTGTTTTTTGTTTTCTTACTCGTATGTGTATGGGCCCCTGAAATATGTTTTCCCCCCGGGGCCCAAATTAATTAAGGACGGCCCTGTGAAGTATATGTATAACATTTGTAGATGTTTGGTTCCCAAATGTAGTTTTCATTTAAAAAAATATGGTCAAATGGGCATAACATATTGTAGGTTATCACTTATTCAAATATTATGCAATGCATTTTGCCAAATTAATGGGATAATTGAAATAAATCGTAATTGCAAATGCGTTTAAGAAAATTTACAATGAGGTATATTTCATATACATATACGTTAGGTTAATTTATACTTGAAACTCCTTTTAGCATTCTGTTAATTCTAAAAAACCACTTTAATTATTTTTCAAACAAGTATAACGCAAGCGCACACCGAAATATTGGGTTGTTAAACCTTTTCTCAGGATTCTGAATTTATTCTCATGGGATGTTGAATCTCGGGCTCCCTCTCATGGGCTTTTAAATGTTTTATAACCCTTTCTTGGACTATTAATAATATTTTGTATAATCTGTATCCCTTAAATAACATAAAAATGACATTAATATATCACAACTACTTCTACAGACACAGGCCGACAATTCTTCACTAAATTTGGCAAATTGACGGGAATTGCGGCTGATTTTAACTTTCTTATAGGCTATCTCCATATTGTGGGAGTAGTTGCCGGATGTGGTTTTCTAAACATCTGAATTTAAAGAAGAAGAAATATCATACTACCACCACCACTTCTGCAGAAAATTTGTTGTTAACACACTCGACAGCAAGGCTATACTACATTTCTACTCTACCTTCACTAGCTTTTGCCTACTTCTTATGTAAAAAGTTTCACCCCCTTTAGTGCAAATTTGTTCGTGATATCAGGAACGATCGGCAGGTGGATTTAAACGTCTTTGTTTCTTTTCTTCTGCAACCACCGACGTAATTTGTCCTTACCAATATGGTATTTTAAAAACCATGTGTGCTGTGAAAAATAAAAATTATAAATGAATGCGATATGGAGAGTATTTGAGGGTATAATCAATCCTTCTAGACCACGGGTGCTAACAATATACATGTTACTAATTACAAAAAGAAAATATTTGTGTTGCTACCTTCGATGTAGAATTCGTTTTATCCTAACAAGAAGACGGAAAATTATCTATTTTTTACCGCCCAGTAAAAACAAAGGGCCACAGTTTACAGGGAGGGGAAAGATCTTTTTAGAATTACCGGACAACCCCTTACGGTGTATTATATAATCGGCTTTCATAACTGCAATAGCAAGGCCGTGCTTATTAGGCGGCTGCCCAGGACCGATAAAGAAAATTTTTGCAAGTGCCAAGGATTCCGTTTTTAGCGGCCCTGATACTTTCTACAGAGAGTATTTGGTCAATTGACCATTTGAATATGATGTCATACTTCCCATAATACTTGTGCAGTGTCTAAATGGTGCTTGAAATAAATACACGTGTCATTAGCCAAATGCGTTAGCATCGCTAAACTATGCACGATATCATACTTATTGAGATGGCCATAAGGCTGCTGAACAGACTCCCAGTACCGGCGTTGGATAGAAAATTTCTCTCCACCAAAGCTAGAAAACTTATTTGTAAGTTGTAATAGTACTATAATAAAAATGGCTATATATATATTCATTGAATTAGCTTTTCATTAATTCGTTATAATTACAATATATAGTGATAATAAATTAGAATAGTTGCATTTTAATTTTTTCATCTCCTATTTCTAAATCAAATTCATTATCTTTCCTTTATCTTTACCTTAAGATTTCAGACAAATGGAGACCTTTATTTTATAATGCTAAACCCCTGGTCAGTGTTCTATCGTTGTGTTACGCTAGAATATTTTTGAGGGCCACTAATATCATGAGCACGTCCCTGTGTATTAGTGTTACAATGTGAGCACATTGGACTGATGGTAATTCCAATTTTCTTGAGGTGCACTTGTAAACAGTTATGGTCTGTTACCATTTTAGACTTTTCTACGAATTCTTGTCTCAGAATTTCAGATGGAACATGATTTTTCAATAATTGTCCCAATACTTTTCTGCAGTTTTGCCAGGTGTTCCACATTTTATCATTAAATAAATTTTCTTAGTTATCTCTGTTTTGGCATCTTGTAAGATTATTGGTGGGGCATAGTAGGCTACTTCCCTTCTTGCCAAACCATGAATGTCTAAATATATTTCTTCTCATGTGGATGCTAGGGATATCCTAAAAATTTTTAATTTCATAATCTTAAACATTAATTAATAAATTAAAAAGTTGAGTTTCAAGGATTAAATTGTTCGAGATTCAACATGACGGAAATTAAATTTAATATACAATCTCCGTTTTCGAACAGCTGATTTAAATACTTGATATGTTAATGTGTGAATATTTTAAATAATTTAATTTAGAACATTTTGTTACAAACAACACAGACTACTTCTTAATAAATCCTTCACCCATTGTTGATGCATTTAATACGAAATTGCCCAGAATGTAATACCCCATTTCAATACAATGGAAGATTGATATCAGGCAGCAATTTTAATAAGTGTAAAGTTTTGGGAATTTATTTTTAAAGTCATATGACGGTCTATTTGCGAAGTAAATTTTTGTGAATTCAAAATGACATTTGAAGCAAATGGCGCGATTGCATTTCAGTTGTGTCGCATTGATGATATTCTTAGACCTTCTTACATCAGAATAAGCAGAGGCGTAATCTGGAGTGGACAAGGGGGAAATTGTGCCCCAAGGTTTTTAGAAAAGAGTCAAAATCGTTACTTTTTTCAATACATACTTTTTGTTTTTCTTTTGTCCCAATTTACTCCATATTTAATTCTAAGTTTACGCCTATGAGAATAAGTATATTGGAAAGTTCATGCAGAATTTCTTATGGTCGTGTGAATATTGATAACAAAATATTGATAACAAAACCTATTGATAACAAAAACTAGTATTTTAAGAATGCATAATATCAAATATCGAGATCATCATTTACCTATAAAATTATCTGTATGTTTTACACCTTGAACACTGGTTAAGACCCTAAATGACCTTCGACGATAGTCTGTAAACGAGATAGACGCAACACTTCCCCCAAATTATCGCGGATTTCATGCTGACGATGCGTCGCAGAACTGTTCAACGAACCATCATTGATATGGGCTTTCAGAGCTGAAGACCTACTCGTGTACCATTGTTGACTGCACGGCACAAAGCTTTACGCCTCGTCTGGGCCCGCCAACACCGCCATTGGACTGTTGATGACTGGAAACACGTTGCCTGGTCTGACGAGTCTCGTTTCCAATTGCATCAGGCGGATGGACGTGTACGGGTATGGAGACAACCTCATGAATCCATGGACCCTACATGTCAACAGGGGACTGTTCAAGCTGGTGGAGCTTCTGTGATGGTATGGGGCGTGTGCAGTTGGCGTGATATGGGACCCCTGATACGTCTAGAGACAACTCTGACAGGTACGTAAGCATCATGTCCGATCACCTACACCCATTCATGTCCATTGTGCATTCCGACGGACTTGGACAATTTCAGCATGATAATGCGACACCCCACACATCAAGAGTTGCTACCGAGTGGCTCCAGGAACACTCTTCTGACTTTAGACACTTCCATTGGCCACCTAAATCGCCAGACATGAACATTATCGAGCATATCTGGGATGCCTTGCAACGTGCTGTTCAGAAGAGATCTCTACCACCTTGCACTCCTATGGATTTGTGGACTGCCCTGCAGGATTCCTGGTGTGAATTGTCTCCAGGATACCTTCAGACATTAGTCGAGTCCATGCCACGTCGTGTTGCGGCACTTCTGCGTGCACGGAGGGGGGCTACACGATATTAGGTAGGTGTGCCAATTTTTCTGGCACTTCAGTGTATAGATTAAATAATTTTGTGTGTATTCATTCGTAGACCAATAAATACCAATTACGTCTGGCCATAATCAAAGTGAAAATTAGTGCATGCGATTCTTAAGGAGCTTATATAAAAGCATTTTAATTATATTAACATGTAATCATAATACAATAAACTAACGAGGGAACCCCTCAACGTGCTCGACGGGGATTGGAACCAAAATAGGCGCGTTCGAAAGGTCTCACAAGTATTAGACCCATGTCCAAGCTTTTTTCAGGATGTCCCTATATTTCGGAGATATGGTTCACCAAAATCCGGAAACAGCCATATTACAGACCATGATATCGCATGAGCCCTTGGATGGATTTTAATTATCCGCGGCTTTTAAGACAAGTTATCGAAAATTACTTGATACGTATTTCAGCAATTTTTCAGTAAAATTAAAAATCTCTAAATATCAACCTATATATTTTTTTCGTAAAACGAAAAATAATTAACCCCTGTTTGGTGGTTTTTCTGCAAAACCCCACATTGAAATTATTGAGCTTTAATAGTTCGAAAATGGGATACTTTACTTATTGTGTATTTATTATTTATTATCTACCTATTATAACCCAGAGCTTGGTTATTTGAAACAATGTACGCCGCACGAAGGAGAGTTTTTTGTACGTCTTTTGAAAGGTTTATTTTTTTAATCAGAGATACACTCGCCCATTGCGATCGATAATTGAAGCGAGTGTTCGTACTAAACATTATTCTGACTTGCAATCCAAGTCTTTGGTTTTCACTTACATTAATCACCGAACATGAAGTGGGGTCCTCAATACCACATTTTGCTTAAACTATTTCCTCATCCTCAATAAAATTGAGAGAGGAAATTAAAATTTCAAGTTTTTTAAAAAGCGCGAAAGCTAAACATTTTTCTTCTGGAATAATTTCAATTGCATCATTTTCAAAAGTGTTCAAAATAGTGATGAACATTGAAGGGATTAATAGTGCTATTCATAATTTCAAATTACTGAAAATGACAAAAATTTTAAATGCATGTCCTTTCAAAGCCCTATTAACTATCAAATAATAAAATCATCAAATCAATAAAAAATCATAATTGGTTTAAATTTAATTTGATTTTTGAAATTGATGAACGTATGATTAATTTCTTTCATATCTTAAAATCAATATTAATAATATTTAGGAAGGTGACCCCTTATAATACTCGCAGTACGATTGACGGAACGAAATCAAACAAAATCAGTTTTATTTCTGTACATAATATAATAATTGCTCAAATATGTCTCAACTCATTTTTCTATATTTTCAAACAATTTTTCTCTTTAAACTTGTTTTGAATTCATTTATCGGAGGGGAAAATAACAATTATTATGCTCGCTTAAACGGCCAGAAAAGCCTACGTGATTTGTTTTAAATTTATTAGTAAAAAATATTATAACATGCTTTATAACTATTTTAAACTTTTAAATTCATTTCTTATTTACAGGCAGCAAAACTGCTCTGTACGTTAATACATATCTAGCAAGCGAACCTATCTGGATTTCGAACTGCGTTGAAGTTATATTTCCAGAGAGAGGCGTTTTATTGAAAAACCACCAAACAGGGGTTGATTATTTTTCCGTTTTGTCGAAAGATTTGAAGGTTATAATATTTCAAAATTTTTAGTTTTACTGGAAAATTGCTGAAACACATATCAAGTGATTTTCGATAACCTGTTTTAAAATCCGCAGATCATTAAAATCCATCCACGGAATCATGAGATATCAAGGTCTGTATTATGGTTGTTTTCGGACTTTGTGGTGGAGGGGGAGCATGTCTCCAGAGCACGGGACTATTCTGGTAGTAATTCATGGGTCTAATAACTTTTGAGACCTTTCGAACGCGCTCATTGTGGTTCCAATCCCCGTCGGTCAGGTTGGGGGTTCTCCTGTAAGATTTTTTGGGTTAGCATGTAAAGTATGTTTACTTTACACGTGTAAAAATCAACTTAATATCTGATGTTTATTTTACGATGACTCGTTACATATGATTGAGTTATACATACATGAAGTGAACATGCCCCATAGAATAATCGAAAAAAGGCTTAGCTTTTTTTATTATTATGACAATTTATGTATATCATCATCATATTCAACCATTATCTATCCACTGCTGGATGAAGGTCTCTCCAAATGCTTTCCACACAAGTCTATCCTGAGCAATTCGCTTCCATGTCACCCCAACCTGTTTTCTTATTTCATCCACCCATCTAGTTTGAGGACGTTTTCTAGGTCTTCGGTGGTCTCTTGGAATCCAGTTCAGAATTTCTGTTGTCCATCGTTGATCAGTTCTTCTTGCAATATGCCCAGCCCATCGCCATTTCAGCCCTTTTACTTTAACAATGATGTCCTCTACTCTAGTTTGCTCTCTCACCCAAGTGTTTCTTTTTCGATCTCTCCTAGTTATTCCAAGCATGCACCTCTCCATGCTCCTTTGCGTTGTCTGTAACTTCCGTATTGCTGCAATTGTTAGACTCCATGTCTCTGATCTACAAGAGAGGACTGGCAATACACACTGGTTGAAGATTTTTTTTTAGACACAAAATCAATTTTCCCTTCAGGATAAAACTGTTTAGACAGAAAGACAATTCCCTCTTCAGGATAAAACTGTTTCTTCCAAATGCGCTCCAGTCAAGTTTGATACGGCTGTTGATATATATATATATATATATATATGAAGTTTTTAAAGAGCGTATGCAGTAACAAGTTGCCTCCTCTCCTAGGTTTTATGTATTTACGTTTTATTATTTATTATTTGGCATGTATGACATATACAGGGGGTATACATATAATATGGCGGAAAAGAAGTTCACTACACGATTCCTTGTGAAAAAAGGATTAAAAAAAATATCCAGTGCATTTTATGCTTCAAATCAATATTTAATAAGTTATTTCAAAGCATAGTTGAACCAATAATAAGGCAAAGCCAACCCATTTAGAATCACTTTAATGCAATTACATATGCGTTCGCGAATGTACGCCCCTTGCCACGAAGAGAGATAGGAAACGAAGATTTCACTGGTTTTTAAAAACTTGCTTAGGTCACGTGTTACTTGAACTTTGGGATATCGAAACTTCACTAAAGAGTTAGTTTAGTTACGTTATAATTAACAGCAAACTCCAGATTTGGTGATTTATCTTGCAGAATCGCTCGTACCACGGATTGAGGGTAGCATACGGATCGAAATATATGGTCTGCCATTAGATCCAAACTTTTTTCTTCGTTGTTGTGGGAAAAATATTATAATTAATAGTATTTTTCTCTTATTTTGTAAGTAGCCGCGTCCCAGCGACATTTCTTCGCGTGCCAGTCTGACAGGCTTGCGATGTATTTGCTATCAACAGTATAGTAAAGTGAACTCCAGACCCGCGCCTCGGCTCCCTGAAATCCACAATCCGCCACTGCCGGCGACGAGCACATATTCCAGTATTTTAAACAGAACATAGTATATCTATGAGGCAACGTTTTCAACAGGAGTGTCCAACATCTGGGTCAGCACAAACCGCATATCATCATAGAACTTCGAAACTAGTTCATAATTTACCATCTTGGGTATTCAGTTTCGAAGGAAATGAAATGAAATAAAGCAGATTCTTGTGGATTCGGCTTTAATAGTAGTATTTTAGCTCGATGTTCATAACTGTGAAAGATTTGCACAAGGCAGATGTTGTGGGTTTGGGAAATCTTATCTGAATAGAATCAATTTCCTATTAAAATCAAGTGTTCACTTTAAAAAAGTGAAAGTTATTTGGTTTATCAAATTCATTGGTGGTACCGAGTTGTTAGTGACCTTCTCCCCCACCCTTTTGAAGTAGATTCATGCTGCTTCTGAGTTTGCCGTAGGCTATTTCCCTATATTTGAAAATTGATGATTTTTATTTAATTTTTAAAGATTTCATACGATTCATTTTTTGCCTTATTAACTGTAAAATAACGTACTTTTCTCAAATTACTTACTATAAGTTTAGTGGAAAATGAACAATTGCGAACTAGATCTTTTTCCTTGCGGACTTTTCTTACCGCAGTGCTTATCAATACACCACTGCTGTCATATGATATGCGAATACAAAAACAACAGGATTAAATGCCGGGGAAAGGGGCAGATGACTTCAAAATGGCTATTCCCCTTCCTTATTGCCGTTTTTCTGCTCACTTTCCATAAAGAAATTAACCCTGTACCCCTCTCCCCGTTGTAGCGGCTACGTGAGGGTTCAAGTATTACATAAGCAATATTTTGGCCGTTTTCTACACCTCCCCACACTGGTAAGCGGAAATTAAAAATAAGCACA
>QLNU02014802.1:170186711-170196994 GCA_006491805.2 Dysdera silvatica | reverse complement strand
TCGGACCCCCATTTTAATAAAAACATTGGTCCAAAACGCATTACATGCGCCAATGATTAGTCCAGTCAATGAAAAGATAGAATTGTTCCCGATAAATGTTAAAGATAATAATGTAAATCAGTGGTTAAAGTTCTGAAACGATTTTGGAATAATGAATTCAACCCGTTTTAATGGAAGGAAACCAGGTGTGTCGAGGTTTAATTGGAACAGCTATTTCGTTAAGCTAACTTTGTGGACAGTGACAAGGTAATTGAAATATTGACCACCAGTATTCACTATCGGACTTCTGTCACTTCGAAACACAGCCTTTAAAGCACATCGCTAGTGTTTCTCGTATTTTCATTACGACAATTTCGTAAATTCTGAACTTCATTGGCAAATTTCCATATTTCTGTAGCTTCCGAAGCGTTTTCCGTAATCGTTTCCCAATAATAGCAACATCATCGCCCACTAATCCCATTGATCGGACACTTTCTCCAGTAGGATTATGGGAAAAGAGAATTTCAGCCATCCAATGTTCCATTTTTTTTTTTTTTTCTTTTTTTTTTCTTCCAAATTTTTCCCGCATTTGTAAAACCGTTTTTTTTTCGGTTACACGATATTTGATGGTATAAAAATTGGAGCTTTTACCCTGGGAAAAAAGAAAATAACGATGGCAAATAACAGTTCTTTTTTGTTGTTGTTTTCTTTTTAAATTGTAGATTTGATTAATGACTTGCTGCTGCTCAGTCTAATCTTGTTTTAGACTAATCTTGTTGGTCTAATCTTGTTGCGGACTCCAAATAATCGTAGGTGTTTCCAAGACCTGACTTTAGATGCTGACCGTGCCAATAACCATTTGAAAATTTAGAATTTCGACGCTTCTTTGCCTTTCCAACATCTTTTAATTTTATACAAATATAATCATAATATAAGAATATTTATTTATCGTCTCCCTTTATTTTACACCTATCACCGTATTCTTAAGGCAATCCTCATTCCTTACTTATTTGCATATTAAATACGAGATAAGTTTAGATTATTTAAATTAGTTAGGGATTGAATCCGATACAACCGAAAGTCCATACAGTAGACCTCTCGAATAAATATCACAGGAAAAATCTAATAAAAACAAAAATCTTTCATTTGCTCCTAATTAAATTTTTGTATATAATTAATCAAATTTATTAAAATCCTTCAAAACTAACATTAAAATTCCTATGCATTAAACGCCCGCTTCATTGGCCATGACGAGGCAAAGGTTATGTCCAGTTAATGTGAAATTCTAGCCGTCCATAGAAAAAGAGTGATTTCATTGAGGTAATTTAATAAAAACTTTTAAGTTAATTAATTTTTAAAATGTTATAATTATTTTTCGTCAACGAGGGTTGCTACCATG
The DNA here is from genome assembly GCA_006491805.2 of Dysdera silvatica. Lineage (NCBI taxonomy): Eukaryota > Metazoa > Arthropoda > Arachnida > Araneae > Dysderidae > Dysdera > Dysdera silvatica. The sequence goes on along the minus strand of QLNU02014802.1, from coordinate 170,195,616 downwards.
ATTAAATATTTCCATAATTTATACTGTGCTATTCGGTGGAGGACAATGACTACCATCTAGTGGTACTGTTGAAGCTATAATAATTTTAAGATAAACAAATATATATATATATATATATATATAAATTAAGAGAAAATTAAATAAATTAAAAACTGAGTATAAAAAAACGAGAATTATAAAATTTAAATATTTAAAATGATTGTCTCTTTGTCTATTCAATTATTTACAGTGCTTTTTATTAGCACAAGTTTCTTTTTTATTAGATAGATTTCAAAAGATCCGTAAAATATATATATTACATGATTATATTACGTTATAATTATAATTAAATTACCTTACATATTATATAACGTAATATTTTACATTTTTAAGAAATAATTAGTGATGTGAAGCACTGTGCTAAAACTATATTAAACCATTTAAACACGACTACCACAGTTAAAATTATTTAATTAGGTGGATGACGATCGTTTCGGCAGTGAATGACTGCCTTTGTCGAATCCAGTTACATAACAGATTATCTTAGAATATTCAGTTATAGAAGATACGTATATATTTGAAAGATGGAGGTAAAAACAATGGATCAATAATTTTTTTAAAGGTGCATTCAAGTTTTAAAACTGATTGCCGAAAAAATAGTGGTAAGATAAAAAGGCCTGAAAAAATTTACCACAATACTGAAAGTTTCCTGAAAAAGAACAACTTTTTTAAGTTCAAGAAGTTTTTTCTCGAGAACTCTTTCATGGATGTAATCTGGGATATCAGGTAGCATCGGTGTTTAAAACAAAAGAAAAAGCTCTTTTATTTTCCTCCCCGAATATTTTGAAACTGCTTATCTTTTGCTTTGAAATACTGTTTATGTTTTAACCGTTTCCAATAATAATAATGAAAGATAAAACACTTCTTAGATAATAGACTTGAGAAATTAAATGAACACTCAAAAAAGTAGTAGAAATATTCAGTAGCTAACAAAAAATGTGATAATTAAAATTTGGAAGAACAAACATTCCAAATTAATGCGTACCTATTTTAGTTTATTGATTTCCCCTAAATATTTGCACACGTTCATCGGCTTTCAAAGTTTAACAAAGCCTGTATTCAAAGTTTACCAAATCCTGTATTCAAAGTTTACCAAATCCTGTATTCAAATTTCATCAAAGCCTGTATTCAAATTTTATCAATCCTTTTTTACAAATTTCATTTAAATTTGTGCAAAATTTTATTCGGAATTTTTTAAAAGCTGGATCTATGCTTTGCCAAAATCTAATTTTATTTTTTTCAAAACTTTTTAAATTTCTTTAATTTTTTAATCTTGAAGCGAAGAAGTTTTAAGAGCTCAAAAATAAATCGTCATTCAGCAAATCATACTAAGAGTATCAGACCAAACAATTTAACTGAATAACCGACCAACACAGACATAGATATGGTTTTAATCAATATAGCTTTATGAAAACCATTTATGTTTCATTGAATAGCACCCACTGCGTAAAACAAACAGCAAAGAAGCGAAAAACATTTTTTTTTTTTAATTTTGCAAATTTCTAAAAATCTTTGGTTACTTTTATATACAGCTTCAAAACAAGCTGCTAAAATGCGTAGTCGAGTTTCAATGATTTTGAATCGTGATTATTTGTAATGCAGCCAAAGGGAAATACCTACATAGAAATATTCAGTTTCAAATAATACTCCATTTCAAGTCATTTCGATGGACCGTGTCCATCTTCTTCAGAATAAAATGCCTTACGCGTACCGTCATCTTTTTGTAGAACATCCACTCAGTCCGCCGGAAAAACACAACAAACGTTTAATACAGCAAATTCTCGTTACCATGAACTCCACGGGACCGTTAGAACATTTGGTTGTAAAGGGACATTCTTTATATTTTTATTAATTTATTAACTTTATATAAAATACTCATGTCGATATAACATGAAAGCGATTCCTTACTCTTTCCAGATATGACCTTGATGGGACTGTAAATAAATGGACCTAGAATAATACTACCAAAAAAATTTGAAAAGTAAAAACCAACCTGAATGAAATGGGGCCAGAGAAAAGAAATTTGGAAATTACCAAACTGTAGAAAAATATTAAAACTGTGGAAAAATTTGGTTTAAATGTGGCACATGCTTCTTCAAACACAATTCCCAAAACCAAAAACATGCTACACTATATTTCATTTGTTTTGAATTCACTGCATATTTGAGATGTTTTTTTATGTAATTGAAAAAAAATTGAAGCTCTACGAATTGTTTCGTTATAATAAAGTCTTAAATTATAATATATTAATTATATATATATATATATTATAGTAATATATAATGTATATTATAAATATGAAGTTTACAACCATTCAGGGCTGTCCCTAAAGATACGCGCTGTGTGCGCCGCGTACTCTCAAGGTCTCAATAAAGTTTTGTATTTGCTGGTTTTTGGGCAACTTTCAACAAAGTTCAGCCTTTTTTTTCTTTGCTAGTCATTTACAAACTTGAATGTAAACAAACGAGGAAGCCCCCTGTGAATCCCCCAAGCCTCAAAATAATATCCTGCGTACGACCAGAAGAGGAATGAAAAACTGATGAAAGTGGCAAGTGACACCTTGGGCTTGGATAGACGATAAACGACCAGTCAAATGCCAGTCAGCGCGGCGCGATGACGTCACCAAGTCCAGTAACCCCTCAATTTCAATACTCTTTAATTAAGACAGCACCGCATACTCTCAATAATTTTCTTCAGGACAGCCCCTCAACCATTGGTAGAATATTGCAATGTAGCCATGTTGAAATATAAAAGCCTTTGAAACATTTGGTATGAAATGAATTCCGTATGAAAACAATTTCAGATAAAAATGGTTGCGGCGACCCCCAGGTTGGGAATCACTGCCTGAGGAAACATTTAAAAGCAGCAAAGCTAAGTCCGTGGGCATGCGCACTGTGCCCTTTTGGACCGTGCAATTCGAATTCCTAAGCCCTAGTGTCATTCTCTGCGTCGCTTACCGCAATTGATATCGCATGAATAAGGCTTCAGCAACGAAGCCACTTCGTTAAGTCATATACACGCGGAACACGAAGCCTTCATAAATAAAATCGTCGCTAAAGCGAGAGACAAGAACAGATTGAGTAACGGGCAAGTAGCCGTATAATCCGGTAAAACCACTGCCGTAAATAAATAAACCGTAAGATAATGCAAGCAATCACGCACCTCGCATTAGGGCATTCACTTTTTCAAAACCCGCAGTTAAAACAAGAATGCACAAAAAACGGAACCGTTGTGCATTTTATTACTTGGGCGTTTCTTCTGCTTGTTTTTTTTTTTTTTCTATTTTCAAATGCTATTAAGGAATCTTTTGTTGTAGTGTTATTTGTTCCTTCGAAGTGAACATTAGTGGCCTTTTATCTTTAATGCTTCTGGCTGTAACGTATTTTGTGTGTTGAATGCTTAGTTCCTGCCCTACGTTTTCAAGATGGCGTCAATACGTCATCTCTAGGTGGCGAGAGGATTTGTCGCCAAAGATAGGCTTGGCGCTCGCTAGTGTAACAAATTAATTTGAAGAGTATTGTTTTTTCAATGCCTTATTGAGCATGACACAACTCATATAATCACATTTCTACTTGCCTTGCAATATATATATATATATACTTTATATATGATTTTTTGACTAATATCCATATGACATACAATGTATATAATACGTATATTGTCTCTATGTAGGTCCATGGGGTCCTATGTGCCCAGGATCGGATTAAGGTTTCGTGTGACCCGTAGACTATTTTTTTCCGAAACGCTTGTTGTATAAATCAAGCCTGTGTAATTACAGTAGTACCCGAATACGAAGAGGATATTGGGACCAGCAAAAATGCTCGCTACATCCGATTGCTCTCTAAATTCGTTCTGGAATTTAAAATTAAAAAAAAAATGGAAATTAAATCGATACAGATAACATTTGTATGTAACGTGCATACAAAAAAAAAAATTTATAGAAATTCACCCCGGGATAAAATTACTGCCGTAATGATAAAATCTGATTAGCAACGAGTTTAAAGCAAAGTGGAATATTCGCCACGCCGGGCCCCTTAAAAAAATGCCGGCCTCTGACATTTGCTTGTCTATGCAATAATCTGGCCCTGCATGTGCTCGTGGGGCCAGAACTTCCCAGTAATTTGAAATAAATGGTAAGTTTACATATGTTTTAATGTATAACTGTGTGTAATATGTGCTCGTGCATATACCCCTTCACATTCTTTTGGAACTGCGTTTATATGCAGGGTGTGTACGAAATGGCGGGGGAAAAGTTCACTACACGATTCCTTGTGAAAAAAGGAATAAAAAATGTCCAGTGCAATTTTTGCTTAAAATCAATATTTAATAAGATAATTAAGGCCAAAGATGAACGAATCACGCTCCAGACACGCCCATCATTAGAAAAGCAAACCAAAGAAATTCTTGGAGAGGCACGGCTAAGCACAACAGATCTTATTCGTTAACTTCAAACCTGAAAATTTCGTTGCGTGTCCAAATACGTCATTGGAATTCCGAAGTATGGCAATCTAGTGAAGGTTCCTTCATCGCCAAATATTAGAAAAGGAAGCCAACGGAAATACCAATCTTTTTTCTGAAGCTGGTAACTTCATAAAAAATGTATCCTTTGGCATAGGCAGAGTTCAAGTATTACGTAAGCAACTTTGCGGGAGTGGGTGGCTTTTGTGCTTATTTTTAATGTACGCTTACCAGGGGTGGGGAGGTGTAGAAATCAGCCATAATACTTTGAAACTCTAGTAGCCGCTATAATGGGGAGGAAGGGGAGATGCAGGGTTAATTTCTTTATGAAAAGTGAGCATAAGTAGGACAATAAGTAAGGGAAATATCCATTTTGAAGTCATCTGCCCCACCTCCACGGTATTTAACCCGGTTGTTTTGTATTCGTATATCATATGACAGCAGTGGTGTATTGATAACCTCCACAATAAGAAAAACACGCTGGGAAAAGAACCGAGTTCATTGTTGTTCATTTTCCACTAAACCTGTAGCAAGTAATTTGAGAAAAACTATATTATTTTACAATTAATAAGGCAAAAAATTAATCGTATGAAATTTTCTTTAAAAATGAAATAAAAATCATCAGTTTCCAAATAGAAGGAAATAGCCTATGGCAAACTCAGAAGCAGCATGAACCTACTTCAAAAGTGGGGGGAGGGAGTCATTAAGTACTCTGTACTGCCAATGAACTTGGTAAACCAAATGACTTTCACTTTTTTTAAGTGAACACTTGATTTTAATAGGAAGTTGATCCTATTCAGGTAAGACTTTCCATATCCACAACATCTACCTAGTGTAAATCTTTCACAGTTATGAACATCGAGCTAAAATACTAATATTACAGCCCAATCAACAAGTATCTGCTTTAGCTCATTTCCTTTGAAACTGAATACCCAAGGATTGTAAATTATGAACTAGTTTCGAAGTTATATGATGATATGCAATTTGTACTGGCCCTGCTGTGGAAAACGTTGCTTCATAGATGTACTACGTTCTGTTTAAAATATTGGAACATGTGCTTTGTCGCTGGCAGTGGCGGATTATGTATTTCAAGGGCAGAGGCGCGGGTCTGGAGTTCACTTTACTATACCGTGGATAGCAAATACGTCGCAAGCCTGCCAGACGGGCACAGGACGGAATGTCCCTGGGACACGACTGCTTATAAAATAAGAGAAAAATACTATTAATTATAATTTTTTCCCACAACAAAGAAGAAAAAAGGTTGAATCTAGTGGCAAACAGCCCATTCCGATCCGTATACATCCCATCCCTGGTATGAGTGATTTGGTACGATAAATCACCAAATCTGGTGTTTGCTGTTGATTATGACGTAACCAAACTAAGTCCTGGGTGGAGTTTCCATTTCCTGAAATTCAAGTAATCGTAGTGAACTTTTTACGCCATTTTGTATACACCCTATATGCAAGTCATAGAAGAGACTTATAGGAAAATTCAAATTTTTACAATCTCTGTTTTCGGCTTCAGTCTGGAGTTTAGGGTTATGTTGTTTGCTGTTATAATTCAGAATTGATCAAGATATTGCTTACGGAAGGAGGGGTTCATGTGGGCCATGCAATCCCTGCACTAGAATATTCACACTAGGTCTACGGCAGCAGTTGCCAACCGGAGGTCCGTGAGAGAATTCTGGAAAAATTGGACATTATTTGCATTTTTAATGTTTTATTAATAATAAAACAAAAATAATATTCTAAGAAATTCTCATATTCTGAATGACAATTTTCGCCTTTATATTGCACTAAATTCACGAATTGTGCTTGAGAAGATCCTAAAGGTTTAAGTACTGATTTATAACTTCATGTTAAAATAATTAATTGTAAATTTTTATGTCGATAATGTACTTGAAATAATTATCGGCAATTAGTGAAAAAACCCTCACTTGCTGCAATGAGGTTACCAAGAGAAGCCCTGTATTTATCTTTTTAAAAAAAAATCATATTAATAGTCCGCGGGATTTAAAATTATGAATTTAGTGGTCCGTGAGGTCCGAAAGGTTGGCGACCGCTGGTCTATGGGACCCAAGCTATGATATAGAGGTAAACCTTCTCATTCGAACCAACCTCTTTTAGGAATTTTCTGCGTACGCTACTGGATCAAGGGTAATTTTTCGATACTAACTTTTATTTTTATTTTCAAGCTATTTATTATTTACCTGCAGGACAGACTTTTGAATTCTTGGACGGTAAAACATGAGTGAAAATAAAGGAACCTTCGAAGCATAAAAGTTTATGATTGGCAGGTGGAGGGCATTGACGGATACAGTGCGAACCCCAGAGGTGGGAAGGGTGGCGATTTTTACGAAGGTGCGCAAAATAATTTTAAACTGCAGGATGGTGGGGACGTCCCAGTAGCGCAGTTGGTAAGGCGTCCGTATACGGATTTTGATAAGGTTTATTGGGCGGAGGGTTTGTTTCTTTTAATACACGGCCGCACCGGGTCCCTGTGCAATTCACCCTTCCCCCTATCGCCTACCCTGCCCTTCGTAGCAAAAATTGGAACACTCCTTAGGCAAACTTCCTTAATCGGTGTTGCGAGTCTCGAGATATTTATTTTTCAAACTAAACTTCTTGTTTAGAACCAAGAGGGCTCCCACGGATCTTGAGGCCTCCTATGTTCGTAGTGCACCACTGTGTGAAGTTGCCAGCCCTACATAGGAGCTCTAAAATCTTTATTTATGAAATTGCGCTAATTATAAAATCAAATCGCCAATTTCAGCAACCACAAAAAATGCCAACACACCTCAAAACCGGTTTGGCGATATTATTTAGCAATCCCGCATAGGAGTTGAGATTTAGAGGAGGGAAACATTTTGGTTTGAAAGCGCCATTGGTCATTATAGATCCCGCCTCTGAAAAATAAAAGTATGCATAACTCCGTGGATATTCATTTCGACCTCCCCATGTAAAGGGTCATTATGGTCCATTTTGCACAAGCATCACGGCTATATACTTTTGATAGTGTGTTTTTGGAACACCCTGTATATGTGTGTGTATGTATATATGTACAGTGGCGTAGGCAGAAAGTTCATAAAGGGGGTTATAGGCTTAATGGGTGGGGTTACAGAGCTACAACTCATACATTCCTATGTTAAATATACAAAATTTCATTGCAATGGGGGTTACAACCCCCAAAACCCCCCCCCGGCTACGCCTATGTATATATATAATTATAATTAATAATAATAATATATATATATAATACTGACAAAACTAAAATATTAAGAGTTATTGTAAGCTTAAAAATAAATACAAAAAGCTTTTCAATATAACAAGCGACATACCAAGTCCCGCATCTATGTCCTCCACTGGAAATTCCTATTCCAGTTCAGTCGCCGAACTAAAAGGAGCTCGAAGAAGAGGGTCTCTCCTGAGAAAATGGCACAGCGAGTCCTGTGGTGGAAGGTCGTTGGCTGCAAGACCGAGGTTCGGATTCTTCGTTAAATTATGTCTAATTTACCAACGTACCTGGCCAACGTGGTAAACTTGTGGAAAAGATGATATGGAATATATATAAATGGAAGGCGTGGATTCAGTGAAAGGACATTTAACATTCTTTTGATGATAATAATAATAATAATTAATTAAGACCAAAAATAGTAACACTTATTTTTTGGTCTTCGCTATCTAATCAATTTTTCAGTAATTCCGTATATTCAAATTTTATGTATAATCGTTATACCATTTATTTAGTTTATAATTCTTCATTCAAATAGTGACAAATCTCCCCAACGACATACTCGTAAATTTAATTAATTTAATTACAAAATAAATTAATTAATTTAAGCTAAAAGACAAATCTTCCGAGTTTCACCATATTACATCTGTGTGCTTGATGGCAGAGAGTTCTCCATCCTGCAGTGGATTCATAATGGTTGTTGAAGATAATAATGGTGATATTAAATATTGGACATAAATTCAAATGCAGCTCAATATCTTCAATATTTATAAATTAAAATATTTATGCATCAATTCACAAACAAAATATTACACGGTAATAATAGAAATCTAATTGATTAAGCCTAATATCAACACATACAAAGTATGTACAAAACTCTTTTATATAAATAATCAAATTTAATTTTAATTAACATACACATATAACTTCACGCTCTTCATTCGGCACCACACACATACGCATATCTGCCAACACAATTAAATAAATAAAGCTGATATTTAACTTGTGTTGCAACTTATATTAACAAGGCTGGGGAGAGAATTTATGGACCATTAACCAATTATCTATAATAACAAGTTATGGTTGTTAAGTTATTAACATTCTGCGCTGGGCTCCCTTAAGAACTCGGGTCCCTGCTCATTTGCCTTCTTTACATCCCTATCCCTGTAAACTCACA
>QLNU02014802.1:170127712-170171204 GCA_006491805.2 Dysdera silvatica | reverse complement strand
GAGACGCTTTCCCCATCCTGGATTCGAACCAGGGTCCCTCCGTTTAGCCCGGAGTGTCTTGGACCGCTAGACGAATGAGGACAGGAAACAACGCTCTCTTTCTCCGTATGTAAAGGTGTTAAGGTATTATTACCCTCCGCAGGGATAACACAATTGCCAAATATGGTCAACACAAGAAAGCCTCCGGGGCGAGATTTTTGTGAGTTTTCGTGGGGGAATTTATTATACTATAATTTTTGCCACCCACGTATTAATTAGCTCAAACTAGAGCTTATGTTTTTGGAGAAAAAGAGACGCTTTCCCCATCCTGGATTCGAACCAGGGTCCCTCCGTTTAGCCCGGAGTGTCTTGGACCGCTAGACGAATGAGGACAGGAAACAACGCTCTCTTTCTCCGTATGTAAAGATGTTAAGGTATTATTGCCCTCCGCAGGGATAACACAATTGCATAACACGATAACACAATAAAATTGTTTAGGCATTATGCATCTATTCGCATGGACGAAGGGAGGGAGGGAGGAAACTCAGAATTTTATTCATTTCAAACAAGAAAACGGTCTTACAGGAGAAAATTTGGTTAGTGCCATAGTCTTAAAAATTCTTAAAAAAATGATTATATATATGTAAGATATTATTACCCTTCTCAAGGATAACAATTGCCAAATAATGGTCAACACACAAAGCCACCGGGGCAAGTTTTTTGTGAGTTTTTCGTAGGGTATTTTTTATTAAGGTTCACCTTAATGTTATGTAACATGTATATGTATACATTAGGAATTACAGTACATCTGCTAGTTCATATAAAGACCGTAGGTATGTCAAATCACTCGCGAACGAGTGGTTTTGCCGATTTATCCCAAACGCGAAGTCTCGTTAAGTAGATCGGTTATTGAAATATTTGACACACTACTAACAAACACCTAATATTTGCTATCTTATTCCTTATGGCGAATATTGTTCTTTTTCTTCAATGAAATTATCCTCAATACCGTTTCGGTAGCTTTGACACAACTAAGAAGGGGGCGTGTTTATTAATTATCCGTAAAGATGGTGGACCCGGAAAAATATTAATTATTTCGTAAATATTTCAATAAACCCTCTTAACGGATAACCATCGGATACGGTCACCCTACTTTACAGTCAAATAAATTCCGTGATAAAATCCCTTTCACAACAATACCCGCCTCTTTTACGTGCAATAATTTCTGCCCGCTAAAGAGGGGTTTTGCATTAATTTCTTATGAAATTTTCTGACCACTTTATCCGACAAAATATACAGAAGTGAGAACATACTCAGCGAATCCAAAGGCGATCTGTATAACCAGTGGGGAGCACTCTTTGTATACATGAAATTAGCATCGATGTATAGGATTTGTGCCTATATTTAAATGGAGTATTGGTAAAGATGTATTTGAAAAGTATTCACCGACAAAAATACAAGGACGTTTCATTCAAAAGCAAATGCAATGTGCTGTGTGTATTTTCAAGTCATGATAATTATTCCTGATCTATAAGATATTTGAAGATATTTGTGTATCTATAAGATATTTGAAGTATATTATTTATGTTTTACACAATTTTAGTTTGTTCTAATATACGTAGCTTTGTTTAATATACTGAAGTATTTTGTTCTAATACTCGTAATATTTTATACTAATTCTCGTAGCTTCATCAGTTTTTATACAGTTTACATCAGTTTAATGTAGCCGTAATAATTCAAGCCCTATTGTTACAAACTAAATGGTAATTAGATTGCAATCTCCGAAGTTCTTAGTATATTTCGCGTAATCGATTTAGACAAGGAGATACCTGTAATTATTGTACGCCATATGTGTAACGTCATCTTTTCACAATGTGAGAGCCAAACCATTCTATTTTTCTTTGAAAATAAATTAAGCATAATTGATAAATTAAATTTTGCGCAACATAATAAAAAATGTAATCATAAATGATATTTCATATTATGTACAAATAAAAAAAGTAATTTTTAAAGCATTCCCAAGATTTTTTCGACACACACTAAATTTTTAAATTATTAGTTAGCAATCAATAAATAGTTTAATAAAAATACTCTATTTTTATTTGCTTTCGCAATATATACACGAATATCCTGTTAAAACGTGTAAAATGAATATGCGTGAATATATTAATTAATGTGTTATATATCACACCTTGTCCTTTTGCTTATCAATGTGAATTTCTGCCCCGAAAAATACGTTTGATACATAATTTCCGTAATTTTATGTGCTCATGCGTATAATCAAAGCATTTATACTTTCCACTATGATTTAGATTCAAAATTTAATTTAGTACTCTCATAGATAATCCCTATATAATAAATATAAGGGCAGAGAGAGAGAGAGAGAATTAGGGAATTCTCCGAATTGTAAATGTATAATGGCATTACTGTTCCATGTCGCTTCTCATTTCACATTCTCATCAAACTCTCTAAAGCATGGTCAGATATTTAATGATGCCATTATATCAATCTGTTCCGGGTCTATATTTTGAAGATTATTTGCATATTTGATGCCCGAATTACAGCAAGTTGCCAATTAAAAATTCCTCAAAACCGACGTATTGCTCCAGCTACCTTGATTTCAGAATACATGTTTCAACATTTAAATGCACAGTATCGCATGCTGTGTTATCTGTTACAAAATGGAGCGTTATTTCGTTTCATTTGGGATAATCGTTAATTTCAATCCAACGCAGATTTTCTAGCCTTTCAGTCATTAGTTTTCTGGAGGTCCAATTGCGGTCTGACGTGTCGTAAAAAATAGAAAGAACTTCTCTCAGCATCATCGTTCATGGTGTCTTATAGATTCGAGCACGAAAGGTGATGGTGGCTGCTCCCTTTTTTTAAACTAAGTACACACAAGTGGTATGCGGATGAATTAGTCAAATTTGTTTTATAGACATGTAGTTAAAAGTAGTCATGTTCGATCCTGTCCTTACTTGAAAGCTATTTAGGAATTATATATATATATATATTAGCTCCAACATTTTCTTGTAACTTTATCAGGATATCTTAATAGCCAGTTGCGTTACAAGAATTGTGTGGACATAGAATATAAACGAACTTCTGTTTGCAACAATTAGGTTAACGACGATTCTAAATTTCTTCGGCTTTGAAAAGCAAAAAAAAAAATCACATTTCAAGAAACTATTCAAAATTTTAAAAACGATTGCCACAGTAAAATCACTAATGTACTCTTGCCTTTAAATATTAATTAGTTCTAAGTGTCTTTAATGCCCACGGAAGCTATACTGCTTTTTATTGTTTCCTGAATGTATAATATGCGTCTATATTTTCATCCTATTCATACAAGCATCGAAATCATGACATCACCATATTCCATAAACATTTTAAGAATATCAATGCCAATGTCAACTCTGTTATGAATGAAAGCTACGAAGTGTACCCCAGTACTAGCTATGAAGCGTACTTCAGTACTAACTATGAAATGTCCTTCGGTACTAGCTATGAAGTGACTTTCAGTACTATCTATGAAGCGTCCTTCAATACTAGCTATGAAGTGTCCTTCAGTACTAGCTATGAAGCGTCCTTCAGTACTAGCCATGAAGTGTCCTTCAGTACTAGCTATGAAGTCTCCTTCAGTGCTAGCTATGAAGCGCCCTTCAGTACTAGCTATGAAGTGACCTTCAGTACTAGCTATGAAGTCTCCTTCAGTACTAGCTATGAAGTGACCTTCAGTACTATCTATGAAGCGTCCTTCAGCACTAGCTATGAAGTGACCTTCAGTACTAGCTATAAAGTGTCCTTCAGCAGGGACGTGAATGAATAATTGCCAATCCGTAAACTTTCGAAATGAAGCATATTCATTATCATTCGGGGGTAACCGTGGTTCGTTTCAATTCTGTCGGCAGAAAGCGTATTGCCAGTCATCGGGGCGATGTAGCTACTAACAAAGCAAGATTACCGTCCAGCAACTAAAATGGACTAAGAGGAGTAATTGCTTTACGACAAGATCATTGAAATGCAGTTCCCAAATATGTTCTTGTAAACAGATGAGTTATCCATCATAGCACGCAGGGACGTAAATTTCTATCACTGTAGCAAATTTCCGAATTGTCTTTTATCATCTCCCCTGTTATGTAAATTGAATGCATTTGAATGACACGTATTTATAGAATTCCGAGCTTAAATACTGCATGTATAAACAATTCGTTGTGAAAACAAATGCGTTATTGATGTAGGAAGTTTTTTGCCTTTTCCACAAAGAGAGTGCAGATTTATAGGAAATGTTTATAAGTGTTTAAACAAAGATTAACAGATTTTTAAAATTGATCCATTACCGGAAAATTTTATTCAAATATTTTTAACAAGATTAATTTCTTTTACTCTTTTTTTTCTAATGTACTTCAAATGACAATTTTATTGGTCTTAGTGGATGCAATTATAAAAGTTTTGCTTTAGAAGTAATAAGATTATGCCGTTTTGAATGTACACAATAACCAGTGAGATTACGTAAATATTGCGTTTCTAATTGTGACACAACTTGACTCTTGTGAGCAGTTCGAATGTAACGGAGTAAGAGAGAAATTGACGTTTGTGGTCTGACTTCATCTTTAATTAAAAGTTCAATTGCAACTTTTAAATTTGAAGTTTCTGGAAAGTATCCTTTAAGAAAATTAATAAAAGGACGCTGAAGTCAAGCATTGAAAAATAATAATAAAAGAAAACTAAATTAAGCCGATGAAGGACAATCAAATGACAAGACGAAACGATAAGATCTTAAGTCGGATGGCTTTGAAAAAGTTCAGCTCAACAAAGAGATAATTTAAAATAATATGAAAAAAGTGAGCTTATTAAGCATAGATACATAAAAGAAGGAAAGTATAAAATATCTCAATTAGCATTGAAATGAAACATCGGAATTACTAAAAGATGAAAACCTGAAAGAAGAATTAGTGGAATGAAAGTATTAAAGACGTATAGAGGGGACAGGTGAAATTTTTCATGACTGCAGAGATAGAAAAATGTGGTCTCAACATCCAAGTCAGTATCAAAAACTGGCAATAATATTTCGAAGTAAAGAGAGCACTTGAAATGTATTCCAAACTTTAATAAATTGACATAGTTATATCTATTATTATAAAAATTATCAAATTTTGCAACAAAATAAAATTTAAAAAAATACAGGTTTCCATTTATTTTGCAAGTTATCGTTTATATAAGAAGTAAAAATATTTTATATTTATTATGTCTATTTCAACTATTTTCTTACCAAAAAAATATTTCCGAGAGTGGGTTTGCCCATCGTTGACGAAGTTAATACAAGTTCTTGATCCATCGATTCACATTTCACGCTTAGACGTGTTTAATTATTATTATTATTATTGAACCCGATATTACTTTTAGTTTTCCTGTCTGTCTGTCCGCAATAAAAAAGGTAAGGTAAAAGTTATCCGTAAATATAGTAATAATGGCTATTGTTAACGTTCGAAACCTGCCGAGTTACTTCAGAATTAGAGGGTTGCGAATTAGAGAGCCGCGAATTAATGTTAATTGAAACCAGCTAAGTTTAAATATCGACTTTAGGCGATTTTCTTTCACTTGCCTTTTATTAATATTCATGTGCATTGCAAGTGATATAATTAAGATTATTTAGATTCATATATTATGATAACTTTTTATAAGAGCCCAATCAATAGATCATTAATTTTTAAATAACCTTAATTTTTTCGCTTTGAATAATTCCGATTTACCAATTAAAAAGTTCTTTCCCCCCCCCTCTATTCATCAAAAATATGTCTGAAGTTTACGTAAAACTGTAAACAGTCACTTTGTATACATGCAAAACAAAAAACACAGAAGGCATTGGGCTGTAGCAAATAAAACTGTTTCACGTAATAGAGATCTGAAAATTCTCCCACAAATTGACCCTAATGTTCGTAACATATCAAGCAAACGTGAAGGGGGAATATGGTCTTGCATTACATGATGCATGGCTTGGTCAGATGGAAATTAGAGTAGCAACACGCACTCTTAAGAATGCATTACACGTCCAAGTCATGCAGTTGCTGGTGGCATGGTTCTTCTTATTGCATTAAATGTCCTTTGTTCACTCTTTTCTCTACCTTTACACCAACCACTTTCCGATGAAATAAATTAAAGAGTGAGTTAATAATATTATTATTAAATCCGAATAAATCAGTCTAACCTAATCGTTAATTTTTACCTTCAATTTACGCTCTTACATCCATTATAAGCAATGAAAGTAACGACACGAAATTATATATAATTATTTATATAATTCCATATGAAATCAGTATTTGCAATATTAATTTAAATAATTCTTTTCATTCGTCTAAATTTCGAATTTTCTAGCTCTATTCATGTTTTAGTTTTTTAGCTTTGTAAGTTGAGGATTTTTATGCAATTCCTCAACCTACAACGATTTCCGTCTAAAATGCTTGGAGAGACATTTTAAAAGGCGAATATCTTCCTCTTTAGTCTGTATTTCTACTCATTATAATTATCTGTTATTTTCAATAACATAAACATAATTATGTGTGCTTAGATTGTACAATTATCTGAGAACTACAATGTACAATTATTTGAGAAAATGAATGTAGAATTATCTGAGAAATGGGATGTACAATTATCTCAGAAATATAATGTACAATTATCTGAGGAATAGAATGTACAATTATTTGAGATATAGAACGTACAATTACCTGAGAAATAGAATGCACAATTATCTGAGAGATAGAATGCACAATTATGGCACATAAGTTCGTACGGTGGGTGCTTACGTCGACTCCGAGCCAACTCGGTTTCTCTTTTTCTTCTACAGATAAAAAGGTGTAGTGTGATTTATAAAATGTTGGCGTCAAAACTATTATCTAAAGTATAGTGAATATCGATGTACAGGCCTGCACAAAAGTTTAGACACAGAGGCAAATTATAAATAAAAGCGAGAATTTGCATTGAACTTCGCCGATATTGTATCTAAATAATCCTAGAACCAATAATAAATTGTGCAACTTAAAAGATTACCAAAAGTACTGAAACAAAATATCCCAACACCGTAATATTGGAATCTGCATGCCACAAATGTTTAGGCACATATGTCAGATTTATGCAAATTAACGGCGCGAAGTTCCCAAGTGATCGAAGGGGCGTTTCCCAGAGTTGTTATATAAGGCCTGAAATAATTTAGAATGCTTAGAACGATGCCGAAGTCAAAGCAATTTACGAATGACGAGATTTTGAAGATTTGGAGGCTGAAAACTAAAGGTAAATCTGTTACTCAAATTTCTGTTGCATTGAACCGTTCAAAGCGAGGCATTTATCGAGTGTTATCCCGGGGTGATCAGTATCAACCAAAATCACGATCTGGGAGGCCTCGAGTGACCAGCATTCGGGATGATAGACAAATACGAAGATTGGCTTCAAATGAAAGCCTGTCTGCAAATCAAATAAAAAACACGTTAGCAATGCGAGTGTCAAGAGAAACCATACGTAGAAGGATTGTAGAATGCAGGCATTTGAGATATGCAAAAATGCGCCGCAAGCCCTGCTTGCAATTACATCATAAACAAGCACGACTACAATGGGCAAGGCAGCACATATCATACAGTGACGAATGGCTGCAGGTGTTATTTAGTGATGAAAAAAAGTGGAACTTAGATGGTCCCGATGGCCTTTCGCACTACTGGCACGATCTTCGAAAACGCCCCTTAAGTCGGTTCAGCAGACGTCAAGGAGGAGGTTCAGTCATGGTTTGGGGAGCCTTTAGCTTCAATGGACAGACTTCTTTGGCGTTTTTGAATGGAAAACAAGATTCCAAGGCATACCAGGCAACTCTTGAAAGTCACCTATTACCTTTTGGCGAACTTTTATGTGGACGAAACTGGGTTTTCCAACAAGATAATGCGTCCATCCACACATCCAGGTCAACAAAAGAATGGATGAGCGCTAAAAATATTACAGTTCTCGATTGGCCTGCTCTTAGTCCTGACTGTAATCCCATCGAAAATGTATGGGGCATACTAACGAATGTTGTGTATGCCAATGGAAAGCAATATCCGTCCGTTTTAGAACTTAAAAAGGCTATAGAAGAAGCGTGGTTTAATTTTGAACCAGAAACCTTTCAAAATCTTGTGCTTTCAATGAACGACCGCGTATTTAATCTAATACGAAGTAATGGTGGCTACATTGATTATTAAAATTGTTCATTTCCTTATGCAAGTGCTAAAATTTATGTTTGTGCCTAAACTTTTGTGCCACATATTTTACTTATTTTAAGTTATATATTGCAGCAAGTTCGCTACTGATGTGATTTCTGTTCTCAAATTTTTAATTTGCATATTACATGTGTTCATACTTCGTAATATTAAAGTTCCTACTTCTTCAGTTTTAATAGTATTTTGTTATACTCAAATTTGTGTTGTGTCTAAACTTTTGTGCAGGCCTGTATGTTTTGAATAAACTGAGAGAGAGAGAGAAAAAGTGGGGATGGATGGAGATGGATGGATGGATAGATAGATAGATAGATAGATAGATAGATAGATAGATAGATAGATAGATAGATAGATAGATAGATAGATAGATAGATGGATGGATACCACTGGAAAGAAAGAATAATTCCGTGTGATAATAGATATTTTTCTCTATCAGTAAGCCGATAGCTTATATCCATTCATCTGCAATTATGGATTTATTATTTTTTCCTTTTGACTGTCATTCACGAGCGTCGTTTTCAGTAGCTAAATATATACTCGTTCCTCCAGCCGAAAGAAATATGGAAAGTTAAAACGACGCGTTTTGCATCCCAAACAGATCAATCAATTCTGATTATTCCCTTTCCGATAGGGAAATGACGATATTTTTATTGAGGTATCTAGCATCAATATCAAATAACGTACTTGAGAAGTACTGGGCGAATACGATAAGGGAATTTTTCTCTCTGATCGTCAAAGATTAAATTTATTGTGAAAAGGAGACTGTAGTTTTTAAATGATGAATGGGATATTTTTGATTATGATGCCTTTCTGTATGCGAGACGCATGATTCAGACGGCCGAATTGGGAAAATACTATTCAATTTCTCGATTGTTTTAGCCGACGAAGTTATTCTTTATGAAAGTGACGAAGATTAAGTAAAAGGCATCGAGGCCATTAATTTCGTTATAACTGTGCAAGAAACAGTATTGTCCTTGCACATCTACTGTAGATAAAAAAATCTTTACTTAACCTTAAGTGAAGATTTTGATAGAGCGGTTAAAATGTTTTATTGAAAATGTTCTGCTATGAAGACATCCGAAAGAAAAATTAGAATAAAATAAAAACTAAATTAAGGATTAAAATTAAAAATTCTACAGCAACTTCGATTAAATTTTAACCTTTAAATCTAACCTCTACTTTTCAAACGAATCTTGATTGTTTTAAAACTTGACATAAGGGTGCAAGCTATAATTATTTAACGCATAGTAGATAGGAATGACTATATCATTATAACAACCCAAGTGTGTGAATAATTTGGTACTATGTCATTCTTTGGCATGTTCAAAATACATTGATTTCATGATTTCATAAATGATTTATGAAATTATGAAATCACTTATTATTGATTTTAAAATTTCGGAATAAATAAATAAATATATCAGTGGCGTAGTGTGAGTTTAGAGGGAAAGACGATGACAGGGTTATTTTTTGAGATTATACATGAAATAGCTCAGAATCATTGAACGACATCCATGTTGTTAATACACATGAATTTGAAGGTGGGAAAGAGTAACTAAATTGATTGATTTTGAGAGATTGTGCAGAAAATCAAATAAGAAGGGTGACCGCCGAAAGGCGGCACCGTAATCCCAGACAGATTTGAACGTCATCTAACAGAATTGAGCCACTGAAAGTTTTCTGTAAAGCAAAGAGTAAGTTGGAGTCCATACTCACCAGTTTTTGCAAACTGGTTGTTACAATATTTTTAAAAAAAGAACCAATTGTTAACTTTTTATTAAATGATAAATAGAGAAATCTAGTTCTAAGAAAGTCAGTTCTAAAACATTCGACATCTCAGTGCGCCGGTTATTAATACATTTGTAAATTGGGAAAACAGAAGTCTTAAATCCTGGCAATTCACTACTGTGTAAAAGACAAATGCTTGCAAGTATTGTATATTGTTACCCAATCCTTGGTAATATCGAACATTCCTCATAAATACTTAAATATTTCGCCAGAATTTGATTACTTTTGCAGTTAGTTTGGAAGTGTTTAAGTCTGACTTAATCAGGCAATCGAAAGCTGGTCCAGCCATGCTTTTTCATTCGTTCGTGCCACTGTTCTTCCTCTAACCAGTTGTACTCTGTTTGAATGTGGGTGTTGCGTGTGAGCAAGGCAACTCCTAAAATAACGCCGCATAATTTAAGAGCGAGGCGACGCTGTTGTCCGTTTTGTAACGCCTTAGATTTCGTTTTATCACGAACAAACACCGGCTTCGTCTCGGCATATATCGGCATTTGACTCACGTCACAGTACAACGGCTTTGCAAATATACCACGCTGCAGCAGGCCCTAATGAAGAAGGTTTCGGTACACGCTAACGGTTAACGCAATATGACCACAAACAGCCTAAATTAGGTTTTCAGTAGGAGAGCGGGGAACTTTACATACTCGGGGATTTGAAACGATCATTGATAAACGGCCAAAACCAAGGGAAAAGTGCTGAGTATCTCAGGTTCTGTGCAATGCTGCTCGCTCTTAATTTATAATTTGCAATGTTTGCGTTTTAGGAACAACACGTCTTTGCATTTAAGTGGGAAATACTGTTTTGTTTCCTCAAAAGTATATCAGGGAAGGCTGGGCTAGGAACTGTCCGACATTAAGATGAAGCAAGATGTTTAATGGTTACTAAAAGACGAGATTCAATAAATTTGTCTGAGAATAAGGTTACGGCAAGTATTTTAAAACTCCATTAATGATATCAATAATTAGACGTCCCGCTAGATCCTTGCTAACTATTTCCTTTAAACAAAGCTTTTCGAACTCAGTGCAACATGGGCCAAAATGAATAAAGTTTATGTGGACAGCGAAAGATATTAACTTCTATTTTCATAGAAATAAGTTTATTTCGAAAGGGATCCTATAAAAGAAAGAACAACGATAAAATTAATGTTTTCTTCCTGACACTTGGCATCTCTTCTCTGCTACTAGATTTACTATTTCAGAGGAAACCTTGTACACTGTGATTACTTTCTAAACTGATCCAAGGTGAATGAGTAACTATAGATCTGACTGCGGACAGATTTTCTTTCGTAATTTTAAATTGCTTACAATGAAAAGTGAAAATAACTTCGTACGAGAATTTTCGAGATTTCAAACTTGGTAGGTAAATATTTATAAATTCATTGACTTTTGCGTTCAGTGCTGAAACCCACTGGATCTTAATAACCTTCGTTTACATTTGGTTAGATACTGAATCTATATTTATCGAAATATTGGAGAAAATGCAAAGAGAACTTAACTTCTAAACGTTTAAAATCTTCAAACCTTGTTTCGCGTGCAGAACTAAAGCTTAAAAAGTTTTCTGCGTATTTTCGATATATTATATTGGCTTGCCAGCAAAAATATACTTTTTGTACCGTGGGTTTGTCATGTTTGTTTTAAACTCTCAACCAAACCTTTATAACAGCACGGTACAGTACTAAACAGAGCACAATGACTGCAATCGAAAGTGCATGGACACTTTCCTAGGGGCAAGTTACCAAAATTTTAACGGCAGGTTTGCTGAGTTGCAAAACAACCCAAAAAATTTAGAACTAATGGAAGGAGCTTCAAAAATTCGCTTCAGTGTCGCCTACGTAATTATTTATAATAAAAACAATTCTTATCTTCAAATAAGTTTTAAAATCGTATTGTATGCACCGAGTCTTCTTACTTAAAATACATGTTTTACCCGATTCCATACAGCGGTGGCGAAATTTTATCTCACAAGGATTTCAGATTTACATGCATACAGTTAATATTCAGAACTTTACAACGCAAAGCGAATATGGGCTTAGACTCTAAATGGAAATTGCAGAGATTCTCTTAACCTGTTAACCGGGGAATAAAATTTTGTGAAACTCGTTTCACACTGGGGACTTTTTTTTTGTGGGGGAGACATTTTGGTAGTCTTCCGGGCATGACGAAAAATGTCGTCATACCCAGTTAACAGGTTGAGATACTTTTGGTTTAATATGCGTAGCATTCTGGGAATGACGAAAAATGTCTTCATTCGCATTTTGGTAGTCTCCCGGGCATTGCGCAGTATAGCCCAGATGCTCTTGCGCCATAAAAAAGCCAAACAATCAAATCAATCTTCCGGGCATGACGAAAAATATCGTCATATCCAGTTAACAAGTAAAATTTATTTCTTTAATTTTCTAACTAGCTTTCGTTATGTTGAATTGTGCCATGAACTCCATGAGTAGGTTACCTGGGCCACCAGTTTCAAACCACTTCTCTAATCTCTAACAAATTGTTCTTGTCAAAATATCATTAAAACTGTTGTTTGCTTTCAATATATCGCATATGGATTAAATACATCTCCGCTTCCAGAATAATTATTTAAAAAAAAATGATGGTTATATTGAACTCCGTAAAATTCGTTTTTCCATAATTTGGGACGAAATTGTTGATGGGTCTGTGAGTTCGTTTAAGTAGTGTTATGCCCATGTGAGCGTATAACATGAAATCTACGACGAGGATCAAGGGATGATTTTTAAACTTCTAGGATTGTAGTTACCTCGAGATTATTGCACAAGAAAAAACGTCGCATTATCAGTCTCGTAATTTAAATAGCATGGAATAAGATAACTTCACGTACGTACGTGTGTGTGTGTGTGTGTGCGTATATGTATGTATCATACTTAAATATTTTATTTTACAAACATAATTTTATAATTTTGACTCAATTTTAGCTAGAGTAAAAGGTGTTTAAATGACATATTGTATTTCTTTTTATATAACGATATCTTTATATAATAAAGCAAATAATAGTTTCCGAAACTCCGCAAAATTTTTTTTTCTATTATACCGTTTTTTCTTTCCCGTCCGTACTATTCGTAGGTTTTTTTTTGTTCTCTTTTTAGTCCCACTAACCTTTGAATTACAGTTTTCTTTTTATTCAGTATTCTTATGCTCATTTCACATCATTTTCTTCCATTTCACTTCTGGTCTTTTTCTGTACTTCTGTTTGTTTAGACCATGTGTTTCGAAAAAGGATGAAAATTTACTAAATTTGATAAATCGTGGTCATTTCTTCTACCGTTGCGTTAGCCTCAATGTAAAAAATATTTAAAATTGTGGTATTGATATATAATACTTGATGTATGATAAAATTTAACGATAGAAATTTTCATATAAACGCCGGATTTTTAATTTACTCCTGCAAATTTATATTCAACTGCTTCACTTTCAGTCATTCCTTCTCAAAATCGTAATAGTTCAATGCCTCTTCACAAGCAGATTTTCCTGGTTCCAAATTTGTGGTTTTACGACATAGTTTAACATGTATATTTTATTGGAAGAAGTTTATTCCTCATGCGTTTTAACAACAGTATTTCGAATTCAGATTTATTCGAAGATCTCCAACGAAGAACCTTGCATCATTAAATGTGCTCAGACGAGTCGACTATCGATATTTGACTTCATTTATAATGAAAACATCACTGTTTAGGGAAAATTGGTACATGAGGCAGAGCATAAGAGCCGAGACCAGTAGAGCAATAAAGAGGGGGGCGGGATCCGAAACTAGTTAAGTCGTTTTTATATCGGCTTTCTTTCTGGCGTCTCCTGCCAAGGCAACATTCATATTGTTGATCTATTACATTCTATTGTGTATAATTGTACATCTCGGTGAAATAAATATTTATTGATTGAAATGTGGAATGCAATATAAAATAGAATAATCTACATGGAACATAAATTAAAAATTATAGACTATTTAAAAGAAATTGGGCTACTTAAAGCATTGGTTACGATCTTGCCAACGCATGCTCTACAATTTATTACACTCGCTTAATACTTACAGAATGTGCTGTTAAGCGCGACAACAACTTGTTGTGTTTTGAAAACTGGCAACAATGAAGTGTTGGCGATGTTCCATTTTTCAAAAAATTCAATTTATCCTAAAAGCTCGCCAGCAACTTCATCGTCGTCAGCTTTGAAAACTCCTTTGAGAAATAATCCAGGCGCTTGGCAATTATTTCATTCGCTTTCTGCTGCCTCCGGCATCCGCCTTTCTTCCGGGAAGGTACTCCTTGAAACACTCTAAACCATGGTCCCTTCCGCATCCGCCTTTTTTTTAACCAAAAAAAAACAAAAACTGTTTTCCTTTTAAACACTTGTTTTTAACCAATGACACGAAACAAAGGAGGGCGAAGGAATGAATTGGAAGATGGAGGAGGAGACCCTTTCATGGTAATTATTTTCTTTTAAAAGGTTCATTTTGCAGATGTGCGGACGGGTTAATTATGTGAGAAATGCTGCCGTTTCCTTAGTTCTTCGTTTCACAGAGAAAGTGTTTAATTGATGGTCACAAACAAAGGGTAATCTTGTAAAAGGTCGCTTTCAGCGTTTGTGTTGTCCTGTTTCTCTTCATGTTTCTGAAAATTAGATTTACTTTGTGTTTCTCTGCCGAAAAGGATAAAACGACGAGAAACTGAGAAAGAAATAGAAAGTGACAAATACTTTTTTAGGTTGGTACCACCTTAATGACGATTAAAAAATCAAAATAAAAGTTTGGGGTCACAAATTCAAAACATAGTGATGATTTAAAAGAAATTAAAGCATGAAACTTACTTTTTCCCAACTGAAAAATGGTAAACATTCTTCAGTTGAAAAATATATAAGGTTCTTCGTAAAAACATTTAATAAACTCTCATGAAAATATCCAACATTCTTTTACAGAAATGCCTAATAAACTTTCTCGTAGAAACAGCTGAAAAACGCACATAGCAATATTTAATAGACATTTATACGAAGAATTATTCAACTCTCCTAGAATTATTAATTAATCTTTATTAGAGAAATACTGAATAACCTTCCATAAATATATGGAATAAATTTTCGTAAAAATATTGAATAATCTTCCATAGAAATATTGAAGAAACTTTCGTAGAAATATCGAATAAAATGTCGTAAAAATATCAAGTAATCTTTCGTAGAAATATTGAATAACCTTTCACAGAAATTTCTAATACTTTTTTATATAAATATCTAAGAGTATATGATATAAAAAATAGTGGCAAATTAAGACACATAGCATAACTGATAACACACACGCAGGTACACTTTATTTCTACGCAAAACAAAATACAACGAAGAAAATGAACATGATCTGGTAAGCCTTTTAGCATGAAACATACACACAATAGCTCAATTACTACATACAATATTTACATTACTAATCCGTTTATAAATTCAATACAGCCATTTGATTTAATTACAACCGACCTTGCGTCCGTTACACGCGAGAGCCTAGCTGTCTCTGGCAAAGTAGGTCAGGTCATATAACCCTAAAATCCATAATTATTTTTATTGATCGGGTGCTGCCATCTATCGTTGATAAAGTAATTAAAAGTTAAACCCGCCGCTACAGACCTCCAATTTTTATCTTTTAACATATTAAATTCTGACATTTAATATATCTTAAATTTTGAGTGCCATGTTTGGAGAATAATGTTAAAATGGGCAAAGAATTCTGCTGAACATTATTACAGTAAATGTCCCAATATCATTAAATATAATGATACTGGGATGCATGGGCGCCCATACGAGTACTTCTGGCGAGGTTGAGAAACATTAAGAGTACTTCTATGGGGCTGATAAAATTATTACCTCCTTCTCAAAGCTGTCAAGAATTTTAGTGAATGTACAAGATACCAAAACGCTACAAAAATAATTGATACTGCTTGACAATTAGTAATGAGCTAAAAAGTACCTTATTTTAAAATGTGACTAAATTTTTTTAAAGTAAATGCATATCGGAATCGGGCGAATCAAATTTTTGAACGGCTAGGGGGGGGGGAGCCTCTCGCTGCGCCCTATATTGGCGCCCATGCTGAGACGGAAGTATTATGAATATCAGAAAAAATATCTCCAATCATCAAAATATCATCTAATTTTTTGGTTTTTGAAATGTGCAGCAATCTAAAAATACAACGAATAAAAATGAGCTAGAGTATATATACATTTTGCATATCAAGACTATACTATGAATCATCTAAGGCGGGACCGGTGGCTTAACGTATCTATCTATGCTACGATGATTCGTTTAGGCATAACGGTGTTTATTCGAAATCAAATCCAGCGGAGTTTTCCCTAAGGTGACCATCATTACCCATGGACCATTGGGGCTCGGGGAGTATCGTAATTAATTCCGCTCAATTTTCGAATTGATCGATGGCAAAATGACATCTTTGAAATCCAACACCAGATCACGTCATATCTAGGCCAGCTATATTATTTTATTAATAGAACTGACATTTTTTCTAGTCGATGGTTGAGCAGCGAAGATGTAATGAGCTGAATATAACTGTATCGGTGGTTCTTAAACCGTAGGTTTAGAGCTCCAAGTGGATGGAAAAATTTCTAAAATTATTTTAACTAAACATATGTCGGTAACAGAATGCAATCCATGTACATAAATGATTAATATTCATTATTATGCAAAATGTGATACACATATATATATATATATTGGAATTCGGTTATATCGAACTTCTATGTAACGAATTTAAGGCAGCCATGAACAAGTACTTTAAGTTAATTTTATTTAGTTTATAATAGATGTGGGATAATTTGAATATAACGCAAGATTCCCCACCCCCACCTCTCCAATTTCCTTTTTAACCCTATGTTCAAAAATTCTACGATTTTTGCTCGCTTTAAAAACAAGACTTTTACTACAAAACATCTGTAAAGAAAATTTCGGATTTCAGCGGCGTTCAAATTGTTCTCGCATTGAAAATGGATGGCCATCCTTCATCAATGAAACCTTTACCAACTTACTTTAATGCTGGAGATGGAGTTGACGTACTGACACATTTCTTTTGCGTATTCCTACAAATGACAGCGTTTCCGATGTTTTAAGGATTACTAAACGTATACTAAGAAGTATAGAATTGGTCTCTTTCGCAAACGTGTATTGCGAACTGTTTTCAATGTATTTTTGTTCATTATCTATCAATTTTGGGAAGCACAAAGAACATGATCCTCAACATATATTTGCAGACAAACGGACTTAGGGCCCCTGTTAATCTTAGAGTAGCGCCCATGGGAGGAAGCATTAATTCAGCAATTATCTTTCGGTATTGTTAAATTTTCAGATAAAATGGCGAGGTCATCAAAAGATAATGCTTTTTTGCATGCAAACTTTGCTTCATACAACCGACCATAAAACTAATCACGCTCTGGAACCATAGTAGCTTTGGCTTCGTTTTCCAGAAATGTGTTTCATTCTTTCGCAGAAAACACAGCTTCAACATTCCTATTCCATAATGAAAAATTAGTTTCATCGAACAGTACAACACTATAGGAGTAAATTCCGGTTGCCATTGCTCAATTAAAACACAACTATCCTGAGCAATAAAATGATGGAGTTCAATATTTTCACATTGTATATATATTTGTTTGACATTTGTAGTAATTGTTCTTAAATATCTTATTTCATGAGTGAAAGTATGCATATTTAAAATATAATAAAATATGAATATTTAAAATATGCATATTTAAAATATGCATTTTTATATATGCATATCTTGATTGTATTGATGTTTGATTAAATCCGAGTGTTAAGACATTTTCTAATCACACTCATTTGATTGGTTGGAGTTGAAAGCTTTCCCGGGCGTCCACAAGATTTGCGCGCTAGTACCTAGTGCTCGTATCCTATTGGTTTGTGGTACGAATTATCTAATTGGTTGTTGCTATGGCAAACTTCAACTGTATATAAACCCAAAGTAAATATAATAAAGTGGAGTTTAACTTTTGTATTTGACTTGGCTCATATGTTACTGGTTTTCCTTTAACAGATATGAACTCTAAAAGAGTAATTCCTCCATTAAATTTACCGGATAGAAAGTTCCCAATCAACAATATTAATTAATAGAATAGTAGATCTAAATTTCGGAAGCTATCGGAGAAAAATTTCACAAAAATGAACATGTGAAATTCAAAGAACATCAAAACTCGTAAATTATAAATTTCTAATTCCACAATTATTAGGAAAATACCGTGATTTTCTGGTTGTCTGGTAACTGAATAATCTTCGATATAGGCTGCAAACAAATTTTATCTATCACTGTGAGAGTAAATGAATTTTTTATCGCGAGGGAGGAAGTTGAAATATCCGTAATGAGAAACTTTAATTCTCGAGAATTCCCTTTTACTCCGTCAGTAATTATCTCGCAAATTTAATCCGTAGATTGTTTCAATAACAAATTCAATTTACACGCTTCTGAGATGCATTTTGTAAACCCACTTTAAAAATTAAAATTATTTTGCGAGTTATTCCCCAAGGCGTTCTTTAAAATATTAACTGTTTACTTCTCACTTATTTTTAAACCTAAGTTTGGCTTTTAATGTTACGAGCAATCACTTTTAGACGAATATAAACTAATAAGCATTAATTCATTTTCTTTTGCGCATTACTCTTTCTAATTAAGACTACGATACATTACCATGCGTCAACAATATGCTTCTTATTTAAAGAGTGATGTTAAGTTTCTCATCAATTTTTTATAGGTTAGTTTCAAATAAATTTCGAATATTAATGATTTAGTAATACTCTGATTCTGAACTCACATAAAAAATTCCGATGATTCAGAGTGCGAATGCTTTTACCATTGATCGCTTTGTCATCGGTATTTAGACACAGTGTTTTAAGAGAAGGTGTAATCACGTATTCGCAAAAATAACACTATCTCTGAACGTAAGAAATTGTCCCACCTTCTTCTCTCTCAACAACTTGTGTTTATTTTGACGCATCGTCACCGTTAAAAATTCTCTTGTAGAGTTGCTAAATTTCACGAATTTGACACCCATATTCAAAGAATTGGTACTCCCATTTGTATGCAGTTTTCACCATATACAGTGGAATTTCCACATATTGAATTTCTGAATAATGAAGATCACTGTATATTGACGTCTTTGTGAATCTTCGCGGTTATTACACAGGGTGATTCCAGGGCCGGATTTAGGATATGATGCGCCCCGGGCGAAATGATGTTTGGCGCCCCCCACCCCCTCCATTGAAATAACCAGGGGGCTAATTGCTTAGAAAATTTCTTCTAAGCATTGAATTATACGGTTTAACCTCCCCTTAGGAAATTGATTAGCCCATTAGGCTTTGAAGCTAGTTACGCCCATTTCCCCCTTCCGGCGTGCTAGCGGAAACAAATAAAACTCTGTCCTTCCGCCCCCTCAAATTCGACGAAAAATCGCAGACGATAGGGAAGGAGCGACATTTATGGTTAGCCTACCTTATATGCATTATTATAAGATATAATAACGATATTTTTATAAATAAATTTTTTTATTTGACGACGATTTTACTGGTTTTTTTTTATATTGGGGGAAGGGGCAAGGGCGAATGCAGAACAAAATTTCAGTGAGGGCGCAAAGCTTGAAAATTCACTTGTAAGTTTAGTTTTAAATATTTTTTACTTGAAAATAATAATTTTTAATGTAAACATCATTCTCGAGAAGCACATGCCTCCTGCATGGATGCGGCTTTTGGGAGGGGCAGGGGTTGTTTCACACAATTTTTCAGAATTTCAGATTTAGAAAAAAAGGTAGAGGGCGCCTTCTCTCGAAGAGCTGATCGACAGAATTCTACGGTAAATAATTTGCAATTAAAAAAAAAATCCGCAGCCTCTTACGCCCTGGACAAGTGCCCAGCGTGCCCATTTATAAATCCGGCACTGGGTGATTCAAAACTAATGGAACAAACTGAAAGGGGTGGTAAAGGACGCCAAATAAGCCATATTTGGCGAAATCAGGTCCGCAAAGGATCCGATTTGGCTGTACAGTGAAAGTATTATTTACATCCACATCATTGCTATGTAGGTGATTACAGTGGAAATCTGCTATGACATTATCAGCAAGGGCCGTGCAGATGCGGTCGTTATAAACGATATCTTTTTAAAATCATAATAGCCTATAGTATAATACACTTTTAGAATTTTATAAATTATTTTGATAGTAAAAAGTATTAAACTTTTTGGTTTCAAAATTAAATAAAAATATATTTAATTATAATGAATTGAATTTCCGTCTATATTAAATTATATTTATAGCCACACTAAATACATAGTACTTTTTATTTTTTTTAAATCGATAAAATTCTAGAAAATACTAAAGTATATAATGTAGAAAACAAATCTAATGAATAATATTTATTATATTATACTAATGACTTCCGAACAGTGCCGGTTTAAGAGTTTTATGGGTCTTATGCTGAAAAAATAAAATAGGCCTCTAAAGAATATGACCCTCGTGATATTCAATTAATAAATCACCTTTTTTTAAGGTTTATTATCTTCAATATTCAGGTTTAGCAGTAATAAAAATTTCTCGGACATTTGTAAATAAACAAGATTTGTTATCAAAATTTAAGCGTTATTCTAATTTCCAATTTTGATAACTAACCCACATGGTTCCGATTAATGACTGTCAAGTCGCGTCGTTATATCCGATACGAATTTCCCTGCTTAGAATCTTCGTACACTACAAAATCGCTGTCGTTAAAGCAGGTTTCGTCGTTATATACGATGTCGTTATAACCGATATATTTAGTATGGAGTAGAATAGCAAATCAAACTACTTGTAAAAATTCCGTCGTTATATGCAGTTGGTCGTTATAATCGGCGTCGTTATAAACGATTTTCACTGTACATGAAGAAAAAACATTTTGATACATAATTAAGTGATTGACCTAAGAATGCAAAAATAGACAAAAAAAATGAAATTGACCTCTCTCGCATTAGGTATTAAAAATGATTGTTTTTACATACTGAAGGCAATTTTGAAACGTCAGGCATGCGTAACAGGTGAAGGACATCAAAGTAAACAACTTTGATGCCGTTACCAAATGTCCGAAAATGAGCCGTTCTGGAACTACAAGGATATTATTATTTACGTCCACATTAGTTAATCATGTAACAAAATTTGAAAAATTTGCCGTTCCGGCCTAGAATCATATTGAAAAAGATTCCATCATTTGCTACAGTCCAAAACAGATTCCAAATAGTATATGCAATTGGAGAATTCATGGCACAAACGTGAGGCCATGTTCATTGTTAATTTTAAACCTTTTAAAATTTCATTGATTTCAATTCACGAAAAATGATCTGTGTACGATATATTTCACATACTTAATAAGTGTAAATAGCTATTTGATGAATCAATACCGAAATCCGCCACGTAGCTGAATATTGAAAAGTTTATTACCCAAATATAAATGCATATGGATGCTATTTAAATACGACAGTTTTAAGGTATATAATTAGCATATTTGTCTCACTAATTTTTGTTTCTAATTATTCATAAAACCATTGCTTGGATATGAAATTCATATTTACTTTGTCGTAAAAAGGATTGCATTTGTTAGGAAATTTTTTTCTATATACTACACGATACAAATATTATATACTAAATATAAATATATAACTTATATGTATCATAAGAATTATATTATATATAAAAGGAGGTCATTTCCATATATATCAGAGTTTTCCTATGGACTCCGATATATGGATGTTCTATATGATGCTTGTATAGAACGAAATTTTAAGTATATATATAGGAAATTACAAAATGTCTATAAATATATAGCATTTTTGCTTAAATTAATTATATATATATATAGGATATTTGATGGGATGGTTTTCTTTAATGTACATTTAATTCTATTTATAAAAAAAGTACTATACACTTAAAAAACATAAAATATTTAATTATTCTCCCATCATAGCCGATGATGTGGTTGTAGTATATGATTAAATATTCGCAATTAAAATGATGTTTTTTCTGCGCCTGGTGTGGGAGTCGAACCCACAGCTTCTCAGTTTACGGTTAAGAGCTCTACTTAAAAAAATCATTTTTTATTTGCAAGTGTACAGTCATCTAACCACAAAAAGAGCCAACAAATAATGCAACTACACAGAACTGGTGATTATATATAAATAACATATTTTACTCTAAATAATATTCACGAAACTGCAAAAATAGGGAATAGTTAGCGAGCAACGTTAGTTTTATGATATGCGGGACGTTCATGTGAGGAAGACTATTTCCACTTAGAAAGTACAGACTTTTGAAATTTTCTTGGACTACGGTCAAATGCAAATCTGGCTTCAGCAATAGGTGAACTTAAGCAATTCTCCAGTGACAGAAATTATAAAAGGCCACGTCTACAATTTTATTTGCCACACGCCTTTCCCAGTTTGCAGAGCTCTTCTTTCAAAAATGACCGAATCTCTAAAACCATTCCGCCTCGCCAACCATCAAACAATTTACAGCGCCTTTCACTGTATTGCAACATTATCTTTACATCTTTTCTCAATTCTCAAGTACAGCTATATTTACACAAAGAGACATAATCACGATGTTAGAAGGAGGTAATCGCAATGCTAAATTTCATTATTTAATCTGAAAGCTATGAAGAATTGACGTAATTTTTTAACTAGTGAGGAGGGTTTCTTTAATTCCCTACCTAAGTCTTCGATTAACAATACATTTGCAAATACTTCCTTGTGGTGCCAAATGTTTTAAGCTAGTCCTGGTTACACGCTTGTCCAAGGATTAATAAAATCAACAGAATTTCCAGATAGTGCAATGTAACCTCA
This sequence comes from Dysdera silvatica, assembly GCA_006491805.2. Lineage (NCBI taxonomy): Eukaryota > Metazoa > Arthropoda > Arachnida > Araneae > Dysderidae > Dysdera > Dysdera silvatica. Next base: position 170,148,341 of record QLNU02014802.1, on the reverse strand, counting down.
AAACATCGATCGATGTTCAAAAAGATGCTGATTTTCTGGTATTACACATGCGTCAAATTGCACACATTGAATGAACTTTTGACAGATTCTGCTCGTGTGCGATGAATGTTTAAAATCATTAAATGAATGGAATCTTTTAGTGCACAATTTTGTCCACTTTTAGTCCTTATCGCAATGCTGCTGACCAGAAAGCCGCAGTGAGGTAAATGACAACGGTATTTAATAAACGTGGGTCCATAATCTAAAAATATATCTGTGTCTGTAAATCTGTAAATCTAATAAAATATCTGTGAAACTTATTATATTTAAGGACACTTGTCAATAGTAGCAATAATAATGGTACGTGATATTTATTTGTTTGATGTATAATTGTTATAATTGCATCATGACATATAAATGACATATAAATTAATATATAATATATTAAATGTTATGGAATAGCTAATTATCCATTAATTTATTAACGTAAAAAAATAGTTTACTCTCGTCTTTAGAAGTATAAATCATTTATTACGACTTTAGAGAATTTTTAAAAAAGTTGTTTAATACTTTTTTTAGGATTTTTTTAAAATGCAATTAATAATTTTTAGAAATCTTTTAAAAATGCATTTAAGAATATTTTAAAGAATTTTAAAATAAATTTCTCTTCTGTATCTTTATTTTGAATTTATTATTTTTCTTCAATTAAATTCAAGATGGAAACTGCGAACTATTTAATTTGGGATCGACCGCGTTTTCTTAGGAGAGCATAGAAGTTTCTATTTACGAAATTAAAATTTCGTTTCGTTATTTTTTTGAAAGGGACAAATTTTCACTGTTCACTTTCAGATAAGACAAATATGTCACTTTCAAAAAATAAGGCGTAAACAATTGTTATTGCTCTAAAAAAATTTATCTCTTCGTGAACTCCAAAGGAGACATTGTGTCCTCTTGAAATTTATTAAAGACTGTCGGCTGTCAAACATCATCGCGTTTTAATTAATTTGAGATTGGATAGCTTTCTTTGAGACCAAAGGGCATTTTGAAGGAGATTAATTTAGAATTTTTCGCCCGTCACTTTTAACGTGATGCTCTCCGTTGGATTTGTTATTCTTTTCATTGTATACTCAAACAAGAATGGTTCAAGCTGTGTTTCAGAAAAAATAACTGGCAATTGTCTAAACAATTAATTTAACTGCGGCGAATTTCTTTCACATTCCTCAAGCAAGTATTTACATAGAAATGAGAATCCCATTGACATTTCAATTCGCGTGAAAATTTTTTATTTTATTTTGTTAAGCACAAAAATACACTAACAAAAAAAATCGACGCACCAAGAAGGAGTTGTCCGATTGTAATGAAATTTCGTATGCAAAGACATTTGGCCGAACATGCAAATGATTAAAATTTGGTGTCCAGTGAAACTCCAGCGCATCGTAACTGCGCATTCAGCAGGTGTAGATAAGGAGCGATTCTCAATATGTGGTCAAAATTTCTGTTGCATTTTGACTGCGGATATCTTACGTCGACTGTAACAATGCCTCGCCGAAAGATTCGTGCTCATTACGAGCATATGTCAGAGTTTGAAAGAGGTCGTGCTATCGGATTGAAAGAGGCTGGTTGGACGAATCGAAGAATCGCTGGACATGTGGGTCGAAGCGATGCGGCGATTGGACGGTGCTGGCAAGAGTGGGTCAACAACGGCAGATGTCAGCGTCGGGACGGCAGCGGTCGACCTAGGGCCACAACAGAACGGGAAGACAGAGCGATTGTCAGAGCAGCTGTCACAGCACCGGATTCGTCGTTATCAACTATCCAACGTGTGGCCCGCACACATGTGTCCAACATGACCCTCTGCAGACGACTGAGAGAGCGGAATTTACGCTCGCGCCGACCGTTACGCCGCTTACCTCTCATGCCTTTACACTGTCAAGTCCGATTACAGTGGTGCAAGGCTCGATCAACTTGGAACTGCACTGACTGGGGACGTATAGTCTTTAGTGAAGAGTCTGGCTTCCAACCGTGCCCTCACGACAACCATAGACGACATTCTACGACCGGTTGTGTTACCGTTCCTTTTGCGACACCCTGGACTTACGTTTCAACAAGACAATGCCCGGCCGCATACGGCAAGTGTTGCTAAGAATTGTCTTCAAGCTTGCCCAACACTTCCTTGGCAAGCTAGATCTCCTGATCTCTCTCCCATAGAGCACATTTGGGACGCTATGGGAAGGCGATTGCAACCATCCCGGAATGTTGACGATTTAGCCCGACAGTTGGAGACAATTTGGCAAGAAATTCCGCAGGACACCATCCGGGATCTTTATCAGTCTATGCCACGCCGGGTGACAGCTTGCATCCAGGCCAGAGGTGGACCAACGCCTTATTGACTTCCTCCCTTTGTAACGGTCAAACTCTGCAATAAATCATTCAATTGTTCTGAAATTTTAATCGTTTATTTTTCTATGTATGTTCTTCACATCCACCAATTTTTATTGCAATCGGACATCAAAGCTATCAAAGGAGATGGCACCCCGGACCATAACGCCCTGTTGTGGGCATGTGTGGCGTGCAATAGTAAGGGCAGGATCCCCACGCTGCCCTGGACGTCTCCAGACACGTCTGCGGTTGTCGTCAGGACACAGTTGGAAACGGGACTCGTCACTAAAGACTATACGTCCCCAGTCAGCGCAGTTCCAAGTTGATCGAGCCCGGCACCACTGTAATCGGACTTGACGGTGTAAAGGCGTGAGAGGTAAGCGGCGTAACGGTGGGCGCGAGCGTAAATTCCGCTCTCTCAGTCGTCTGCAGAGGGTCATGTTGGACTCACGTGTTCAGGCCACACATTGGATAGTTGATAACGACGAATCCGGTGATGTGACAGCTACTTTGACAATCGTTCTGTCTTCCCGTTCTGTTGTGGCCCTAGGTCGACATCTGGCGTCCTGACGCTGACACCTGTCGTTGTTGACCCACTAATGCCAGCACCGTCCAATCGCCGCATCGTTTCCACCCACATGTCCAGCGATTCTTCGATTCATCCAACCAGCCGCTTTCAAACTCTGACATATCCTGGTAATGAGCACGAATTTTCAAGCGAGGCATTGTTACAGTCGACGTAAGATATCCGCAGTCAAAATGCAACAGAAATTTTGACCACATATTGAGAATCGCTCCTTATATACACCTGCTGAATGCGCAGTTCCGATGCGCTGGAGTTCCCGCTATTCATTCATTGGACACCAAATTTTAATCATTTGCATGTTCGGTCAAAATGTCTTTGCATACGAAATTTCATTACAATCGGATAACCCCTTCTTGGTGCATCAGTTTTTGTTCTAGAGTGTATATTGGTGTAAAAGTACATACTTCAATGCTTTACTAGATGAAGCAATATTTTTCGGGGCATCGGCATTATAACTGTTGCATTTTTGACACTTTTTATTTCATACCTAATAAACGTTCCCTGGGAAATCTCACAGAAAGGAAACGCCCATCACAGGTCACAGGAATGCAAATAAGAGTGCATCTGGATCATGCGCTTTGATGAATTCAATGTCATGAATTATTAACAAATGCTTCAAATGCATCTATCAGTAAAATAGATAATATTAAATGTCGATGCATATATCCTATGTTGAGGATGTATCTCCGCCAAAGTAAGCGATCGAAACGTTTAAGGAACGGAAGAATTCCCAAAGGCAGACGGAAGTGTTAAAACTGGAGGTTTTAGCTGAGCGAGAAAATCCTAATAGCTTGGCATCTGGCACGTTCCATTTCGTCGCGGGCGAACGCCAAAGTTAATGACTGCGAACCACGCAAATGATGTTCAACAACACACACATCCACAAGAGTGTTGCTAATTAAAACCTTAGCTCCATGATCTGTATGTGCTCAAACAGTAACATAATTGCATGGCTCAACTTTCCAAATTGCTGCATAGTTTTCGAAATTCGACGGTCTTGAACGGGATGGTGGTTCGTCAGCACTTCTTGTAGGTCCGCGTTGACTTTCCAGCGTCATCCAATCCGAAAAGCTATTTTTGAAAGCTGATTTTTGCTATAATGCGATTGGCTACCAATCTGACCCGAATATCTCATGGTTAATATCAAAAGGCAGAGCAACTATCTAATGTCATTATCGATTTTCAATCTACGACGTGAATTAAGAGATCGTTAAAACACGATATAAAATTAAGGGAAAATTATGTCGCTAAAAGTGTCGGCTTCAATTTGAAGGCTATTATTATTGTTGTTACTTTGGTGAATTAGTTTTATTATTTCATCAAATGTGGATCGAGCAATAATTTTAGAATATGGCGTCTTGTATTCGATTATAACGACTTCCATTCGCTGTTCAGCAGATAGCTTATCAAGATTTGGAGGGAGAGGAGACCGAAGCTCGCCGTTACAATTTTAGTTGCCGATTTTTTAGGAGCCTCCTATTGCCCATAAAGTCTTAAAATTTGGAGGAGCAAAGCAACAGATATTTGGCTTTCATATAGGTTTATTTCGTTTATCAGAGTCCACACTTTAGATTTTAAAATATCTCTAGTTTGGAGGGTGAGAAAATGTCACAACTTGCCATACAGTGGTGTAAATTGTTGCGTTGTAACCTCAAATACCATTATACAAAATCACATAAAAAATTATAGTTAATGAGAAAAAACCTATGTTGAGTTTCAGCAAATTTTAATGATTTCGTAAAGAGTTCTTATGCAAAGATTTTAGAATTCAACTGTAAAAACAAAGGAACAAGAATAAATAGAAGGAATGAAATTTACATTTCAAAAACATATTAATCACGATTGAGTTTAAGGCTACATATGTGTCAGATGTACACAATGTAAATTGGAAATAGTAGCGTGTAAACTTTGTTAGCCTAAAACATTTTATCAAAATTTTCTGCAAAAAGGGAACAAATCTAATGAACAGTGTATACAAATATAGAATGGATCTTTCTCAGCACAGCCATCATGAACCCGTCATTTAAATACCGTATATTAAATCTAAATCTAACCCTAATTATTTCTGGAATATTGTTTTAAACAAGCAATACAAAAACAGTTCTCATCCTCACTGTCTGAAATTAAGAGAGAATGTTTTTTTTTATTTTTTTTTCTTGGTTGCTGTTTCAAATTTCTTCGTGCAATCTGCCAGGATTTTTTTTTTCGTGATCTATCTTGTCGTTGTTGTTCCTTTCCAAGTCTAATAGTTTCTTCTTTTTACAGGTACTCTTTTATTGGTGGGTCCGTCAGGATTGATGATTTTCCCTTTTTTCTCCGTTGTTATAGTGTAATATCGTCCCGTTCTTTTGCAAAAACAAGCTCCAAATGCCGTCATCCCATTTCACCTCGTCACATCTTTAAACTAAAACAATAAAATTCTCTATAACCAGATAAATTTGGAGTAAATAGTGAGTAGGATAAACGTGCAAAATAAGAATTGTATACCTTCGGTCCCTCTGGTGAAAAACACATTCTAAACACAACCGCAAAAAATTACTTTTACATCAAAAATACACAAAAACGCTCTTAACATGATTTCACTTGTTAATATAACTACTAAATTAGGGATGAGAGCAGCATGCGCAATATATGACTTTCTTTCTGAATATGCAAATGATGCGCCTAGCCGAAGAATTGGAAATAACTGATATGAATCTGAAAAACTGCCATGACAAGAAACTGACATGAAACTGCCATGACAAGAAACTGACATGAAACTGCCATGACAAGAACATGAAATAACTTGATATAATCGCTGTAATAACTTGCCCGATGTAACAACTATGATCCAGTCCCCACCTTCTCTTACTGCAACCTGTTGAGAAAGGGTCTTCAGCATATTTCAAATGAAATAACGATTTAAACAACAACAGAAAAACTAGTTATTACTTTAACATCTGAGTTTAACATTAAAAATTGAAGATTGTGTAACTCTCATACGAAAATACCATTTGAAAATGTGCAATATACTCTTCAAAACCGTAACGTTCTATTCAGCAATAAACACATTGTCTGATGAGCAATTTTTCTTAGATGCTTTCCCCATGTTTAAGATAATACATTTTTTCACATGCGTCTTGAATTTATGCAAACGAACGATTCTTCCATATGGAGTTGTTCCCAGAAATGTCTCATTAACCGCGATAACGAAGAGAAAGATTGCTCGGTCTTGTTATTGAAGTAATGAAGGTAAGCTGGGAAACGTAATCTCTCTCTGAATTGCCAGATGCCCAACTAGAAGATTGTGCCACGTAAGGGAGATTAAATAACGTAACAGTGGCACGTAGTTTGACGTAGTTTGGATCATTTTTAAAAATTAGCTTCTTGCTCTGATGCTGCACCTTTTAAATTGAGAAATTCTTCATTTTCAAGTGGATATTGCCCTTCCTAATTGGCAAATTAGCGTTCTCTTTCCTAAACAGATTTAGAGAATAAAATGGGCGAAGATAATGTGGTTAACTTTTTAATTTTAAAAGAAATTTTGCTGTGTCAACAAAACCAAAATCAGAATTGCGGCTGCATAATTTGATGATGCTTAAAACATGATAATACAGTCAGATCCTGTTATGACAAAACTCGTGGAATTAAGGGATTATTGTACGGAAATTTTCTTGCAACATGATTTTTCGTGTGGGTGATAACCGAAAAAATCTGTAAGTCTGCTTGAAAGATACTTTAACATTAATTTTATAGTAACAGCCAAATACTATATCAGAGATATACAATGTGATCTGTAAACAATGACATTTTAAGGATTGGAAAATTATCATTATAGACAAAATTACAAACCCGATACACTCCATATCCATCAGGACTGTGGAAATCATCGTTATAGTACAGTGTTTCTCAACCACTGGACTCTGTTACCAGTTATACATAGCCATCAGGAGTTCTTCTGAAATTTATCATTTTACTTTTCTAAGCATGGTTCATGAAGGAATATTTTATATTGGAAATATTTTATCTGGAGAATAACTTTCATGCAAATGTCAAAAAATTCAAACTAATAAAGTTTAAATATAACTTGCTTAATAAATGACAATGACCATGCCACATATTTTTAAATATTGTAAATATATAAATATATAAATTAGTCCTAAGTTTATAATTTTTTTAAGTGATTTAAATGATCGAGGTAGCGAGGAGGTTCTATCGTGACATCAACCTGGGTTCAGCTCTCGATTGTTTCATAAATCATGTCGTTTTTCTATCCATTGTAGCCGGGTAGTTGGTTCCTTTGCAGGTCACGGCGCAGCATGACTTTTGCTGATCAGAAAAGCATTGACTGGCGCAGATCCGGCGCAGCATCACCTTTGTTGGTCAAGGCGTAGCGTGACCTATGCTGTCCTTGCGCCGTAAAAGCAACAACAACAACAACACTCAAGAGTGGAGAACTATATTATTGAAAGGGAGTGATTCTTAGTGAATTGCGATGCTTTAAATACGATATGAAGGCAATTAAAGTTAACTTGAATCCATATATCGCCTATCCTCAAACACGATTAGTTAACGATGATTAATATTGGTGGAACATTAATTACGCTTGCTTTAATTATGTTAACGATTAGCTCAGTTCGAAGATCATAATGCGTCTGCGAACGCTCGTCTAATAGTTTATGACCAGGCCTATTGAATAAACTCCCGTCCTGTCATGCAAATTTACCAATCACTAGCGACCTCTATAAAAGTCCCCTTCCAATTGACTTGATAGGAATTTCAAAAAACGGAAGAGCCCACGGCTCCAATTCCTGGTAGTGGGGAGAAGGTAGGAGGGGTTCCTGTGATTAGGGCCACATTGGCGATTTACTTTGACTAGCCGTTTTATTAACGAGTGCTTTTAGCAACGCCGGAGATGATGATGAGACCAATCGATATTGGACCTTCGTATATCGATATTGCTTTGCTTTCATCATTATTTCAGAAAAAAAGTTACCTTCCCAGCTTAAACAGGAAGCCTTTCATTAGGGTTTCCCTTAATTTCTGGATAATAAATGTCAGAAATAACCGCAGGGCAATAAAACAAACGCCATTATAAGCAGATTCGTGAATACAATAAACAATATATCAATCATAAAACAATTTTAGGTGCAACACTGTTCTACAAGGTGAAATATTTAATATTTAAGATTTTGCATTTGTATTCGTCTGTGCGAACCTCCTTCAGAAGAAAGGAAGTAAGTGATAGTGGTTGACTAATGACACAGTACTTTCTCACGGCTAAAATATTTTCTAGAAAATCACGTGGATCTTGGTTTTGACCATATCAACACAAAATGTCAATAAAACTAAAACAGGAAACAATAAAATGATTATTTTTATTGTTTTGTTTTGCTTTTTTACTGTTGTTCTGTGTTGGCGTTGTCCAGAAAACAAGATCCTTTAATGATTTGCTAAGAAACATTTGAATAGCAGGTAAGTACGTTGGTATGAGTCAACTACTATCATTGAATTCCTTTCTTCTCAAGAAGGTTCGCATAGACGAATCGAAATGTAAAATCTTAAATATTGAAACCTCGTATTTTATAAAACAGTTTTATACCCGAAATTGTTTTATAAAATTAAAAAATTTGTTGTGAAAGTCTTCGTAAATTCAATTCTAACCAAATTAATTTTAGCGTAATTCATTTCTAAACTAATATCAATATTCTCAAACATATCAATTGCAACATTAGAACAACATCAAAATAGATATATCTCTATTAACTGTATGTATTGAATAAATTTATTTCTTATCGTATAACCAAGTAATATATCCTCTATAAAAAATAGGACAGCATGACAAAAATTGTATTTATTTTAAAATAACAAATTTCATAGAATGGGATGTTTGTTTTCAAATCACAAATTATTTATTGTTAAATATCTAAAAGAAAGTAAATGACTGGCTTTCACATCATTTTAAAAAACATATACAAATTTCGAAAATTTTGCATAACCACGATTTTTTTAATGTGTGTTATATATAGTGGTTTATAGCGATCTATGAAAATTTGAATACAATACGAGTATGCGGTAGATTGGATGTTCGTCCTGTTTGCGAAAGGATTGATCTATAAAGTCAATATCTCTTAAATTATACAATTGCAGTTACGTTTAAAAATAGACAATTTAAATAAATTTGAAAGCTCCTGAAAAATCAAAATCAAATCATACCTATAATTCGTTTCCTTATTGTTTTCTGAAATGGGCGCCATAAACGTCAATTACATTTCATCAAAATCAATTACATTTGAGCGTATACCTTAACCGACGTATCATCACTTAATACGTTACTATTAAATATGTTGTTATTATTTTGCACCATTAGACTTTGAAGTACAGGTTTAAGATGAGAGTAGTAAAGCTTATGTCTCATTTTCTATGCATACGGTTTATTTACATGCATAGAAATTATATTAATTATACAATAATATTTTTGTCCAGAATTAGGACGGCGCCTCTTTTTCTCCAAAAACGAAAAAGCTCTAGCTTGAGCTAAATATACGTGGGTGGCAAAAATTATTGTATAATAAATTCCCCCACGAAAAACTCACAAAAATCTCGCCCCGGAGGCTTTTCTGTGTTGACCATTATTTGGCAATTGTGTTATCCCTGTGAAGGGTAATAATATCTCACATAATTTTATTAATATCCTGTTGTAGATTTAGCTCTATGTTGGGAAATAAAGTTGTTCATTTCAGTTGCTTTAACCCGCGAGCATGCGCGCGGGGTGTTTCACACACCACAACTTGCAATTAAGAATATGAATAAGAACGGCCCACCCTCGCTTCTGAAACTGACTAAACTCTTTCCTACTGCCTTAAAAGTCACATTCTTTTGGGGTAGGATAACAAAGAGAAAATCCCACTTATTGTTTACTGTAAAATTGGACGTTTTTAATGAAATAATGCCATATAACCAGGTGGTGCGCAAAGCACCCCGCAAGCGTTCTCGCGTTCCTTTAATCGCCGGCCTGCTCGCGGGTTAATCGTATACTATAACTGATACGAAGAAGTTAAAATAATTAAAAGCATAGTATTGAAAATCCCTTTTGCAGATATATCGAAAAATGAAAAATAGATAGAGAAATATATTTCCCTATATGATTTTGTATAGTTCCTGTAAATATTTCAAGAGATTTATGTATACTTGCTTTTATAAATCAATACATTTTCCTGCAAATTCTATGTAGCTTTCATATCTTATTTTAAATTTCATGTCAATATTTTTCATTATAGATGGAAAATGGTTCTTACGTAACATTTGAGCAAAAATTACGTAAATTTGTACTGGTATTCAGAACTTTGAGGCGAATGCTTTTTAACATATTTTTCTGCTTTTACAGACTACCTTTTAGAAGCAGAGCCAGAGTTTACCGATCCAGTGACTAATGTGACTGTAGCCATAGGAAGAGACGCTCAACTAAGTTGTACTGTGGAAAACCTTGGAACATACAGAGTAAGATAAATTTAGGGTTATTGTACCATTAATATTTAAGATTGTATAATATATATAAGTATATTATATATCATTACATTAACTGAATTTTCCTCCTCGAAAAGTGATATGCTAAAACGGAGGCCTATAAATGCATTAGAATAACATGAAACAATTACATACTGCTCAAGTAAGAGAGCAGACTAAATTTTGAAGTGGACATAGTACAGAAATTCTCATTCAAATCAACTTTCATTGCATGTGTCATGTATTTGACCATAAGTATTTATGAACATATTTTGCTGGCCGAAACGTATTTGAAATAAGTAGTTATGTTTTGAATGGAAATTGTAATTACGCAAGGCGAGAAGACTTTGAACAGGTGTGATTTATGGATCATATGGAGTATACAAATCGTTGGAAAGAAACCAACGCAAAAATGGAAAATAATCCAAAAGACATGTGAAGAGTTACGGATTTGTAATAACTGAGAGTGAGATATAGAAAAAGAATGCCCTGATGAGCAAACAAAGCTGTGAATATAGTTTTTGTGTGCTTTAGATACACTGAAGAAGCAATAATATAACTTAGGGTGAAAGGAAAAAAAGAGAATTGAAATCGGCCTCCATAAACCGTTATAGTCAAGGACCAGTTAAATGCATGTAAACAGGACAGACTATTAATTTTGCTTGTTCCAATAAGTTTAGTTTTATTTTTCCCCCTCTTTTAATTTAAATGCCTTTTATTTGGATGACTGTGCTGCAATAGGAGACTCTTCCATGGATTTCACTTATTTTCCGATTCCGCAATCGAAGACGTTTCTATTGACTTGAATGTTAATTTTATTTTTTCACTTTCTACGGTTTATGTCCTACAGTATGGCATTGTTGGAATAGCAGCATTAACCAATTAAATTCTTAACGTTAAATTTTTCTGACGAAAATAGCCACGTGCTATTGAAACAGCTGTCAATATTTTCAAAATTAAACTGCGTTAATTTGCATTTCTATATTTATTTGTATTTAGTCAGGGTTTGTTAAATAAAAACCAACAGGTTAGGATCAAGTGGAAGTAAATATCCCGAGAAAGACATATGTATATGAAACTTGAATAGAGATCATTAGAAGACAGTGGGGAGAAGATGCATGAATATGATGATGATGATATCATATTCCAATCATATAAAGTGCCTGTCCCATACTATTTCTAACTTACCTAATAGAATAGGAATACTTCTGCAATGGGTTAAAGAATTTAATGCATAGTTCAACACCTATTTACAATATGAACAATATATGTACAATTTGTATTGTGCATAATTAGCTCTCTAAATAATATCTTTTTAATTAACTATTTCTATTTAATGACGGTATTTTGAGGTCCCAGCAAATGCTTTGTAGAATTACCCATATCCTTATTAACGTCTTTCTCTATTCAATACTCTTTTTCTAGCCCTTGAATGTCGTTAAAAGAAGGGATTACGCCATTTATGGTGTACAGGGTGCTTCAAAAATGACTGGCTTATTTGAAAAAATAATTAAAAAAAATGCACTGTTTGCTGCACTGTGTTCGAGAAAACAGAAACTTCAGTTTTTTTTCCAAGCACGGCGCATATCCATCGCTTCCTCTTTTTTTAAATTAATTTTTCAAGTCAGCTAGTCTTTTTCTTGACGCCATGCACTTATAAAATGCACATTGTACATATGAAATATACATGTGAAAATTTACACTTTACGGTTTGTCATGTAGATCCAGAAGTAAATATTGTTCATCGTTTAAACTCAGTATACAGATGACATTTCAGGGTCTGCAATGGCGTAATGATAGACATGCCGTTAAACCAGGTTTTTCCCTCTTCGACTCGAAAAAAGGCCGCTTACCAATTAACTGCTCACTGTATTCCTGGAGTTGTTTCTCTAGGCCTTAATAGGTTTAGATTCTTCGGAAAAATTTAGATTTCATGACCTGAAGTGGCGTAGCGGTAACGCATTCTTCTATCATGCTACTAACCTGGGTTGGACCTGGAATGATCTCATCGAACATGTTCCGAATTTATTCCCACTTTAATCCGGAATGTGATTCCCTTGGTATCCGCGGTTCGGATTCCATCAAAAATGTAGTTCCAGGCGTAAAGTAACCGTCGTTGTCCTTGCGCCTTAAAATCACAGCCTACTCCTTACAACGGCTAGTTTTGTTTCCCTTGAATTCTGGTAGAATCATTGGTTCAAGTCCAAATTTTCGGCCTGCAAAAATTTTTTTCAGAATCAACGTCAAGTTTACATATACCTCCCTTAGCATATGAGGTATAGCTGCCATGAAAATGCCTTTTATCGAGTGTTTCGATATAAGGTGGCGGCGTAGTCTGCCTCTGTTATTTTTGTCCTCAAATCTCAATTAAGAAGCGTTTGGATTCAAGCTTGCAGATTTAAAACTTTAAATAAAATGAAGCTTAATTTATATAAAAAATATATTATTTGTACCTGTATTTCGAAAATAGCGCACGCCTTTCACTCGTCCGTTTATATTTCATGGTATATAGAACTGTCGATGTCGTAGTGCTCTGGGATTTAACTTTTACCATGAAAACAGACCGCTTCTTTCCAAAGAACCAAACGCCGAATTACGGTGCGTAGAAAGATGATATGCGTTCATCGCTACCATTGGAAATAAACCCGGGTTAAAGGCTTGATGGACGAATGCGTTACCGCCACACTACCGTTAAGCTCACCATTATTTTCCCTGAAATCTGTCTTCGAAAACATATTTCAAATACCTCGCAGACTCAGAATTATGCTAAGAATGTATACAATAAAAGTGCGCAAAATCTTATATTGGATAACTCCCTGACTGCTTCTGTACGCTGGCGCAGTATAGCTCAGATGCTCTTGCGCCATAAAAATCCAAACAAACAAGCTTCTCTACGTCTTCATCACAGACGGGGGAAAGTCGCTCAGAGAGTTATTTGTCATGACACGAAATGTTGCACAGTCTGTCCGGAATATGTCAGAATACAGTCCGCCAGGAGTCCGTGGACATGAGTTGGCGAAATGGATGCAAGGATGCACTGAACCTTCAATATTAGTGGTTCCAATATGAGTATGTTCCCTCGCAGCAAGATGATTTTTGTGTGGATTTCCTCTCGACGACGGCGTAGGAATTCCGCTGGATTGTATAAGACCAAAGTGTATCTTTGGCGGATTGTCTACATCAATCTGGTGTACCGATGAAAACAGAACAGAATCAGCCCTCCGAACAAATCCCCTTATTTACAGGAAGGACCATTTGCACTCCACGTTGGACAGCCCAGTCTTTCGACATAAGAGCAAACGACATCATAGAACTTAGTGGCACTTCCAACGCAAAAAGAAAGGGTTTGAGATATTCAGATTGAGATAGTCGAACGACTCTGAAACTAAAAACCTCGAAATCCCCTTTTTTTCTGAAGTCATTCTCTTTCGTTCAAGAATTTATAAAGTGATCAGGATTATGTCATAACCAACGCATATTCCCACGAATATCCCAGATAGCAAACATCGTCGTAGGGATGTCCTGAGGATGCCTAGAACGTCCTCCGGACGTCCCAAGGATGACCTTTACTATCTGGGAATTTGCTCTGGGGCTGCCACATCTTATTACATCACACCACGTTGTTTAGTGTAAGATTTCTGTCATTCCTAGCGTGAAAGTAACAAGAATAATTTATTAACATAAAAAGACCTCAAGTTGCTATGTACTTAACATTTGCATATTTTGCATTTGGATCATAGAGGAAATTCTCTCATGCTGTGGTTTTAAACACTTTGTAGGACGGGGTTCTCATGGATTTTTTGCTATGCTGTTTGAAACCTCTAGCAGCCACATACAGGAAGGAAGTAATTATAGAATATAAACTATTAAGATTGGTTGTATTTTTCAAAGCAAAATATAATTAAAATCGCCTGACTAGAGAAGAGAGAATTAACGTAAGGTTCACATATTTTAACCAATTTCTTGTTCATATGATTTGTACACTGAAGTGCCAGAAAAACTGGTACAGGCGTGCGTATGCAAATAACGGAGCTTTGCAACCAATCAGCGTAACGCGATGCGGTCGGCAGCGCCTATATAAGACAAGAGATGTCTGGCAAAGCTGTTAGATCGGTTCTTGCCGCTACAATGGCAGGTTATCAAGATTTAAGTGATTTTGAACGTGGCGTTATAGTCGGCACAAGAGAGATGGGACATAGCATCTCCGAGATAGCGACAAAATTTGGATTTTCGCGTACGACCATTTCACGGATATACCGTGAATATCAGGAATCCGGTAAAACATCAAATCTCCGACAGCGGTGCGGCCGGAAAAAGACCTTGAAAGAACGGGACCTTCGACGACTGACGAGAATCGTTAAACGAGATAGACGTGCAACACTTCCTCAAATTGCCGCGGATTTCAATGCTGGGGCATCAACAAGTGTCAGCGTGCGAACTGTTCAACGAACCATCATTGATATGGGCTTTCGGAGCCGAAGGCCCACTCGTGTACCATTGTTGACTGCACGGCACAAAGCTTTACGCCTCGTCTGGGCCCGCCAACACCGCCATTGGACTGTTGATGACTGGAAACACGTTGCCTGGTCTGACGAGTCTCGTTTCCAATTGCATCAGGCGGATGGACGTGTACGGGTATGGAGACAACCTCATGAATCCATGGACCCTACATGTCAACAGGGGACTGTTCAAGCTGGTGGAGCTTCTGTGATGGTATGGGGCGTGTGCAGTTGGCGTGATATGGGACCCCTGATACGTCTAGAGACAACTCTGACAGGTGACAGGTACGTAAGCATCATGTCCGATCACCTACACCCATTCATGTCCATTGTGCATTCCGACGGACTTGGACAATTTCAGCATGATAATGCGACACCCCACACATCGAGAGTTGCTACCGAGTGGCTCCAGGAACACTCTTCTGACTTTAGACACTTCCATTGGCCACCTAAATCGCCAGACATGAACATTATCGAGCATATCTGGGATGCCTTGCAACGTGCTGTTCAGAAGAGATCTCCAACACCTCGCACTCCTATGGATTTGTGGACTGCCCTGCAGGATTCCTGGTGTGAATTGTCTCCAGGATACCTTCAGACATTAGTCGAGTCCATGCCACATCGTTGGGGGGCTACACGATATTAGGTAGGTGTACCAATTTTTCTGGCACTTCAGTGTATGTAAGGTATCCTATTTTAACGCAACGATTATTGAAAAAAAGATCAATTTTAAAAATATCGTAGCATTTTGTAAGAATATGCCACTTCACTATGTGAATTCTCTGAACTAAATTACTGTTTAAATCGAATCATTACGTATCCATTATATTTTCTACGCTGATCGCAAGTTTGACGAGACCGACTTAAGGTATATTATAGTTATATCAAAAGCTAGTCTGATCAGTATAGTGAATGTATTACAATAGCTCTAAGCGAATTTTGTGGTCAAAGAAAGTTGAAAAGCTTTTAATTATTTAATTCTAAATGGATAATGATAAAATGTGATGATAGTGAAGATTTAAAAACTAATGGTTTTTTTTCCAGGCTGCGTGGATTAAAGTTGAGACGAAAGCCATATTGACAATTCATCATCACATCATAACAAGGAATTACCGCATTAGTCTAAGTCACAGTGACAATCGAAATTTCGTTTTACAAATCCGCAACGTACAGTCTTCAGATAAAGGCGGATACATGTGCCAAGTGAACACGGTTCCTATGAAGAGCCAAGTGGGATATCTGGATGTATTAGGTGAGTTAGTCTACCATTTTTAATTTGTGAAGTCCATCTCCAACCGGCATCATTCACTCCATCATTACTTTCAATACTTCCAGCATGATGATATTACCACTACAAGTCTAACTGTAATGTCCATTTGTTATTCTATTGAACATGAAGTAGGCCTATCATTAAACCATTAAATTTAAGTAGTTGAAAATAGTGATGACCCGTCATGAAATCGCATAATATTTGAATATCATCCTAGATATGATTATGTTATTCCCAACGTGTCCAATGTTCTTTAATTTTATTGTATTTCATCTATAGACATACCTATGGCCTGGGATGGCCGACTTTACGTGGCTTTTCACCCTGCACTAATATTTCTTGTATCCGCAACTACAAGCCAAGAGGATGGCACAATGTTTCTTACGCTATTGTAACGACCAAGCACATTAATAATCAGCTAAAATAATTATTTCACCCAAAATAATTATTAAGAAATAGGGAGCTGACAGGGGCTAGAGCCAATTTTAACTGAGTATGGTTAGGTGCACGATCCTCACTTTGTCTCCTTTATAGCCGAAGTCCCAAAGTCAGTTTTTTTTATAACTGGTTAGCAAAAAATCCCTCGGTTTTTAGAACGAAGACATGTCTTGCCCTCAAAAAAGCTTCCAATGAGAAAAACAACTCTGGATATAGAAAACAATGACAAATTATGACCCAGGATCAAAGAAAAAAGCCAAATTATGACCCAGGATCAAAGAAAAAAGCCAAATTTCATGTAGTCAATAAGAAATTGTAACAAATGATCTTATCTTACGAAGGTGGTGAAACGGACGACAAATATGCTATATGATTAACGCGAAATAAATTAAATAAATTACAATTGGTGTTAGAAACAAATACATTAGCATTTTGAGAAGCAGCCATTAAAAGTACATAGAACAATTTGAAGGTAGACGTTTCGAAGTTATCGCAGCTGTGCAAAAATTGCTGAAATGTTGGAATATTATTTGAGCGTTACATATTCTGCGGGTAGATTGTGGAATTCATTTAACGCGTTACGATGGCTATTGTTGATAGATTGCCAACTTTCAAGGAATATTAGTCCACTGTAGTTATGAATGTTTTTTTGAAAGATTTTCGCATTATGCCAGGATAGGATATGGTTCTGTTCAGCGCAGTATTTGACATTAGAAGCCAACTAAAATCTCGAGTCCTAAATTCGTTTTATGTTCTTGGTGTTACGTTTTGAGGGTTCTTTTAGTTTGGCCATAATATTTGTTAACACAGTTACTGCAATGTATTGAATAAATAACTCCTGTGGTTTGATCTGCTGGAGTTGGGGGTTTAGATGGGCTATATAGACTATATGATGTTTAGTCGTAATCAGAGAACAATTGTTAAAATCTGGAGAACGTTTCCGTTTGTGTTTGATTGCATGATTACAGGTAAGAGCATGTGTTTTCACAAGGGCCCGAAGTTACCCCATGCGAATCTAAACCTGTCTCCGAATTTGTCAAACCCCAAGCTACAGGACAGTAAAAAAACAAAAAGCGTTGAGTATACCATCTGTATCAAATTTCAATTTTTCTCATGATATACAAACGCATTAGTGCTAACCCCCCCCAACACCTTCAGAATTTATTAAAAATGTGCTATTTCACGTTAATTGATCAGGCCAACAGCCAGATCACTCTAGAAAAATACCTATTCCCTTCTACCACGGAAATTAGGGTAACACTGGACATATTCAGAACTTGAGATTTATTTGAGTTTTATAGCGCAAAGACAGCAGAAATCATGCTGCGCCGGGACCTACAAATTTTAAGAGAAATCGTATACCGGTAAGAACTAGGAAACCAACCTCCGTACTGCGGTGCGCAGTTGGTCGGTAAACATCCTTCTTTTTGTATAACTGTGAGAAAAACGCGGCATAATCGCAAGCTAGGCGAACGCGTTTCCGCTGCAATACCGCAAGGCTAGCAGTCAGGATCAAGGTGGTGAACCTCTCGTCTTGTGTTGTCGATGGAGCAATATCAATGACTAACAATGCGACACCTGTTCATTGGCATGACAAACCATTGGCATTCGTTCGCCGTTACTGAAAATATAACTGACTGTCACTAAACGACCGAAAATCAAAGACCAATAGGTAGCGTAGGAAAAAATAGTTAATTGACTATTTTTAATGCAAGAGAAGAAAAAATAAAATTATAAAAAAATAATGTGTTATTCAATTTTTCTAACATAACCATAGATCATTCGTAGTGTTTTTTACAACATTTTATAATATCTTGATTGAAATCGGTAATCGTTGGAACCTATAACCCATCAATGTTGTAATTTTCATAATCACTAACATTCACAATATCTTTCAGTTTTTCCCATTGAGATTATTTTAGGTCCGTTATTGGTTTTATTAGCATTCAAATAAATAAGTATACCTGTATAATTAATATATTTCTATTAACAGCCGGGTTAATAACATTATTGTATCAACCATTTATATAAACAGACCTTATATCGTCACAGAAAATTGTTACGGAGTTATTTTTAACGCGAAGGTATTGATGTTTTATCAAAAAACATCATTTGCGGTAAGAGAAAGTTGTGAAAATGTAAATGACGCGAAAATTAGAAAACGTCCGTTTCCCAGTAGCGACTTGCTAATCTTAAATCATTTATTCTCGTCGCGTGATCGAATCGTTTCCCCCAACCCAACTGTTTCATTTACGATTTAATTTCAACTAAAATTTGGATACGCCGGCGCATAAACCAAGGGACCGGAAGTTTTAAATTTTAATGCCTAGCACGTAATTGACGTTGATATGAATGAGTTAAAGCCAAAGATAGTAAATGTAGAATTGCTCGAAACGCAGGTCTACTTTTATGGCGGCAACGTTGCGCCACATGAAAATACGAGTCTTTTATCGGGAACCACGTAACACAAGTGAACTTTTGTTCAGTGGTGAAACTGGCATTGAAATAAACACGACATGAGCATATAAAGTAGACTTAATGAATATAATTTGCAGTTATCAGCAGCTAAATAGCTATTTCAGTCGAAAACGGGAAATTTTAAATAAATAGTTTCTTTTCCTTATTCATTCATCTTCAGAAAATGATATACCAGGGTTAAGAAGCTTAATATGTCTTTTATAGGATATTATTACCCTTCGAAGGGTTAGCGAAATTTTACTAATATTGGTCGACAAATCAACCCCTCCCGTAGTTTTGTTATAATTTGTATCAACCAAAATATTTGGAAAATTGTGCAAACCTTGCGAAGGGTAATTAGATGCTATAAAAATTTAAATAAGAAAAGGAGTATCGTTCCCTTACCGCTGTTCTTTAAATAGTTAAAAGTATGCCGCGTCATATGGAGGGTTCCTGGTTCGATTCCGGATCGGGAGGCGTTTCTTCTTTGTTAAAAAACAAACCATATTTCCAATCCAATCAAATATGGGTGTTAAAATACTAGTCAATATGCAAGGCTTGTTTTCGTAAAGGTGTTTTGATTTAGAATGTATGCAATATATATACTGATACTAAAATCGAACCCTCGTAATAAATAACACTTTCATTAAAAAAGCAATGAAAGCAAGGAAATAAATTTATTACGTGACACAATGATCACATATCTGAAAATAGAATATGCTATATGTAGGAATTTTGCTCTAAGTTATTCGTTTATCCAAAAACGCAAGGCAAATACATCAAGTAATATATTTTATATTATTTGTTTTTACTCTTATATTAAGGTATTCTAGTTCGTTTAGCGGTCAAAGACACTCCGGTCTAAACGGAGGAACTCTGGTTCGAATCCAAGATCGGGAAGGCGTCTCTTTTTCTCCAAGAACATAAAAGCTCTAGTTTAAGCTACTTAAATGTGGGTGGCAAAAATTATTGTATAATAAATTCTCCACGAAAAACTCACAAAAATCTCGCCCCGGAGGCTTTTCTGTGTTGACCATATTTGGCAATTGTGTTATCCCTGTGAAGGGTAATAATATCATACATCCTTATATACGGAGAAAGAGAGCGTTGTTTCCTGTCCTCGTTCGTCTAGCGGTCTAAGACACTATAGGCTAAACGGAGGGACCCTGGTTCGAATCCAGGATGAGGACGGTGCCTCTTTTTCTCCAAAAGCATCGTCCCATAGCTACTACAGATGAACTTTGGGGTCGCATACAAGCAATCTGGAATGCTCTTCCTCAGGCACACATTCAACATCTGTTTGATTCCATTTCATTGTACTCCACAAAGGTGATTTTAAACACTTTAATAAAGAGAATGGACGCTCACCACCACAGTTAGCTATAGAAATCGTCAAAAATATGTATAAATCTGTTTCTATTTTAGGGAATGCAGAACCTATAGTCAGGGCTGTCCCCAAATGGTACGCGCTGTGTGTGCCGCAGAAGAAATTTTGAAAAATACCTAATATGCGCCACATACTCTCAAGAGCTCACA
>QLNU02014802.1:170106375-170127612 GCA_006491805.2 Dysdera silvatica | reverse complement strand
GACTTATTAATTGTTCCGTAGGCTTTTGAAAACAATTTGATGCTTTAATTTTTCCTCTTTTTCATTTTTTCCTCCTCATTTGCTCAATTTTTTATTCGTTTGATTTAAAATTGATACTTTTACGCAATTTTTCCGCCCTAGGCAGTCGCCTACTCGGCCTAATGGTAGAAACGGCTCTGGGTAGGACCCACTTATATCGAGCCGATATTGCGAGTTTTTGGATTTCGTGAGAAGGCCATGGACTTCGTTTGGTAAAATGTTAAAAGGAAATACACATTTAATCGCAAAATTTAATTAAATTTCGTGCTTTATTCGATGTCGTTTGTATTTGGTGTTATTAAGGAGTAATAGATACCTAATAAAGAGGTTTAATTAGAAGAGAAATATGATGAAATTTCAATAGGATAATAACTGTTATGCTGGGTATTACCGAATCAAAAATATCGCCCAATATTTGCATATCATTATCAGCCATAATTTCTAGTTTAGGTAACTAAAATTTGAATAATGCCGTTTAAGCTGAACATTAAAATTTGATATTATTAAATGTTAACTTAGTTTATGAATAAGTAATGCTTAC
Organism: Dysdera silvatica; assembly: GCA_006491805.2. Classification (NCBI taxonomy): domain Eukaryota; kingdom Metazoa; phylum Arthropoda; class Arachnida; order Araneae; family Dysderidae; genus Dysdera; species Dysdera silvatica. Next base: position 170,127,032 of record QLNU02014802.1, on the reverse strand, counting down.
CCTTACATTATTATATATATTACACATAGACATTATATATATATATATATAAGTGTTTTTAATAAATAGACGCGGCGGAATATCCCGGAAAACTCTATGATGCATATAATGCTTACCTACTTATGCAGAAAAGTGATTGGATTTCTGTTTTTATATAAAAACTTGTGTATTTCAAGAAGTACGCTAATAGAGGGTATTAGGAGGGGAAATCGACATGAGGATGACCTGCTCAGGAAAAGATTAAATTTTATAGTGCAAATGAACGCAATATAGCGCAAAGGTATTGCCAATTTTTCATCTGTTATGTATCTGCAACTGTTAGTTACCGTTTAAAGAAGGTTTACAGGTGGTCACTTCACGCGAGTTTTGCAACATTGTTTTTACATTGATGGTCTCAGGAATTAACTAATGCTGTTTATGACTAAACGGATTTTTTATTGATGGGGTCCGGATTCGCATCACGACATAGGAAACTGATTTATTTTGTGATGCTATTTTAAGATTTTTTAATTAATTTCCCCATTCAATTTGCACTTATTATTAAAGTAAATGGGGGAATTACGGGGATAGTTTGCTGGATATTGTAGTAAGTGATTTAAAAAGAATGCATTTGATAGTTTCATTGCAAATAAGTGATTTTGAAAAAATCGAATGTAACAGTTTAATTGTAAATGAGTGATTTTACTTTATGAACTCCTAATGGGTCTTGCAGAGCCACCTGATATTTTGGACCAGGGAAGTAGCAGTGATGTGGTGGTACGGGAAGGTGCGAATGTTACCTTGACATGCAAAGCAGTTGGATACCCAGCTCCAAACATCACTTGGAGAAGAGAAGACAACGAGCCCATACCACTAGGGGCATGGCAAGGCAAAAAGTTTCTGGGTATGTTGCAGAATGATAATTTATGTGTACCTTTTTCCATTTTATAATAAATCTATGATTATGGAATTTACAGTAAATTTATCTGTGGTCGTAAGAAAATCGTTTTTCCTTATTTACTGATGCACTAAGAGACAAATTGAAAATCTTCGATTGATTGTTCAACCAATCAATGAATCAATCAATCAATATAGTATTGGTAAAGTGTTGCTATAATTGTTAATTATGTAAAATACGAGTAAATATGTGTAATGAATATTTTTGTAAAAACGTTGATGCAAAGTTAATTGCGTTACAACTATTTTAGTGGATATGTCGTGCTATTCATGTCTGCCATCCCTTCACCCCTTATTCTAAGAATATTGTGGTCACTAACATTAAGCATCAACTTAATATCAATATACAGTATATTCATTGTTGTCAAGGATAAACATTTAGCGTCATTATATTACTCATTACTATGAGAAGACGATGCTATTTTAAACAAGGATCCTCAAAATAAATCTTTGATCCAAAACTAAATTTCTTAAAATACTAACGCTGTCTGTACGTGACTAAAAGCATACTGAATGACTAAATATTAAAACTTTATAAATAATGAAGTATGCTAAAATATGAATGAAAAAATCAAAAGGAACTAGTTGCTAGTACCAAAACGAAGAACATTATATGGAAATAGGAAGAATGTGTGCAGTTTTCAATAAAGGTATATTGTAGATATGTTACTTTGCATTTGAGATTTCTTTTTTGAATATGACAAGGTCTAATAATACAAGATATTTTCATTTACAATATGCATTTGTATTCTAGATCCTACTTCCATAACATATGAGGGGGAAGTCCTGACTATAGCCAGGGTGAGCCGTCTGCATACAGGAGCTTATCTATGTATAGCCACCAATGGCGTTCCTCCGTCAGTCAGCCGGAGAATAATTTTACATGTACATTGTGCGTAGAATATTTCTATACTTAATGATTAGTTAATATAGATGTAGCTTATTTCTTTAACCACGCTAATTAATAATCAGTTTTGACTAAATGAATTTTTATGAGCATCGACTTCAAACGTAATATGGACATACAGTATAATAGATACGATTGAGATGGCCAGAATAGGATTAGCATCAATCATCCCAACAATTCTCAATTGAGTTAACGATTGTTTTTAAAAGTATTTGTTACACATGCAGTCAAACTTCATTAAGGTTAGAAAAATATTTATCGAGTAACTGCTTACTAAGTAGCTCAGGGGTTGGTTCCTCAAGCTTTAAGACGTTCAGGTTTCTGAAATCTTAAGACGTTCAGGTTTCTGAAATCTTAAGACGTTCAGGTTCCTCAAGTCTTAAGACATTCAGATTCCTCAAGTCATAAAACGTTCAGGTTCTTTAAGCCTTAAAACGTTCAGGTTCTTTAAGCCTTAAGACGTTCAGGTTCCTCAACTCTTAAGGCGTTCAGGTTCTTCAAGCCGTAAAATGTCCAGGTTTCTCAAGCCTTAAGTCGTGCAGGTTTCTCAAACCTTAAGACGTGCAGATTTCTCAAAGCTTACGAAGTTCAGCTTCCTCACGCCTGGAGAACTCCAGGTTCCTCGGAAAATTTAATATCCTGGCTCAGTATTACAATTTCTGTCCTTCCGTCGCAAAACACAAACTTTCTAAATCGCCGTGAGATCCGCATAACTTAGCAATACGATTCCATCCTTTCCAGTTATTGCGTTCTACCTTTAACACGAAAAAATATTTTGGCACTTTGAGTCAGTGCTGTAGGACAGGGATCTCGAGACGCCATTAAAATATCAATACACATTATTTTCTCTGATGTCGCATTAACTGATATTCTTTAAAACCACTTGAACACCTCTGTGAGCCCCCCCCCATACTTTTTAAATTGCTATGCTACTGCCGTGAATGGTGTTCACGTTAAAGAGGTTTCACTGTAGTTCGAATATGGCTTTGGGTTACATTTGAATTCATGAAATTTCAAGGCTCACAGTTGGGACAGAAACAAGAGTTGGAATCTTGTTATGGGATTCTCGTTCTCACGGTCAGATGCCCTCCTTTAGTATTTCCCAAGAAATTTAACGACTAGTTGAGGCATCTGGATAATTAAAATCCTGAGAAATGCAGGCACCCCATGGCGAATGTTTCCGCTTTTCTCACACGAACTACAGAAACTTGCCATCTTTATGTGTTTAGGTGCCTGGCCCTGATGGATGTTCGACCAGTTCTTTCGGCCCAATCAAGGACTAAAACCTCCCACGTCACAAACGAACTGACCAATCATATCGTGTGGGCGTTTACAATACTCTGTTGAACTTTTAACTTCATTATTTTTAAGACACACATTCCTGCTCCATCAATCGTGGAATGAGCACGCTAGAATGCGCTCCAAGAATCAATAATGATTTCACATGTTACATGTAATCCAGTGTCCAATAAAATTGTAATGTTCAGATAAAGCGTCTCTGTACAGCTCTTCAAAATATTTACCTTCTGAGAATTGCAGTCAATTATGACAATCATACCGTCATGACGACGTAAGACACCCCGGCAATCTCAATAGGCCTTGAGGAAGCATCATAAGCGTAAATGGGAAAAGCACAAGTGGGGTTATAGGCTTAAAATGGAGTGTTACAGATTTACGATAAAGGGTCACAGGCTTCAATCTGGGTTTACAGAGCTACAATTTTATATATTCATGCGTCTCATAGTATACTCATATCAAAGGGCCTTGCTGTTGATTATCATTGATTTTACCAGGATTTGTATCATTAAACATTTAATTGTTCAAAACGAACCAGGTACATGAGCTTGACCTGACATTTCTCTTCCTGGGAGTGTATTTAAAGTTTTTCACAATGAACCGTTCAGACATGAAACGGAAAATATTTAAATACACTTGACAGGTAGAGGATAATCAGCAGTATCTAAATGGGTAGAGCATTAGCAATCAAGAGATGTGCGATCGTACCCAGGGGCGGACTGTATCCTCTCAAAGGGCCCATATCTTGGATTATCGGAGGGCGCACGGGCCCGGGGGGGCCCGGGGCCGGTGGCCCAATCCGCCGCTGGTCGTACACCACAAGGTTTTCGAAAATTCCTTGCCTTCCTGTGGGTCGTTGTACCATAATTTTTATACATTCATGGTTAAAATGAAAGAAAGTTGTTTTTATAATTAGAAATGTGTTTTTAAATATGTCAATAACAGATTGATTGTCTTGAAGTTTGATGTGTTTTATGCAGTTCCTCCGGTTCTGTGGATCCCGAATCAACTTGTAGGAGCTCCGTTAGGAAGGAACGTGACATTGGATTGCCATACAGAGGCCTACCCGTCCTCTATTAACTATTGGGGTAAACGGAAAGGGGAGATGATCATTACCAATGACAAATATCAAGTCATCATGAAAGACAAAACGTACAAAACTCACATGAGGCTTGTCATAAAGAAGCTTCAAAGTCAAGATTTTGGGTCCTACATGTGTTTCTCTAAAAATTCTCTAGGATCCACAGAAGGAACCGTTAGACTATATGGTACACGTTTTTAATATCCTACGAAAATGTTATATATAAGAATCTTTTAAAACGATTAGGTTTTATGATATATTTAAATTGTCATTTATACTTGAAATTGATGACTTTTAATTGCATGTCAATATCCATTCAATTTCACTCTGGATCATTACCTGCCTGTCATTCAATTTCCCACTTCAAATATTGTATATTTCAAACCCTATTTATTTGATTAAAGTACGGGAATTTTTCCTCATTATAGCTGATGATGTGATAATATTAGATGATAAATTGTACGCTAGCACGCAAAAAAAGAGAATGATTTCGCGGTGCTTGGTGGGAACCGAATCCATGACCTCCCGGTATCCGGCCAAAGGCTCTGCCAATTGAGCTACAGACGACTTAACATCCTTCCTTCTCCAAGCGTCGATAGTGAAGCTTTGTATGCACTCGCATAAGGGGGTGAGGATGATGGGTCGTTTGTAGTTCAGTTGGAAGAGCCCTGGGACGGATACCAAAAGGTAGTGGGTTCGGTTCCCACCAGGAATCGTGAAATCATTCTTTTCCTTGCGAGCAATTTATCATCTTTGTATTTTGTTTTACATCTAAATGCCTTTCTCGTTCGTGTTTTAAAGGCGTAAGAGCAGGAGAGGTTAAGCTGCATCGGGTCCTACAGTTCTCCGAGGAATCGAAACATCGGTTGCCAAGGGAATCCAACCCAAGAACATCGTGAGCAAAAATGATACGCGCTCCGCGACATCACTGGGAGTCGAACCCGGGTTCGTGGCAAGACAGACAAACGAATTACTAGTACGCCACCATACTGTAGTAGGCCCACATTTTTCGGAGGGACCGTAACCGTTTACGCCTCGTTTACATTCAGCCGACTTCTGTGGCAGAGAGCAGAGAAACGAGCATGAAAGTGGGAAGTGGGCAGCGCGAGTATATAAACACGTCACTCACACTGACCATGGTCCTACCATTGCCGCTGTCTCCCCCCCCCACCCCCTCTTCACTTGTTGGCGATTTTGTGCGAAAGTCAAAAAACCAGCAGCGACTAATTTTACGTCCTTCATTACCCGAGGTCGAATAGGAAGTGTGTATGGAGCGAAAATGTAAACACTCACTGCCTTTGATGTTGCCACAAAAGTATTTTGGTGAGTAAATACACCAGCGCGGGGAGCAGTGGCAATGGCTGAACGTAAACATAGCTTGAAAGTCGGATTACAATGTAGTAGACAACATTTCTGTACAAATGAAACTGAAGCATTTAAATTTGAAGGAACGGCACCAAGTTTTTTCTCCTAAATTTTTCATGTAGTTTCTATATTTCCCATTCAAATTTTCGTTGAAAAAAAGCATCGAGATATGTAAAAAAAAATGCTTTTACATATTAAGAACGGACCATTTGAGTTCACCATGTTTAAATGTATAATAAATGATTAAAACAAAAATTTACATTGTTTAACTTAGGGCCTTGCGGTTGTACAGTGGTGATGTGTGGACCTAGCGTGACGTTACCCTGGTGTCGAATCCCAACTGTGTCAAGAAAAAAAAACATTGTTTGTTCACGAAAAGAAGTCCGATTGAACAGTTAGAAATAACGGGAGGTGACGTCACAAACGGGTTAGTTCATTACAGCAGAGGAGGACTACGATTTCAGAATTGGCTTTTTGGTGAACGTTTGTCAGCGCCAAAAAATCGAGTTCTGAAATTGGAGTCCTCCTCCTCTGCTGTAATGGGATAGGCCGTTTGTAACGTCACCTCCCGTTATTTTCGACTGTACCATTGGACTTCTTTTCGTGAACGAACAGTACCTGCTCGCCATAGTCTGAGGATTGGTTTCCCAGACCTTATGAGGTTCGGATTCTTAGGTAAACTATAAGTCAAAACGCAGTATGACCAATATTGTCCTTGTGCTGTATAACTCACGCAAACAAATATTTAACAGTTTACAGTAGCAAATAACCGCACGGATGCGGGCTCGTTACCGTGTTTGGTTGCATTTTTTGGCGCAAGGACGGAAAGGGTTATTTTGCGCAAAACAAGGTGGTTGCCGCGGTATTATGAAGAGACCCCGAAAGTAAACAAAAGGGAAATATATGTATTGATTTATCATTTACGCTATGTGTGTTCAAATCTATGGTTAATTAAAAACTAAGAATAAAGCAATTTTATATTCGCTTTCTTACTTTCAAGTCCATACAAAAGTATTATTTCAAAATCATTAAAATCTTTAAAATTTTCTTGGAAACAACAAAAGTACAGACAGCCTTTATCATCAGAAGATTTACTAATTTTAAATAAATTAATTATTAATATGTTTTGTTTATTCTGCACAAAATTCTGCATCATATAGCTAAATTTTTCTATTAAAGCGTATTTAGATCTCGTGGAAACCAAAACAATTGTGGTACTATCAATAAATGTCAGGCATTTCAAAACCTTCTCTTTGTATATATTTCCATCAATATCGCCAATTATTGCTATAATAATTTTACAACTTCTTAAGACATTGCAGTTGATGCAATTATTGTATATTAAAACATAAGTATATTTTTTATCAAATGATTTTTTTTTCTACCAATTAGAAATACAACCTCCGACCAGTCAACCCACAAAAGATAGTCTAGCAATAAGACGACAAAGCTCTGAAGGTAATTATTATTATCAATATTTATAATAACATTACATTATAATATAACATTTACGGTTAACTCCCGATTACTTATATTGCGGGTTATCTGTGCTGAAAAACGAGATCTAAAAATTTAAAAATTGTTTAAAATTCAAAAAGCAAGCATGATTGATTGTTGTCAATAACATAATGAGTATTACGAGAGGTGAATGATTAGTGATGATATTGAAATTCGATTTAGAAACACTGCATATGCGCTTTTAATTCTGTTTGAATCTGTGACGTTATTTCAAACTACAGATAATTCATATGATTTGAAAAGGATTGTGAAGCCCAAATTACGTCAATTCGTATTTGGTAGACAGATCACGGATCAACTCTGTTTCCGCATCATATGCAATATTATAGGCGCACCATTTCAACATCTGAGAACACTATAGGGAAAAATCTATCACTGTGTAGATGATTATTTCTACAACATCTAAGACAAAATCTGTCTCCTCTCCCATAAAAAAGTCTTAAAATGTCATTGTTTTCGTTCTACAGCTTCTCAGATTTTGCTATGTAATGTATACAGTGAATGCCATAAGTATTCGTACACCTGCAGTGTGTTCTATTTAAGAAACTGCTGTATAATAATTATTAGATGTAGAGATATGGGACAAATGTCACCACAATTAATATAAATTTTTGTATTTACTTCATAAAAAAGTAAAAAAAAAAATATACGTGCACTGCAAATAACAATAAAAAATGAACAAACTTACACATAGCTCATGTGTCAAAAATATTCGTACACTAATTGTTTTTTGGTCAGAAAATTCATTAATAAAATAATAATTCATTCTTAATATTTCGTTGGGTTCCCTTTGGCTTTAATCACAGCTTTCATGCGTTTTGGCAACGAATCCACTAAGTTTTTGGTGACATCCGTTGAAATGGATGCCCATTCCTCGAGAAGCGCAATTTTTATATCATTTTTATTTGATATGCGTCGTTTTCTCATCCGCGAGTCCAGAATGCTCCATAAATGTTCTATAGCGTTAATGTCAGGTGATTGTGGAGGGGTATTTAGCTGTTTGGGAGTATTGTAAAGGAGCCACAGCTTTGTATTATACGCAGTATGTTTCGGGTCGTTATCTTGCTGAAAGATAAAGTTATTTTGAAGATCCATTTGAGCAGCACTAGGAATCTAGGAGTATTAACATTCTTTCAGAATGTTAATATACATTCTGTGGTCCATGATTCCGTCGATAATGTGCAATTTTCCCACTCCCTCTGCACTCATACAGCCCCAAACTTGCATACTTCCACCTCCGTGTTTGATTGTTGGACACAGGTTCGTCGGTTGAAGCTCGGTGTTATTTTTACGCCATACCATTTGCCTGCTAGCTGATCCAAATATATTAAATTTGCTCTCGTCAGAGAATATAACTCTATTCCAAAAGTCAGGACCTTTATCAACATGTTTTTTTGCGAATTGCAAAAGCTTCTTTCTGTTTACCTTTGACACGAAAAACTTTTTACGAGCTACACGTCCATTGTACCCTGCATTTTTGAAAATGCGGCGCACCATGCTTTCTGACAGTGACACACCTTGATTCAGCAGCTCTTTTCTTATCTTTGGAGCACTTAATTTTGGATTTTTCTTAATTAATCTAACAATTAAACGTTTGTGCTTTTCAGTCAGTTTTTGTGGACGTCCGCTTCCCGGCATATTTTGAATCGTATTTCTTTGACAATGCCGGTCAGTTATGGACTGGACTGTAGAACGAGGTCTGCCGACGAGCTATGCAATCTCAAATCAAATGTAAAGATTTACACTGGTTATGGAGCCTCATTACAAGCTTTCATTCCGCTACACTTGTTTCTTTATTTCTACGATTCATTTTCGCATACTTTCTGCAGAAATGATAGTAAACGGGTTTATTGTTCATTGGCTTTTAAATGAAATCGGTGCATTTCCCGCAGATTGCTTCGGGTGCACAAACAACATTGCAGTTCTATCATTTTAGGACAGACTTTTGCATGTACGAATGCTTTTGACACGTGAACTGTGAATAATTTTGATGCTAATTTATTGTAATTTGCAGTATTATATACATAGTTTTAAGTTTTTTAGTTGAAAATAAATTATATTTTCATGGCAATCATGATGGCGTTTGTCCTGTCTCTACGTACATCTAATAGTTATTATACAGCAGCTTCTTAAATAGAACACACTGCAGGTGTACGAATACTTATGGCATTCACTGTACATATTTATAGTAATATTGCGTTTCTTTTAAATTTCACTGCTTTTTCAGTATTTTTCTATTTTCCAATTTTCGGGTTATTCGCAGTAGATATGTACTAATACCCGCGGATATTTGAGAGACTACTGTGCCTGCATTTATATATATAAGTATCGACATTTCCTACAAAGAAAATAAAAGTTATGTGCTGGTAATACCAGTGAAACTACGATTTTATGTTCTCTTACATTGTGTTTTTCCGCGCTTTATAATTTTTTTCCTTAGTGCCAAATTAGGAATTGGATTATTAATTACATTGAATGTTATTCCTGTTTTAAACATATTTCTTCATCATATACCTGTATTTTAACAGTGAACAGAAAAATGCAAAAACGAGGTTTCACTGTACATTGAAATACCAATAGCAATTTTGCTGCTAATCGTTTGTATTTCGAATTTGATAAAATACTAGTGGTTAATGCACTTACTGAGCAAGAATGCATAATATACCGTATATCGGGGTTACTTAAACCACTTTTTAAGGTTATACGTCTGTTAATTCAGGAGCATTTACTTTAGAGATTAATTAATTGTTGTAAAACTTGGGTCTACAGTTACACTCTATGTTCACATGTATGAAAGTCTTCTACAACATGTATGTTAAAGATAACACAAAACGCGGTGGCTTAAGTTACTCCTCAATATTTGGTAACTAAAGCCAGCAGAAGAATTCAATGTTTGACTTAGGTTAGTTGATGATGGGGTATCAAAATCCATATAAAGGGCTAAAATAAATGTACATGTACTGCTCAAGATATTTATTAGTAAAAATAAAAGTAAAAAGTAAATTTTTTTACATTTTAGTGTTTCGGATGTTTAATTTACACTAAAAAAGTTCAAGATGTTTAATTTAACATGTGTTGCCAAAATCGGTGTCCGAAATTTACCCAGTATAATGGCTTTACACAATAATTTTCACCACCCATGTAAAAATGGTTCAAGCTAGAGCTTTTTTGTTTTTATAGAAAAAGAGACGCCGTCCTCACCTTGGATTCGAACCAGGGTCCCTCAGTTGAGCCCGGAGTGTCTTGAATGCTAGATGAAAGAGGACAGAAACAACTCCCTCTTTCTCCGTATATAAGGGTGTAAGATATTATTACCCTTCTCAGGGATTACACAATTGCCAAATAATTGTCAACACCTAAAGCCTCCGGGGCGAGTTTTTGTGAGTTTTCGGGGTGGGGGGGAATTATTTTTACTCAATAATTTTCGACACCCACGTAGAAACAAGCTCAAACTAGAGCTGTTTTTGTTTAGGAGAAAAAAAGACACCGCCCTCATCCTAGGTGAGAACACCAAAAGTCACCCCTGTTTGGTGGCCCCGTACAGGGAGCAACGACGAATTTAAAAATATAGGAAAAGAACAAAACGGAATTATAATCTAGGAAGTATAACAACCGTAAGAGTATTGTTTGAGGTTATGTTTAAAAATGATTTTAGTGAATTTAACTTAAAAATGTGATTTTGGCGATGAAAGTTATGGACTGTATAAATTTATGACGAAATTATCCTAAATACAAATAAAGGTTTATAAACTTAATTTTAAAACATACACACTATTAAAATATGTGGCCCAAAGCTTCGTCAAAATATGGAATTGATGGCATGAAAGTTAACAATCAAACTCAAAACAGTGTTGCCAGAATCAGTGTTCGAAATTTACCCAGCATAATGGCTTAAGTAGCCCCGAGATACGGTAAGTGTAAAATTCGATGTTACACTTTGTAGAACACTCCAATTCTCAAGTTACCGCCAATATCGCGCTCAAGTCGCCAATTTCGCGTTGTAAATGTCTTACAGAAACGGCCGATGCATATGAGAAATGCATATTATATAAATTTGTTTATGGTGTTTTAAATGCGTAGGAACATCGGGTTACGTTAGCTTTTAACATACTTTTTATTCTTTTGAACGCAAACAAATGCTCTAATCAATAGTATCTCCTGAAGTGATGCATACGTTAATGTGCATTCATGTAATTCATCACATATACATTCATGTCAATTCATCACATGTACATTCATGTCAATTCATCACATGTACATTCATGTCAATTCATCACATGTACATTCATGTCAATTTATCACATGTACATTCATGTCAATTCATCACATGTACATGTAATGTACATTCATGTCAATTCATCACATGTACGTGTAATGTACATTCATGTGGATTCATCACATGTACGTGTAATGTACATTCATGTCAATTCATCACATGTACGTACAATGTACATTCATCATATATACGTGTAGTATATGTTCATGTAAATTCATTACATATATACACAGGCCCGGCGCGATCATATAGGCTAACTAGGCAGCGGCCTAGGGCGGCACCATGGCAGGTTTTTGTTTTTTAAGATACTTAATACTGTAGGATGATTCATATAAAGTTGGCAATAAATAAATGAAACTGAATAGATTACTTTCGATTCAATGTCTTCACCCATATTTGTTCTTTCTTGTATATATTGCTGTTATCCATTTTTTCCACATCCTCAACTTCTTGCTTCTTTACATTAAAAAGTGTTTCTCTACCAAACTTACGTAATTCTTGATAACATTTTCTCATTATTTACGTCTTTCTGTGGTGCGAGCAATACAGCTGCCGCACTAGAGGCTTGGGGGACGCTTTTTCTTTTGGTATCGTTGTGCATTATTACGTGCAAGGCATTGTGAATTGAATTAAAATTTTATCTTTAAACAGCAAAATTTTAGACTATTTTTTTATTGTTTTTAATCATTTATTTGTGTATTATGAGATAAGCTGAAATTATGATACTTCGTTTTAACCTTCACTATAGTAAGTGGACGGAGCGTGCCATATTTTTTCACTTTTCGATTATTGAAAGGTGCATCGGGCAGTGGCGGTTCTAGGCTAGGGCAAAAGGCCATGCCCCCCCAAATATAACCAGATTTTATTATATTGCTTATGTACACCGGCGGCACCCGTGCGCAGTGCCGGAAATTTGTGCCCCCAAATTATTTTGTCCAGAACAGCTACTGCATCGGGGCATTGATTTTCTTATCGGAGGGGAGGGCGCAGAGGTCGCTCGCCTGGAAGCAAATTTTCTTGAGCCGGTCCTGCATATACATGTAATATACATTCGTGTAAATTCATCACATGTATATGTATAACGTTGCCATGTACTTTTCACTTCGGTCTGCGTAATGCTATGTCCAATTACCTTGCAGATCACATAATTATGTTACTAAGAATATATTTGAATCAGACGACCTGATTTGGCGGACGGATTTTGCTTTTCGAAATAAATGCAATCTGAAGTAGATGCAATCAATTAGTTTATGTTTATTATTTGGTTCAGATTGTTTTGTAGGTAGTTTCATATGTCTACATTTCCACTCCAAATGTAAACAAGGTATTTATAGGATATAATTGGACTATAAATGTGTAGTCTGAATTACGAATCACTCATGGTAATGAATACCAATTCTCAACAGAATTTGATATTGCGCAAGGTTGATATCTATGTGTTTATGTCTGCGGATGATATATGTTTTCGTCTCTTCAAGGTTTATATCTTAGCAAATCGATGACTGCAAGGTTTACAATGAAAACATGTTTTGCAAAATTATGTGCTATTTATACGCACCAGGATGACGTCTAGACATTCAAAATTTAAGTGCATCTAATGGCTTATAAATATGAGTCAACGAATTCTTTGTAGAATGAAATATAATGCATGCATATTTGCATTTGAAGAGCTAAGGAAATATGATTATACGCCTTTATATTTGGATTTATAATTGGAGTGATGTCTTGATTTTCCTGACTAAATTTTGTACCATACTTATAAGACTACAATCTCTAGAAATTAAATGAAAAAGATCTTCTTGACGTTCGATGTTGAGATGAGATTACATTTGTATATGATCGTGAAATTCGTAAGATCTAATGGATAAAGATCTGGATCTGATGAATAATATTCTTGGCACCCACAGATGTACACTTGGACTAAGGCTGCTTTTGGAAAGAGGGAAGAGACACAGCCACAGTTCTGTCGGATGGGCGCTCTGGTAAATACGGGGTGGGGGACGGCAAGGTTCGTCTCAGAATCAGGATATCGTCTCTTTTTCTTTTTTTTTCAAAAACAGCTCTAGCGTAAGCTTCAAGGCAAAGTTTAGCAATTACTTGTCCCTGAGGAGTGTAATAAAATCTCAAGGATAAGTAATTGCCCCTAAGATGCTATTATCCTTCACAGGGAAAAGTAATTGCTATAATTCGCCTGAGAAGGGTAATGACATCTCACCAATCTGAATTTGAAGAAATATGCTAGATTTCGTCAAAATTTTTTGCAAATCGAATAGTCAAAGTATGGACATATAATTTATATGGACTCGCCCGAACCCTAACATGGTTTAGATTTAATCGAACGCACTTGAACTACCATAGTCAGTTGCATGGTATGTTAAGGTGGCTCTAGCTGCCATTTTGCCACGCAATCTGTTTCGTAAACCTAGCTGATATTGCCTCATTTTTCGCCAAATGCCTGTGTCTCCAACGCAGGAAACCGTTTTGTCTTGACTGAAATCCTCCTCGGGCAGTAGATACAATATGTTATCCTAAATAAAGACATCACCCTTTATTGGTTCGCGCGTTCAGCCCTCTTCAATAAGATTGCGTCAATATATAGTGCGCCTCCTAACTTCATATAACAGCTCTAATAGCGGCATTTTTTGAATAATTTGGACAGAATGAAGTGCTTTTGAAAACAGCAAGAAATACAAACATTCTTGTTGTAATTGCAATTAAATTCTAGCCAGGTACTATAACAGTTACATTTGTTAAGCGTTTTAGAATCAGTTTAAAACTACTAACACTTGTTGCTGCAAAATCATATCATAGAAGCCAGGTGCATTATTCGGTATTTTATTATCAAAAGAAAGGCGCATGCCTGAAAAATATATACAATATACTTAAAGTTAATATAATATGAAAATAAAAGATTACGATGTTTATACTGAAATTATACAACCTGACAAGTTAGAGGTGGTGTGAAAAGAATAAGATTCAGATAATCCATGAAAGTATAACTTACCTTACCTGTTGTATCAAAGGGGTTGGGTAATTTAACTTAAAAGTATAAATAATTAGTTAATTTCAAAAAGGAGAGTAAGCTCATTTTCTTTGAAAAGGGCATCGAGTTTATCTTAATTAAAATGAACTTGCCTATAAAAAAGCAAAATCAATAATGTTACCTTGCTTTCCTGTTCTTGGTAAGCCTTTAAATCCCTGCATGGCATGAGTGCTACGCAAAAGGAAGTCAGTTATCAGATACATTAAAACATATACGTAACACGATACATTGAAGTCAGATACATAACACGATACATTAAAAACAGATACATAACACGACATATTAAAATCAGATACATAACATGATACACTACAATTATACACATATGATTCACTAAAATCACACACATAACACGATACCTCAGAAACACACACAAAGCACGATACCTCAAAATCATACACATAACAAGATTCCTCAAAATCACACACGTAACAAGCTACATTAAACTCACACGCATATGCATAACACGATAAAATAAAGCACACGCATATGCTTAACACGATAAAATAAAGCACACGCATATGCATAACACGATACACTAAATCCACATGCATAAACATAATGGGATAGATGATTACAATAATGCCACATTTTCTATCCATTTGCTAAGATATTTAGAAATATGAATAAAGTTCTTTTATTATCATTCCATTCGCCAACGAATAAAACTGTCTTCTTGCCCGCTAAGATAAACTCACGTTTCCTTTAAAAGCCTAAAATGTTCTCACACATAAAATTGTTCTTTACAATAGTAAAGAGCAGCAATTTTCTACCTATCTTTCACTGTCTGCAATTAATCATCTTATGACTGCAAACAGAGGTACCCGTTTTTGTCTTCTATAAATTGATGACAAAGATAATCAATTGCATTTTTTACTCCTCAGCTTTTCCCCAGCATCAAAGCTTAGGTTCCATGAAAGATTCCACAGAGGGCAGTAGCAGCAGTAGCAGCAGTAGTTCCAAAAGAAAAAGACCCGTTTCTACAGGTAAGAATAGGATAGTTAACGCAAAATATTTTTTTAACGGATGTAGTAACTATTCCTATTTAATAGCGTTACAAATGAGTATTCTAAGTTTTTTATATCATACAAATTTAAATAATTTCATTACCCAAATAGCAAATATCGTCCTTGGAACGTCCTGAGAATGTTATGGACATCCTGATGACTGTCGGTTATAACGACCGAATTTTCACGGTCCCTTGAAGGTCGTTATAACCGATTTTCACTGTATATGCTTCTCTTTCCTTACTAAGTACATTATAGGTAATCCATAGTAAATACGACAAGATATTGAACTATGTAGATAAAATACTTCGTTGAAGCAAAATTAATATACTCCAAGATACGAATTTTGGAAAATCTACAAGATTTCGATTTTTGCATTTCTCATATCAAATTTGTATTTGGATACAATCTTGTTTCAATTCACAATGTTTCACTGAAAACTGAGGCTAAACACATTAACTTCAAGGATAATTCATAGGATCCCAGAAAAGGGATTTAACCCAGAAATTAATGCGTTTGACTTCATTTTTCCATGACATTTTTGAATTAAAACACGACTTTATTCGGCTTCTACATGGGAAACAATTCATGCAAAAACGACTGCTACTGAATTTCGACATTTTTGGAGAATATGGATTCATCTTCCATAAACTATCCTCAATTCTTTCTTCAAAGTCGCATCCTTTGCTTGCAATAGGATTAAAGTGTTCTATTTTGTTACTAGGATTTATCTGCTACTCACATCAAACATACTTGCCAAAACAAATTCGATATCTCTCTACATCCATTCTTCTTTGTCAGCACCAATATCTTCGGTTTTAGATGGGCGCGTGTAACGATACTCTGAAAGGAAGAAAATCGTACAACCAAATTAATTTTGTCGTCAAACCGTTTTGTTCCCGCTACATACCAGTTGTGTCACAATGAGTTATTAGCTTTGCTTCGACGGCGAGTAAGGCGGGTACAGTCGTTAGCACTCGCATCGAGGCCTGAATAGAAAAAGGGTGGTGATGAAACGAGCTACCGTAATTGATAAATCATATTCGTAAAACAATAAGTCGCAATTAACGCTGCCTACAAACTATTAAAGTCAGTCCGCTGGTAGTTAGAGGCTGGTTTGAGTTCAATTCGCGGCCCTAAGTAAAATTTATGATCTTTTTGCCGATGTTTGTTACCCCTCTGGGAGATTTCACAACCGTCGCCATAATCATGTTTGCGAATGTATCGTCCGCGGCTACGTGTTTTAATTACTATTTGCCGCACTCTGCTTCCCACTTTTAAAGTGGCCATCATGTTGAAATGTTTCTGGGATAATTGTATCTTCACGAAAAGACAAATTGTTTCGAACGTTCTAGCATCTTAGAGGTAATTTAAATATTATAGAGAGAAATTTTTCACTTCTAATAAATTACTCGAAGCTTAGCCGATTCCACTTTCCCTTTCAAGCTTAACCAATTCCACGTTCACATCCAAGCTTAACCGATAAAACTACTTCCAAATCCTTAAACTTGTGTTTATTACAAATAAAGAAAACCAGAATTATGATATCACTTCATTTTTCCCTATTTATATTTTCCATACCTTTACTAACCAACCAGCTTTTTATCTTCTTGCATTTATTTATCCAACTGTCTCACTTATTATATCCAATTCTTGACAGCAGGACATTGTCAGACCCCGAAGTCTTCACCCTTTGCTACCTATCCGATTAACCTAACCGATAAATTGTAAATAATGATCACATCATGCAAAAAAATTCAATCCGTCTAAATAAAGTTTGATTTTATTAGTAACCAAATCTATAGTGTTTGTTTTCGAATCCGCGTAATTTGAATGATTTAGTTATGGAAATCCTTTCGTTTTCAGAGGTCCTCAGGTAGGTATGAATGAGTAGGTCAGACATGAGAGGCGATGATAGAATGTGATTTCACAATGGACGTTGAGGTTGGCAAAAATCTGCAACTGATTTATGTTGAAAACCGCTGGATGCATTCCCGCAATTGCACAATCTCGATGCCATTATTGAACTATAAAATTTTTAGAAAGAAGGAATAAGAAGCAAATAGTGCCAAGAAAAAATCCTTCATTATTTCGCGTTTAATAAGGAATAAATTTCTAATACGCAAGTTTATATCATTATTTAAAATTAAGCATAAATAGTTATGCAAACGTAGTGAGGTAAACTTTGCTTATAGCCGGTGCAAGCAAATTTGCCGCACTTGGCGGAAGACTTAAGCATCCCTTCCCCCATAAAAAAAATTGATTACCGATACATCTTGACACAATCAAAAAGTAACAAAATAGGATCCATTCGGCCTTGTCACTGTAATTCCGATTGAAACGAAGTAGGATAATTACAGATTATCTCATAACACATATACAAATGATCAAAAGCAAAAAATAATAGTCTGGGATTTTGCTGTTGAAGGAGAAAATTATAATTCTCAATGCCTTGTAATTATGCATAAAAGTATCAAAAAGAAAAGAGCCCTTCTAAGCCTGTAATGTGGCAGTCGTACTATCCACACCATTGATAGGTGTAACGGTATTGGCAAAATGCTGTTCAGTGTTGCGTAAATTGATTAGAGGGGAAATTTTTTAATGTAAAAAAGCAATCATTTGAGGGTATAGAAAAAAATGGATTACAGAGACATGTATATACAGAAGGGTATATATTTATGGAGTTATTTAATCGAAAATAATCAATTCAGTTTCATTTATTTATTGTCAAGTTTATTTCAGTCGTCTTACAATATTAAATATCTTAAAAAAATAAATCTGTCACGCCGGTCCTGATGCAACTCAAAAGTTCAACATTCTCATTTCACTAAAAGATTAATTTTTGATTCCCTGCATATCTAACTAAAGTCAGGACATTATTGTGACATATGGGAAATTGACCTGGTTGACGTTTTATGCGGTTCTATTAATTATGGTATCGTTTCTTAAATTTTTATCTTCGAAACATATTTCCTTTTCACACGGTTGTGTTATTGCATCATTTGCTTTTATGGTTTTTATTGCACTCTTTGACTTTTATTACATCTTCCATCTCCAATAAAACGCTATGCACAATTTCGACATAGGTGGTGCAGTATGACTTTTGCAGACCTTGAGCCCGTAATGTTTTAGCCGGCCGGCTCATATGAACAATTCATATGGAAGACTAGAAATTGATCGTTTTTATATTCTGTGGGAAGACTGTGACACTACATACACACTGGAAGTTTCTTGGCAGAATTTGGCTTTTCGGTATTGCATCCTTAATGCGTTCGCCTAGCTCGCCGTTATACCGGGTTTACCTCCCAGCGTTTCCCTCTGCCACTCCCAAAAAGACAAGCTTACTAGCTAACTGTCGTCCGAGGGTTATAGGGTGAAGATTTCTTGAAAATCTGCAGTTCCTTGTACTGTTAAACTCTCAATAAACAAATATATCTCAGAGAATTTGAATGGCTATGCTGTTAACTTTGCTTTATTATCCCAAGTACCCTCCACAAGTTTATATCGAACAAATTCGTTTCCAACTTACGCCCTGCGGTGGCGCAGTGTGGTAACGCGTTCTCCTAGTGCGCCGCTAATCCGGGTTCGACTCCCAGCAGTGCAAAGAACGCTTACTCAGAGATCTCATAAAGATCGCACTGCTCACTGTAGTCCGGGGTTTGGTTCCCTAGGCCTTAAGAGGTTCGGATTCCTCGGAAATTTGTAGGTCCAGAGGTTCGGATTCCTCGGAAAACAGTAGGTCCCGGCGCAGCATGACCATTGTAGTCCTTGAGCCGTAAAACCACAAACAAACAATCGACTACCAACAGTGCAAAGAACGCTTACTCAGAGATCTCATAAAGATCACACTGCTCACTGTAGTCCGGGTTTGGTTCCTTAGGCCTTAAGAGGTCCGGATTCCTCTGAAAACAGCAGGCCCCGGCGCATTATGAACATTGTAGTTCTTGAGTCGTAAAACCACAATCAAACAAATGTTTCCATCTTACCATAACCTATTTTGTTACATCTCCACCGATCTGATTTGAGGATACTTCCTTGGTACTTGTTTTTTGAATTATAAATATAATATAATAATAGAATATTATAATAGAATAATAAAAAAACATCTATTGTTCACCGAAACAAGGATAATTTGGTCAATGACATGGCTATTACCACAAAATTACATCCGGCATGGACTAATTTCCTACACATTAAGTTACACTAGATTTCTCCATTTTAGATTATTGTTTGTGTTTGGTTGTTTACTTTTTTCTTTAAGTGTATTTTTAATAATTTTACTAAACTCATTTGGTTTTAGTCAATTGTACGTGACTTTAGATAGTGTGACAGTATGTGAAAATTTTGTTTATTATTAGTTCAGTCTTAATAGTTCCAGTATTATGTAACCTTCTTTGAAGAGTGTTAAAAGCCTTCGAGAGAACGTTTTAAAGCTATATTAAAACATATAGTTCAAAAACTGTGCCCATTGTGTTATTTTACCAAGTTTTGTGATAACTACTAAGTGTTGTTGATTGCTAACATTTAAGAAAAACTTTTCAAAAGGAATGGAGACCAATTTTTGAACAAGTATATATACATGAATTATAATGCACAAAATTTCAAGGTGAGGGTATACTAATCCACCTCTATCCATCTTTTTTATAAATAAACTTTCACAAGATTCTTCAACAGGTTCAATAACTAAATTTGATTTACAAAAAGTACATTTATGAAGTTTTTAATAACAGCAAACACACAATATCCTGCTACATAAGCTATCACAGGGATTTTATCAGTTATGCCAAAAATATCATCATCTGAAATGGTAATGCTTTGAGAGAAAGTTGGAAGTTCATTGAGTATTTGGGAGGTTTCTAATTCTATTTCATTATTATTTAAAATTACTGGAAATTTACCATATTTACAGCATTTATTTTTAAAGAAACAATGTTTTGAAGACGTAGTTTATTTTCCGTTTCAAGTATTTGTCACAAAGATATCAAATATTGAAAACTTGCAAGTTGTCTGAATCTTCCAAACCTTCGCTCTAAAGCATCCGTTGGATTTTTCCAGTCAAAATATATGAGAATCCTAAGTTATTTACACAGTAAGTAACAAGTTTCAATACACAGTAAATTTCATGTTTCAAAGCAGTATATGTGTATTTGGTAAATACGTCAGTTTTATAATTAAATTTTCCACTTTTCTAACCAGGTTAGGAATTTATTCAAAAAAATATTCTTCTC
>QLNU02014802.1:170091832-170102832 GCA_006491805.2 Dysdera silvatica | reverse complement strand
CATTTCCGTATTAAATTTTTTCACATATTTTTACGCATGAAAAGAAAGAAGAGTTGTAAAAAAACGTTTTTTATGTTAGTTGATATATCTATATATATTTATCCAATCATATATATAATGTTATGAAAATTTAAAAAATTTGAAGCATTCCGAAACACAATATTCAAGCTTCAGGTATTCATATAATTGTGTTCGCGACATTTTTTAAGTTAATTTCCTGATTCGCCTAAAAACAAGCAGTATGTGGATAATCACAACCCCCCCTCGTCTACATACAAAATAACTGAACATAACTTTTATAGCAATTAAATTTAGCCAAAAATTTACCAATTCTAAAAATTTCTTTCAAACTACTCCATTCACGTTAATAGAAAATGATACGAGTTTTATCTAATATGAATGTATGCTACATTTACTTAATTCCCCACCCCCTTCTCTCTTAGCAATAGAAAATGTATACATATATAAGCTTGTATGTTTAGAAAGAATGATACTTACCCTAGAACTTAAGGTGACTTCGAATCCATCCCTCTTTATAAAATTGATCCACTTCTTTCGCAGTTCCGCGCCATGGGGATAATGAAACACATGGGCCGTTGCTATAATTGCCGCTGAAACCAGGAGCTGAACAACGATATGGCATTGCTTTTCCAACACTTACGTAGACGGAAAAATACTCAAGCAAAAGTATACAACATACTAATGCAAAATTTTGCAGTAAATTGTGGCAAAAGCATTCAAAACACTCATCAGGCGATCACAACACAACGCAGAACATGGACTACGGAATCAGCCATGTTGGAACTTCCGGTTTGCAGTGTGTAGGCTTTCAAGGTAGGGGGCGCTGGTAGTGCACGTTGCGATGGTAACGCGTTTCGTCTAATGTGCGGTTATCTCGGGTTCGACTCCCAACTGTGCTAGAAGCGTTTACCGGTTAACTACTCACGGTAGTCCGGTTTTTGGTTCCCTAGGCCTTAAGAAGTTCGGCCGCAAATTATTGTAACACGCTCGCTTTCCACAGACAAAGCCCTTTCCTCCAATGCCAAGCTAATTCGCAACACCTATCTCAGAAAAGTGTGCACTCCTTCAACAAGACACATCAGACCGTTTCCGCAATCTCTTCATCATCTCGGACACACCGCAACTTCTTCTCTGTTATATCCCTCGACAAATTCACACAAGGTTCCACCGCTTCCGCCTTGGAATTGCATACACAAATTACCAGCTGTTTAAAATCAACAAGTCTGTCACGCCGGTATGCACTCAATGCTCCGAAGGAGGAGATGAAACCCTGGAATGCCCAGCCTACGGCCAACTGCGGGACTGCCTTGAATCAAAACTCTCTTTGTCTGTTCTCCATTCACTATTCGACCTCAAAAACCTCTTGTCTTAGTTCTAGACTCCGCTTTGTCAGCTATGGCTCGTTTCATCTGATCAGTCTACTGCACTTCATCTGCCCCCGTTTTGTCTCGTGTTCATTTTGTTTTCGCCATCTTTGTTTTACTTACCTTCTTGTATTTACAAACATGAGAGGGCTCAGTCTGAGCCCGGATTCGAAACAGGCTCAGTCTGAGTCCGGACACGAAACAGGCTCAGAATCTTTGTATTTCATATTGGTTTCGGGCTCAGATGTTCCTGAGCTCAACAGATGGATACAACCGAAGACAAAAACTGACTTTTCTGTATCGAAATTCTACGAGGAATATAATGGATTGTAGAAATACGTGTATTTGAAGATTTGAAGGAAATGGTGTAATTTGGCGAATTTTTTAAAATTTAAATCGTAAGTCAAGGAGTTAAAGTTATATTTGAAGTTTCAAGCTTAGGATCAAATTTCCACGAAGTATTTCGGGTTCAGACCTCAAAAAATGAGCTCGAACTCATGTCTAGTATTTACCGTGTTTTTTATTTATATTTTATTATGTTATGTACTGGCTGTGACATTGTTTGGTCGCTAGCCAAATTGTATTTACATTGCCAAATTGAAGTAAATTTAATGTTCCTTATGGCCCTCCAAAAATTGATCCTTCTCCATCCCTCACAGGGAATACAGTGTCGCTTTCGGCGGCCAATATTCCCAACATCTTATATGCACAACAATAGACAGTTCAGATTCCTCGGTAAACAATAGATACTGGCCCAGCAAAACCTTTACTCTTCTTGCCCCATAAAATCACACAAACACACACCAAACTTTAAAACAAATACCCTCAACTATTGTTTGTTTCTTATCCATGTATTTTATTTACGATCCCTTTTAGTAATTCCAATGATGCACTTTTTTCCACTCCTTTAGATTATTTGAAATTTCTGTATTGCTTGCTTTATTTAGTCTCTATACCTCTGATTCATAGAAGAGAACCAGCTATATACTATCTGAAGCTTTAATTTTAATCCACGCTGGAAATATTATCCTTTCAAATGCAATTTGAAATTGTAAATTATGTAGAAATTAACTTGCATTTACAACGACCAAAATGTACCTATTAAGTTTATAGTTTTTTAAATTGAACTTGCGAATTTTAAACATAAAGTAGAAGAGCACAAGCACATATATAGAATTCTGTTATAACACGCCAAAGGAATTTTAAATTTCCTGAAGGAAGGAAATTCAAATAAAGATACAAATTTAAGTTCTAAATAGTGAAAAAATTTTTATTTAGGCTTAATAAAATGAAAATAAATTTTCCATAGTTAGAACGGCAGAGGGTAATAAATAAATTAAACGCTGTGATTTCGATTTTGTACATAATTTAAATTTGTTACATGGCCTATATTCGAAACACAGTGCTTACACAATTGAAGAAAACCCAATTCACCATAACAAATAAATAATTTTTAAATTTAATATTTCCTGCTCTTCTCGTAGACAATACATTATTCAAATTACCAACTTTTAGTAGTAATTTCTTTGATTCAGCATATGAAAGAATGGATTGAAGATTAATTGCATGATAATTCGACAAAAATTACGTTTTTGTTAGCTGAATACATCGAGATAAGAATAGAATAGATAGAATAGAATAGAAGAATAGAATACATCGCGATGTTACTGACAACAGACTGTTATGAGGCATGTTAAACCTATTTCTGTAAATCCTGAAACACAACATCATTCGAATTAAAGTTTCTGTAAATTAAGGAACCTTCGAAAGGGGGAAAAAAACTGCCACCGTCGCAAAGTCGGATTTCTGATGGCAGACCTATCCCCCAGGGCTTTCAAACAGTAGTCAATGTATTCTGAAATTGCAGCAATGCTAATTAAATTTAGGAAACGCTTCTTTAATTATAGTTTTTGTTTTTTTGCGAGAGGAGTATCATATTTACATACAAGTCTGCTTCTACGATAATAATGTCTTATCTTTGGCCGCATCGGGAGGAAAGACAGTATATTTTTAAACGGAATCGTGACCCAAG
Source organism: Dysdera silvatica (assembly GCA_006491805.2). Lineage (NCBI taxonomy): Eukaryota > Metazoa > Arthropoda > Arachnida > Araneae > Dysderidae > Dysdera > Dysdera silvatica. The sequence continues at coordinate 170,099,415 of QLNU02014802.1, read as the reverse complement.
AGACATGGTTTATTGGAGCATACATCAACTCAGTGTAAATCCCGGAGCGTATCGTTTTAGTCCGTATAAGTGTAACAATGTCTGCTCCTAGCTGATGCAAATAATCCCTTCGTTTCCAAAGACAGTTCAACCATTTGTTTCAATTAGATGCTAACAAGATATCCCCTTACATTCAGTGGATACATATATTTGGGTCTTGCCCTTAGTCGACCAACTCAGTCGAGAAAACCGCTTCTTTCGTTTTGGAATGACTTTATAGGCCGATTTCGTTTCTGGTATATGAACCATTTTTAACCGTTTCATGCAGTTTCCGCCTCTTCTCTAGCTTAATTCCTTCTAATCCCATGGATGCTTCGTTGTAAGTCCCCTAGAAGCTTCTGTGCATCAGTCGACACTAAATCCCTGCCCGCCAATTTCCTCTTTGTAGGAATTAACGGTCTTCGGTTCGGTTGCGAACTGTCCCCCTCCTCATTTACTAAACAGCCCTTATTTGAAACTTTATTCGTGGAATTATGCTGCTCGGCGTCCCATCGGAATTTATTATTTAGGCAACCCACAAATGATCCCGAAATCTTGAGCACTGTAGAATACACGTTGTATTGCTGATGCAAATGAATGGAGGCGATCTCATTATAGCTTTGAGCCAGATTAAAGTTAAATTATTTTATTTCTTGACTTTTATTACACCTAAAAGAAACCATTATGGACATATTAATAGATAATAGCATATGCATAGTAATGATATACATAATCAGATCGCCGCCAACCTACATATCTGCATTACGCATAGCTTAATCCGTAGCAGAAAGGATTTAGGGATATTACTTCTATTGTTGATATGATGTGTACACAATAAAAGAAATCGTAATCGCCGTTTGGAATAATCCAATTCTGTTTGTGAATTTTATGGCGCGAGGACACCAAGGATATTGCTGCAATGTGATCTATGGTTTTCCGAGGGATGGAAATCTCGTGTGGTCCACTCGTGTGGTCTAGAAAACCAATCTACAGACCCATTGTCATTCTTGAGAATTGAAATCGGGATAACGATGTGCAAGGTCAGTGCGTTACCACCTCACAACCACAAGGTTTGCAATAATCCAATCACTGCTGGGAGCTACTAAGAAGAAATGTTTAGAACAGACTAAAAGGAAAGAGATTCTATACATTAACAGAGAAATGGCTAATAGAGATCCTACGAAGAATAGGATAAAAAAGCAAAGGCTTTGAAGTCAAAGTTTGTTTAATCCAACACTGATTTAGAAAATTATTGGGCTCTTGAGCCCCCAATTTCCTACGCTAGTTATGCCGCCTTAACATCTTTGGGGGGGGTGGGGCTGGTCTCTGTTATCTTTTGATTATTTGTTTTCACTAACATTTAAATTTCCAAATTTTAGCAATGAGAAAAAAGATGCTTTAACAAGCAATAATCTACTGATAAAAGCGAATCCATATATACCACAAAAGACAACACGAATAAGTACATTTTCCACTTTAGGATCCGGTTGGCCTATTCGTTAAGACGGCCCTGGTTCAAAGGTAGAAATTTTTGAAGGGAAAATTATATAGTATCACAAAAATATGTGGCAAATAATGAAGTCGAGCATTTCTGTAACCGGTGACGTATTGACGATTTCGGGAGTGTGCAAGTTCTTAAGCAGAAGTGTGGTACGTCCCTTTCTACAGAATGAAAAATTACGGTGAACACGATTTATACATTAGACACATCATATAGGACCAATACTGGCGTATATATGTGAAAAAAGTTACTTCTGCTTCTTATTTTTATGTATGTGTTTTATGTGTGTGTAATAAAATCGCCTTGTGTATGCACATATCCCTGACCATCAAATTATAGATTTATCCTTAAATGTTGTTGATTTATCCCTATCGTTGCATTACTGACCTAGACCACATATTGTAACTGTATAGGTGAAATACTTTGTACAAAATTTGTTTAAAACTAAATTCATAAACAGTTGGCTATAAACTTAGATAATATGTTTACAATTCTTTCGGCGGAAACACATCCGCCATTATCAGAATAAACATTAATACATACAGTCTTTTCTATTATCATCTAATTGGAGAAATAAACAGGAAAATAATGCTTAAACCAGTGAAATGTCCCTTGAAAAAGTGTCGCCACCTGTTAAAGGAATTTAAAAAAAAAAATGCGTTGAAAAAACAAACAAAAAAGGACCAGAGACATATGGAAATAACGTCATGTTGACTTCTCTGATTAGATAAAAACGGAGGAAGCCAGGGCTAAATTGGTTATAAGAGAGTGCGGTGGAAAAACCGTTCGGAGGTACGCCAACCAGCTTAAAACGTACGGAGGTCGATACACGTTGGAATGTTTGGACACTATTTTCATTTTCAAGTATTTTTAGTCAGTCAACTAACGCTTTAGACATTTCTTTGTACAATTTCCGTTTTTTATTATCTCTAATCTACCAAACAGTCTAATTTCAGAAATAATGAATGGTAAGCGCCTTGTAACTTCAGTTTGATTAAGATAAGCTTTGGCAGCAAATTATGAGATGAAGTAAAATATTTTGAATCTAAGTCTTTGACTCTTTGACAAGTTCTCTTTCTCGACTATTTAGCTAATTCTTTTATTTAAATAAATCGAACAATTATTTACCTAATATCTAACACAAATATATACAGCATACATACACAACGTTACAATTTAGGTTTCCTTGACAATTCTGCAGAACTCTCCACCAATAAGTCAATAACTTCGTTATAGTCAAACTCAAAGTCTCTGTTGACATAGAACAGCATGAAACTTTCAAAGAGTTCTTGTCCAAGTGATGATCGTAGAAGATTTTTAAAGACCTCGATTACAGAGAGGACTCTCTCACAAAAACTTTGGTGCAAGATAGCGTACGTACGAAGAAATTCGCTGGCTTGTCATTCGACAATTGGGACCCGCATGGCCTGAAGGTCTACTTTAGTTGTGATGTCAAGTACCTTATCTACGAATTTCTCCTGTATAGATTCGGAGAATCATCTGGAATTTGTGTAAATTTATGCAAATTCTGCTCTTTTTGATAGGACTTCTTTGATCATTGTTTTTACATTGATTGAAGCTGCAAGGTAGTCAATACCCTGAATTTTCAGACAGGATGAAGCAGATTATGTAATATTGAACAGGTCATGGTACACAAATTCCAAAAGAATATTCTTAAATTTGCACCAGCTCTCAAGAAGAGTTCTTGATTTGAACGAAACTTCGGAATTGAAGTCATTGCTGTTTTCTGTGGTGTATAGAATTTCGAGTACTGTGGAGGATTTTGTGCATTTATGCACTGGTATGTTGGTATCATCAAAAAGTTGGCTAATAACCTATCCTTGCTCCTCCAGCGTGTGGCACAAACCTTCTAGAGATGACGTAGTAAAGCATGTCCTTCAGCTGATGCTTTATTTATTTCTATCCAAATAAGCATTCTCTCATGGGACTCAGAAAGGAAAATTGCAGTGCTTTGTATCAGGCCAAGGAAATCTTTGAGAGTCTTACATGATTCAGTTGCATCCGTCATCATAAGATTGGAAACATGAGCTTGATAATGGACATAGAGGAGTTGGTGGTTATCTTGTTTCAATTTCTTTTGAATTTCTTGTACGGACCTCTCATAATGGCGGCACTATCAAATGAACAACAAACTATTTTCTTTGTACTTAATCCTAAGCATTCTTCTTGTTGATATAAGACTTCACCAGTAGCATGTCTCATAGCTACCATTTTTAACAGCTTGACTTTAATTTTTTCTGAATATACATATCTTATGAAACGAGCAACTGATCAATGACCTCTATATCCTGTGTGGAATCTGTTTCTAGGCTGTACAGGCCTGCTTGCTTAATTTCACTAGCGATGCTGCATTGAATCTGCGCTGAAAGTATCAAAGGTTTAATGAGGAATGTTTTTGACAAAAGAAAGTCAGAAGAGAACCAACACCTCTTGTTTAATGTAGATGCTTTTCCTTGCTTTTACGAATTGTTTCATTAACATGTGCATTTAATCCTGGATGCTATTTTCATGTAGGAAGCACAAGTTCCAGAAAATTGCCATGATTAATGCTAATATTTCCTAGATTGTATGCAGCTTCGATGATTCCTCTGTAGGCCAATCCCTGTCTGCTTATAAGAATAGCAAAGTGTCGGCTAACAACTATTCGGCGAATCTCGTTATCATTTTGTCGCTTGCTATAGACTTCGCTGAGAGGCTTCCAACCTCCCTCTGTCCTTCAGAGCGCCATTTGTCTCTAACTGAAACAATATATGTTATTACACTTTCGTGTTTCTCGACCCGATCATGCAAATGAGCTTTCTGTATTTGTGACGAAGGCCATACAGAAGGAGCAAAGAATAAGATTACTTTTAGCGGAATATAAAAGCTAAATTTTTCTAGTCAATCCTTTGTCCTTGTTTGATGGTGTGCCTGGTCGATTCTACATCCTATGTGCATCAAACGGCAGTCGAACTTTTGGAGACGAGGTTGCATTTGGTGCATTGTAATAGAAGCCAGTTTCACATTCAATGGAAAGTTTGCTGAAGGAGTGATGAAGTAGGCTAGATACTTTTACCTTTCCACAATTTCTCCGGAAGATGAAGATTCTGGATCAGAAGCAACGACGCAAGTTTCTCGAGTTGTTGTGAAAATTTTGTCAGTTGAGACAATTAAATAGGCCTAATCATTAATTAATCAAACGGAAAACACGATCTGAAAAAGGGCATGGTGCAGAAGTTGAAACCCACCCCCTAAATCAAAAATATATATTTGAGCATATTTCCATGTGAATGTATTGTAAACAATATAGGCCCTATATCACACAAATCTGTAAGCAAGCGAAGCATGAAATCATGAATTATAAAACTCATAAAAGGATACTCCCTTGAAATATTTTAACTCCTTCCGTAACTTCTTCGTCCTGCTATGCACTGCAATCATTACCACTACTAGCTGTAAGGTCTGCACTTGGTGATGATTGTATTGTCTGCATTGATAGAATCTGTCCTCTTGATCCTGATGATGGAGTCTGGATCACTTTGCATAGACATCATTTCAGTGTGTGGTTGCACTTAGCTGGCAGTCGCAGCTTGGTAAAACCGTAATTTAAACACTTTGCGGTCTGCTGCAGCTTCTTCGACTTACTTTTTGCGTTTGGCTTATCTGCTTTCTGCACCATTTTTTTTTTCTTCTTGCCAGTGCTGCTCTGTTTCATATTGCTATTTTCTTTTGCATGCGAAACTTTTAAAATGAATCCTTTTTTTTACCCGATATGGTATCATAAAATAATTTAACATAAAAACTTTTGAAGTTTTATAAAGCAAACAAACCAGAATTGTTGAAGATTTATATGTAACTTTAAAATATGAAAAGTACTCTTAGGGCACGAAACAAAAAAAATAAACATTAATTTTTTTATGCATAATGCCATGGCCCTATACGATGCTATGGGGGAGGGGGTATAGTCAGTTAGACCCCACCCGGTCTACGTCTAAGTAGCAAAACTGAGTCGGAAAATTCCAATTTGCAGTCGGCAATATTTAGACGTACACCTCCACAAAAGTTACGTTAGATAAGCATTGGTCATGTACTTATAATTATCTGTACCTATCCTAAATAATTATACTAATAATGATTGAAATAATATATATTAACTTTTCAGTCATTCGCGTTTCTCACGTCATCGAAAAATTAAAAAAAAATCATTGTGTCCAGGGGGCGCCATAGGCCGGGGAAGAGAGCTCAGTGGGTGATCTCCTATCTGCCCACCGGACCAGTCCGGGCCTGGAGAAAGCTTTATTAATTTTTATTCTGAAGTTGATGCATGGATATCAGCTGAAATATTTTTAAACGTCTAATCCAATTTGATGACTATCTAAAATTAAGAGTTTGTGAATTTCGTTCTAAGTCTTGCACCTTACTATTTCAATGAATCATTGGCTTTCGTAATATAATGTTTTCTTAGTAAAAAGGGTAATTGTTTAATTAAATTAAAAATATATCGACGCTGAAAACATTATTTTAAAATTGGCAAAACTCAAAATAGCGAGAAAATTTTTACAAACGTAGCGGGAAATTTTTACAAAAATGTTGATAAAAAACGTAACAATTTTTATGAATTCAAACTCGGTAAAAATATTTTTAACATTAAAACAGAATTGTGAAAACAGAGATTATGATGTCCTGTTGCAGCCTTCGGAGTTGAAAGTCATAACGTATCGGTGTGAAAGAAAATTCAAGAGCAAGTTAAAGAAGAAGATAAAAGAATATTTGTGGAAAATCAAAAAGAATGAATTTATCAACAAACAATGAATCAACTTTTCTCATCTTCCTTATTTAGAAATAACAATCACATTATTTTGAATGCAATATGAACAACAAAAACAGTCTCAAACGGAATTTAATTGAAAATTTTGACATACGTAAATTATCGATTTTTTTCTGTTAGATAACTACTGGACGAACAAATTCATATAACTTATTATAAACCTCAAAGAAAACTAAATCCTTAAAATTATGGATCTGGTACTTTTAAATCAGCATTTTTTGCATGTTATATGTTCCTCTTTATTATACACCGCTTGTTACAAAAAGAACTCTTCCGTAAATTGATAATTTCCAGTTCGGGATTGGATGTCTAATTAGATTTATTCGAACTTATCCAGCGACGTTGTTGTGTAGGCCGATTTTAATGTATAATAGTAATTTCTAGGATTTTGTTGTCCTTTTATGAAGGTTTAGAATCTCTAGCTTGTTTTTACGAGTAACTTATTTTCTTCTTATAAATATATTTAATTGATGTTTTTGCGAATGTTGATGTTCACTTCTTATGAATTTTGATGTTCATTTCTTATGAATTTTGATGTTCTTTTCTTTTGAAATTATATTTATTCTCCTTACGAATTATTAATTTGTGTTCTTCTTATGAATTTTCACTTGATGTCGTTCTCGTGAAGTTTTAATTGATGTTCTTATGAGTCCTTAATTGATGTTGTTTTCATGAATTTTTAAACGATGTTCTTGTGAATAGTTATTTCTATTTCAGAAGGTGCCATTAGATCAAAGGAACACATAAATTCCATTGATGAAATCAAATCAACTAAAGACAAAGACAATCCAGTTTCGGACAGCAAAACGGAAACAGGTGATGGTCATCGTTGATAAATATTTATCTCTAAATTACAATAAAAATTGGTGGAATCACAAGTAGGGCAAGGAACGTGTCAATCCTTAAAATTCATTGTATTTAAAGGATATAACCCTGAAGCTCCATTCACTCTATATGGAAACTCAAAAATTTTCGTACAAAGAAAAACATTAAAATTGACGTTGTATACAATTGTGGGATTCCTTTGCGCAAACACTGATGATGTAACTAAAAACGGTAAAGAAAAGCTCCATGTTTAAGGATAAAAGATATATAATAAGGAACTTCATAATTTTATTAGAATAGTCATAAAATATTAATAATATTTAACCTTTATTCCAAGTAGTGTAGATATATGTATATATTCGTTCTATACGAACTTTATCCGATATAGTTATTCATACGTACTTGATACTT
>QLNU02014802.1:170040297-170051166 GCA_006491805.2 Dysdera silvatica | reverse complement strand
GGATCTGCTTGTCATGCAAGTCTTTGAGGTCCGCTTGTCCGCGTCCTCCTTCTTCCAGGGGTAGTGTTTGCCGTTCAATTGACGTTGCAGGGTGTAGTTGTCCGGCTCTTCTTTGGATGGTTCTCATTTTCCGCTGGAGTTGTTCTAGTTCAGTGTTGGTCCATTTGATGATCCCGAAGGAGTAGGTGAGCACTGGTACCGCATATGCGTTAATGGCTTGCGTGGTGTTTTTCCCGCTCAGTTTCGTCTTCACAATGCTTCTAAGTCTTTCTTGGAATGCTTGCGTGAGCTGGACTTTGACTTTCTTGTGCTCCTGCTGCCGTTTTTGCATTATCCCTAGGTATTTGTAGGTTTCGCCCTCGTCCAAGGTCTTCAGTAGTCTCCCGTCTTCGAGTTCGATGCCTGGTAAATCTTCTTTGCTATTCTTCTGTATTTTGCACTTATCGAGGCCGAATTCCATTCCTATGTCCTTGGAGAATGTCTCTGTTATACTGATGAGTTGTCGGAGTTGGGTGATTGTTGGCGCGTATAGCTTGATGTCATCTACGTACATGAGGTGGGAGACTTTATGTAGGTTTCTCTTGTCTTTCTTCAGCATGTATCCGTATTTACTTGTGTTCAGCATCCTTGACAAGGGGTTTAACGCCAAGCAGAACCACTGGGGGCTTAGTGCGTCTCCTTGAAAGATTCCGCGGCGGATGGGGATCTCGGCCGTTTCTATTTTACTGTCTGGCGTGTTTAGCTGTAACCGGGTTCTCCATTGTTTCATGCTGCTCTGTAGGAATCGGATGATTGAGGGATGCACTTTGTATATGCTGAGTATTTCAAGGAGCCACGAGTGCGGAACAGAGTCGAAAGCCTTCTTGTAGTCTATGTATGCGGTGTTGAGTTTTCGCTTTTGTTTTCTTGCTTGTTCCAGGATAACTGAGTCGATGGTAAGCTGCTCTTTACATCCCAGAGTCCCTTTCTGGCATCCCTTTTGTTCTTCCGTCATTAAGTTGTTGCTTTCGCTGTGCCGGCTTATTTTTTCAGAGATGCACCCCGTGAGTATCTTGTACAGGGTGTTAAGGCACGTAATGGGTCGGTATTTCGCTGGGTTACTGGTATCCTGGTCCTTCGGTAGGAGGTAAGTTATTCCCTTGCAGAGGAATTCAGGCATTTTGCTGGGGTCTTCAATTATCGCCGTAAGTTCCTTGGCTAATGGGCCATGGGCGCTGGTAAATTTCTTGTACCAGAAGTTGTGTATGCCGTCAATACCGGGTGCTTTCCAGTTGTGCGTACGTTGGATTACCTGCTGGAGTTCCTCTATCGTGATGCCCGTGTACTCCATCTCCTCTATTCCTCTCGTAGCCTCCATTTCTTGCTGAATCCAGGGGGCGCTTTTGTGCTGTACTTCATTGGACCATAGTGTCTTCCAGAAGGTCTCTATTTCTGCTGGCTTTGGGGCTTCGTACTTGTCTTTGTTCGCTGGGGTCTCTCGAAGCTTCCTGTAGAAGGCCTTCTGGTTTGCTTGGAATTGCATGTTCTGTTGTTTTTTGTTGGTATAGTCTTTGTATCTTCGGAGTCTTCTGGCGTATACACCCAGTTTTTGTTTGAGGGTATCCAGATATTCGCTGATGTGTTTATTGGGCTCTTCGTGTCTTGTATGAATCCTATTTCTCTTAAGGGCCATCTTCACTTTCCTCATGGTGGCATGTACTGGGTTGTTCGCTCATCAGAACAACGTACTTTTACATACGGAGAAAGAGAGCGTTGTTTCCTGTCCTCATTCGTCTAGCGGTCCAAGACACTCCGGGCTAAACGGAGGGACCCTGGTTCGAATCCAGGATGGGGAAAGCGTCTCTTTTTCTCCAAAATTACATAAGCTCTAGTTTGAGCTGTAATTAAAACGTGGGTGGCAAAAATTATAGTATAATAAATTTCCCCCACGAAAACTCACAAAATTCTCGCCCCGGAGGCTTTCTTGTGTTGACCATATTTGGCAATTGTGTTATCCCTGCGGAGGGTAATAATACCTTAACAATAACTAGGAGATATCGAAAAAGCTATTAATTAATATTTATAAAAAAAGATATTAATACACTAATTTTAAATAAAGGAATTTTTAAATTATTTGAAGATTTTCAATGCAGGTCATCAGAAATAAATATTTAGAAAACAAAAGCTAAAAGCAAAACTATGTTAAAATAAAATCAGGACGTTCAGTCTGAAACTATAAGTCGTTTGACTAATTAATTTATTTTGAAGGACGACAAATTACTAGTATTTAAAATACTAGAATTACAGAGAAATGAGAAAAATTATATATGATAATAAACCTCAAATTGATAAGGTACAAGTAAAAAACGAAAGATCATAATAAAGTAATTATCTACTATTACTATATTACTATCTGCTATACTACTTGCATGTCTTTCTTTAATATATACTATCTCTACTGCATGTCATGTACATATGTATATACTATATATCTATATATACTACTATATACTATCCATATACTACTATATATATACTATCTATATACTATTATATATTATACTATTTATATACTACTATATATATATATTTATATACTGCTACTATATACTATACTATTTATATACTTCATGTATACTACTCCTATACTGTACCATATATTACTATGAACCACTATATATTGCTATACTATGCACTACTATTACTATCTACTATTACTATATCAATCACTAGAGTAAATTTAATAATAATAATCAAAATAATAATGAGGCACAGCCTAAATTAATTAAAGTAAATAAAGGATAATTTGATTTACAAAATATGTTTCATTAGGGGCAAAAGTAAATAATTTGCCGGAAGTTTGGCCAAAAAAATCAACGGGAGAAATTTTTATATATATTTATAATCATAAATTTTTACTAAAGATATTTATCCTACATTTTTGCTTCAGTATTTGATAAAATCAAATTTTGTATGAACATGAAAATCAGCAAGGGGATGGTCTTGTTCAAACTATCATACAGTCCAATAAAGAAAAGGAAAAACTTGTACAAATAAATTCATGATTAAAAAGAAATTTGTATAAGCAAATTGACGAATAGGAGGAAATTTGTGCAAGAAAATACCCTAATAGAAAGAAACTTTTAATATTTAGAAGACGTTTTAACATTAGGAGAATCTACGATGCATGAAATTATTTATTATAATTTATTTATTATTATCTTACCTTAGATTCTAGGTAAATCAGGATAGTAGTTATCATTAATAAAATGCGAAATAAAATGGATGAATTTTACCAATCATTATTAATTATACTGAAGCACGTAATTATTTAATATAAGATTTGTTGTGGATCTGCATAAAAGTTACCGGACCCTATGAAATTCGTGGCTCAACAATGCAAAGGAGATTTAATACCATTATTATATTTACATCTTTCCATGTAGATCTTGAATTTTCAGTTTCTTGATAATAATGACATTAGTGTGCAGTTTGGAAAGGATTGTCCCCATATAGCCTTAATTCAAAGACATCCTTAACAACTGCGTGGTGGAAATCTCCCTCGAAAGATGAAACATGGATATATTCTTTTCTCTTCATATTTCAAAGAATCCGCACTGAAGCAAGAGAACTGAAAACTGAAGAGTCGTTGCATTCTGCTCATAATAAATGCATTGATGAATGAGAAAGTGTAGCTTAGATTTATAATGAGAAATATTAATGATGGATGGGAAACATTGTGGGTTGTTCTAAAGGACAAACTTTAAAAAAGTTAACTTATTAGACCCAGTCCCTAAGGTAATGTGAAATTTATGTATGCATATGCGGCAAGGGCATATTTAAACAACCTGAATACTTCGTTTGAAATCTCCCATGTTTCTGCTGGACTTCGCAGTCATAGATTATGCCTTGCTGTAGAAAATGGACCGACTTAAATTTTAAGATAATAATAAAGGATTTAATTCCTTAAAATTTCTCTGATGCATTTTAGTTCCTTTAAACTGCAAACAAATTTCATAAAATTGTCTTTTTCCGTTATTTTTGACTCAAGTGTCGATCTTCTTGGCGCCATGGCATATGTTGATTTGCGACAGGTTGTTTTCAAGCTTGTTATTTATTAGTTTAGAAATTTTGTTAAATAAATAAATTTAGCCATTATTCGAATATGTATTATTACCTAAACTTTTCAATAATCGTGTAGCTCAGTTACCTCTAATATAAAGCATAAGAAATTAAATACGACAAATATTATTTCGAATATTTAAAAACAATTTATTATTTATAACGTGAGCATTACGAGACAAAATTCTGTTGAGTAAAAGTGTTTATAAGTTTACTAATTATAAGTAAAACAAAAAATAATTCACAAATAAACAAATTTTATGGCAGAAAGCAGGTTACAAAATTGCATGACGTTTTTGTGGATTCACCCCTGTAAGAGCAGCTTCAACGTAAATAACATCTAATAATATGTCGTTCCTGGAATTTGAGTGACAACATAATCTTCTCCAGTCCATAATGTCCACTGAACGTAAGCAGATTAAGTAAAAAAAGAAATACTATCTATACAATAAAAACATAATATGCACATAACTTACGTATGAAAAAACATACATAAAACTGTATATACGTGAGACGTACAAAGCATTGAGTCATGCTAATAAGTAGGGCTTGATAAATGCAGGTGCCAATGGGGACTAGATTTTTCAATTTATGAATATTAATTCTTCTCTTCTTGTTAAGTTTTTCTAAGTTTTCTTTTGAAGCATGAGAATCCCATTCTTGTCTGCCGAGTATGGATCGCCAAGATTTACCCAGGCCGGCTAAAGGGTTCTGGGCTAATATCCGTTCTCAATTCAGTCTTGCATATTGAAATAACAAAAAACCCAGTAGAAACAAGAATTACAAAACCAAGTTACAAAATATTGACGTCTCATAAAATGAAGCAGGGAGGAGTAATCATAAATTGGCGCTAGATGGTGCTTTTTATGGCTTTTGAAAGTATTGTATCCGCTAGTATGCAGATAAAAATGTAAGAGAATCCTTTTAATATAAAAGTAAAATAGGAGTTTAGGGATTGTTTAGGGACAAAAGTGAATTTTTGGAGAAAACTTTCTAATTTTACAGTTTCCTTCCTCCCTTGAATGGTTGTCACCATTCTCTTGATCATAACGCGATATATTTCATAAAAAATCGAAAAGAAACAAAAGAAACGTGTTTAGCGGATTCTGTATGAATGACAGCTCAAAAACGTGATACTTAGGTTTTCCGATCTATTTTTTTATGCCTTTTAATAATAGTTTTGGAAAACTGGCACAAATTAAATACTTTTGCTTTGTAAGAGTCCATACCAATCGAAAGTTATGGACGTCGGTAGAAATGAAGATGCCTAAAGAATATGTTTTCCAGAAAAATTTAGTAATTATAAGCGTACATAAATATAAATTCTAAAACGGAACACTGACCCTAAAACGTATTGTGGTCCAATTGCAGCTACAATCATGCTATTTTATTTATAATGGCATGCTCTAATCACTTTGACTATTCTTTCCATAGAAACTGTCGGAATTGGGGAGGTCTGTAAAATTATTCCAACTTTTCCAGCCACGTAAGCAGTTATCGATTCTATAGCTGGGTGCGATTTTATATAATTTTTCAATTCATTTCTCACCAACAAAAGTACTATACATTTTTGCACTTATGTTTTTTGTATGCTCTTTCAACTTTTCCGCACTAGCGGGAAAAGAAAATCGGAAATTAAAAAATTATTTAAATACAAAACTTTGCATCAATTTCGGCTAATTTTGCATATTTAGACCATAAAGTGGAACCTAAAGATATTTGTTGATTAATCTTAAATTTTGTACATATGTTTCTGAAAGCATTCCACAACTTTTCCGCTCTAGTGGGAAATGAATTTCGAAAAAAAAAAGCTTTTTACGCGCCGTCCTAATATTACTCTCTCAATTTCACAGGACCATGTTGAATTAAATGCTCCCTATTTCTTGTTACGGTGCCATCCTCTCCTTTTAATGCAATGATGTGTTTCTTCCCAACAGATAAACTTCCTTTAACAACCCTAAGGCTCTTGTTGCTTTCAATGGCCTTCCTTACTAACTCACAATTGAATTTTATTATGTCTTCTTTCATGCTTTTGCGCAGAGTTTTACGAAGTTCTATGTACTCAATCCTGGAACTGGTATTTCTATTGTCCACCTTCATATCTCTTCGCCTTTTCATGAGCTGTTTCGTCTTCTCAGATAACACTAATCTGTTATATATCCGTTATATCTGTTATAATTTTTTTCACACTTTTTCTGTTGTTTTGAAATAAAGAGTTATATCGGAACATATTTTCTCTGCAGATTACGAAAATGTCCGTGAAAAATATCCGTAACACGTCAGGTTTTTTCACAAATCACGAAAATTTGAAAATGTAAAAAAGGGTAATCTTTTATGACATCGATACATTACAACGTTTGTAACGCATACAAATATTCTCTGGCGGCACGGAATGCATGTATAACGAATAGATGCACACAAATACATCGCAGAATAACGGAAACGAGTCATACCCAGGCATGTAAGCGATCCAGAAAAAAAAAAAAGCTGGAAATTTTTTTGACTTCATACGACAAATTTGAAGATAAAAATAGGAAAATTCTACAAGCGACATATTCTGGATTACCCTGCAGTTTTAAATTATACATAATATTGTAGACTTTTTGAAAAATCGGGTCAACCCGAATCCAACCCGCAAGAGTCAAATCTGAACCCGAAACAATTAAAGTCAACCCGAACGAACCCGACGAGCAACGAAAAAAGTAAGTGACACACTGTAGGATGTAGTGCTATTTGTAGTGCCGTGATGAAGCAAACGGAAATCTAATTTCATTTAATATAGTAAATGGCATTCATCTTTTTTCCCTATGTCCAGATATATGCATTAATCCACTTATGTAGAAATTATTTATGAAAGTAAATTTTTAAAAACGTTTCTAAGAAAATATTTCTCAAACAGTGATTTTTCATTGAAAAAACAAACAGTTTAAGAATAAAAATTATAGCTGCTCTGAAAGAAAGAAAAAAAGATCCGAAACTTTGAGGGAGACGTATGACACCTTAAATTTCTGCTGGAGCATGCGCAGTACAATCGTCATGAATGGTCTTTGTGCGGGGATTTCTATGCGATCCGAATATTGCTCGGCCAATATTCGGGCTACACAAAATTTCCGTGCTTTTCGCGTGACTGGAACTCCAGAGCAAGGTAGGAGGAGGAGGAGGAGGATTGTGCAAGGGTTTCATTGGGAAGGGTGGCCGCCGGGGGCGGCGCTGTAATCCCAGACAGGACGCTTGAACAGCGTAATCAGCCGCCGAGGCGGCTGAGGGGGAGATGGATTGCCGATCAACACGGCATTCATAGATGCACGTTCACGTAAAGTCGTCATTCAACTCCAGAGCAAGGAAGAAACATTGGGTTCGGCATCGGTGGCCAGTCAGAAGTACCTTCATTCCTGGAGAAAAAAATATTGTTTCAATTCCATTGGCTAATCCTTCGAAAATGCTTTTGCCAACGTTACACAATAAACTAGGTTTAATGAAGCAATTCATGACGGTTTTAAGCATGGACAGCAAATGCTTTCAATACCTTTCTTTTAAGTTTCCACCGATTGCGTCGAAAAAAATCAAAACTGTCATTTTTATAGGCCCACAAATACGAAATTAATGGCGGACACCATATTTCGAAAAAACTATGAGTAAGTGCGAATTGCGATCATGCACTGAATTCAGGAATTTTGTGCACAACTTTTTGGGATACACGAAGGCTGGAAATTACATCACTTTAGTAGATGAGGTGTTGGAATCCTACAAACAGCTAGGTTGCAAGATCAGCTTCGGAGTTCATTTTCTTCATGCTCATCTAAATTACTTTCTTGACAATCTTGGTGATTTTACGGAAGAACTTGAAGAGCGCTTCTACAAGGATATTAAAGTGATGGAAAAGAGATACCAAGGCAAGTGGACATAAGATGGCCGACTATTGTTGGATGCTGAAAAAGGAGTGCACGGTAGAACGCCGAAAAAAATAGAAAAGGTGCAGTTTCAAGAGGAGCACAGTGGTGAATGTTTGGTATGTTTGCTTTGAAATATGTATTTGTGTTTCTCTGTTACTTACACATGCTTCCCTTCCCGCCAAAAAACATTTCCACGCGTTACAAACGTTATGACGTATTAACATCATTGAAAATTTACTTTGTTCTATATTTTCACATTTTCATCAATTTTGAAAAAATCTGACATGGTACGGATTTTTAAGGTCATTTTCGTAATCTGCAGAAAAAATCCGTTCTGACAGACATTGCCATTTCAAAACAATAAAACCTTGCATATTAGTGTCATTTGCTATTCTGCTTTTTACATATTACACCACCAATTTCCCCAGCAGTTTCAACTATTGCCTTAACAATGTTTTCATTTGCTTCTGAGATATCACTTTCATCAATAAGTCCTTCCAGTGCAGAAAAGCGATTTTTTAATTCCAACTTGAATGCCTCGGTATTTACTTTCAGTTTCATTAAATCCACCCTCTTACTTACTTGTTTCCTAATGAGCTTCTGTCGTTCTAATTTAGTATTTAAGTGCACTTTACATCTCACCATTCGATGATCACTTCCAGTATTAAATCTGTTCAGTACACTGCAATCTTCAATAATTGATTTCTTGTTTGCCAGGATATAGTCAATTTCACTAGTTCCCCCATTTGGGTGTTTCCATGTCCATTTTCTTTGCGGTTTCTTCTTAAAAAATGAATTCATGATGCTAAGATTTTCAGCTTCTGCAAATTCGATGAGTTGATCGCCACGTTCATTCCTTTCCCCATATCCGTATTTACCAACCGATGTCTCTCCTTGTTCCTGTTGTCCAATTCTTGCATTAAAATCCCCCATGATGAGCTTGATATGTTGTTTCCCTTTGGTGTGTAACTGTTTGATTTCTTCATAAAATTCTTCAACCTCTTCGTCGGTATGGCTTGATGTTGGTGCATATACCTGTACTATCTGAAGTTGGTATCGCTGGGTTAGTTGAACAACGAGCCTCGCTGCTCGATCTGATGTACTTTCAACTTCAAGAAGGTAGTCTTTAATTCTTTTGTTGATTAAGAAGCCAACACCACTTGTTCTTCCAGTTTCCTTACCCATATAAAAACGTCCTCAAACTAGATGGGTGGATGAAATAAGAAAACAGGTTGGGGTGACGTGGAAACGAATGGCCCAGGATAGACTTGTGTGGAAAGCATTTGGAGAGACCTTCATCCAGCAGTGGATAGATAATGGTTGAATATGATGATGATGATATATATATATATATATATATATATATATTAGTGCGAGGTAAACAATAGTAATTATCCAAGCAGATTACCTCTCGAGACTAATTATCATTTTACGAGAGTCAAACAGACACTACCAGATTCCACGCGGTTTTTATAATTGCTGAGCTATCTCATAAAGTCAAATTTGAGAGGCTTTGGAGCAGTCGAACCGTAAAGTCTTGTTAAAGAGCCGATGATAATATATATATGTGCGTGTGTGTGTGTGTTTATGTATTCTATGATAGTACTGCATGGCATTATGCATTATGATACGTCAATATGTTATAAATTGCGGTTTTGAGTTACTTTAAGATATTTATGTTTGAGATTTGGTTATTTCATGATACTCAGTTTTATCTTCGTCTATTAGTATAACGGTAAATAATACCTTTATACACTTCTTTGTAATAATATCACCAATTTTTTCAGCAATATGATTTTTTTTTTCTTACTTACAATAGTTCATAATATAATACTTGCTCTGAAAATTCTCTTCCTCATGTAAAATTTTAATATACTTCCTTATTTTACTTATATATTTTCTAATGTTGATTATTTGCAGCTGTAAGCGCATTATCATCTATAGACTGGATGTTAAAATTCCTATTAATTACAAACGAGGTTTTTCTACAAACTCTTTTTCAATGCTTTTACCATTCTAATTAGAATGTTTACCTATTATATATATATTTTTTTCCTTCAGATATTGATTCTATGCCTTTCATTTGAAATACTCAAAGTAAATTGATAAACATTTTGTCATTTTTTTGTAACGAATACCAATTTTATTATTAAGTAAACCCAAGCTCCAATTTTATTATTAAGTAAACCCAAGCTCCAATTTTACCGATTTTTCGAAAAGAGGCTTTAAACGGAGAAAGATACGCTTGAAAGGTTAAAGTAGCTTTTTCATGTCTGGATTATCTCGAGCCCTTCTAATTTAAGGACATCGGCGATATCGAGGTCGTGATTTGCATTTTCATTTGCGAGAGAATAGATGATTTGTTGTGGAGATTTGTCCCTTTTCAAATGACTGAACATGGGCATCAGAAAAGGCCAGCAGGCGTGGAGTCAGTTTGGAAACAAAATCCCCAATCATAGTAAATAAGTCGGTTGCCATCTTAATAGAGTTTCATTGATTTTTCATTTTCCGGACATCGGCTGTTCAACAAGACTTTACGGTTCGACTGCTCCAAAGCCTCTCAAATTTTCGCGAGACGTCAGCGATTACTTTTTCGGCTTTATGAGATAGCTCAGCAATTAGAAAAACCGCTTGGAAGCTGGTAGCGTCTGTTTGACTTTCGCAAAATGATAATTAGTCTCGCGAGGTAATTTCCTTGGATAATTACTATTATTTGCCACGTACTAACACGAAATAGAGAGAGAGAGGAACAGAATAGGTGCTTTCCCTAATTCCCAATGGATTTTGTTGATTGTATATTTACTGGAACTCAAGAATTTATGTAAAATTAAAAGAGAAGTCTCCCACAGTTTTCTGCTATTAATGGAATGAGAAT
>QLNU02014802.1:170021545-170040197 GCA_006491805.2 Dysdera silvatica | reverse complement strand
GCACTTTTTAATTTTTGAATACTGTTTATTTATTAACTGCAGCACGTGGAGATTCAAAAATGAAATATTGTATGGATTTACAAATATATTGCCGCAGCAGTTCACAACTTCTTTTGCGCCACGGAGCACTTTTCAAAAGAAAAATTATTGGTGGAGCACTATCGTAGCCCTTATGCCAAAGACACGTATGTATATGCATTGTTAGCTGCTTTTACCTAACCTTTAAACTTTTCCAAGTTATTAGTCAACATTTTATTGTACAACAGTAAACTCACGAATTTGTTTTCGAATTTGAAATTGCTTAAATTTGAACTTAAACTTAATTTTCCCAATTAAAGTCATTAAAAACTGGAAATTTAAATATCGTTTTCTGACAACACCAATTATGCACATGTTTCGTTATATACTTTTGTTTTTTATACTTTTCTTTTCTCATAAGGCCAACGATATTTTCACCAACATAGGTACTAAACCCAATGACAGCAGTATTAACGATGGAAGGTATTTTTGAAGCATTTGGACATGTAAAACATTAAATGTTATTCTATTCAAAATGTTATATTTTTCACAAATTTTAGAGAATTGGGAAATTTACTTAACTACATAAAAGAAAAGCAGTAACAAAGAACATAAAAGTAAGGCAAAATATTTTGGAACAAATTCAAAACAGCTATTTTAAACCCACAATGTAGTACCCATGTAAATATGATATCTAAAACCATTTTTGCAGTTATAAATCTAAGATTGTTACTTGACATAGAAAAAGAATGATGAAGCCCAAGAAATCTAGCGATTTTGTGTAATTTTTGAGCATTGAAGAACCCGGAGCACTTAGAAAGGTTTCGCGGAGCACAGGTTGAGAACCGATGTATTATTGAATGGTGAACGAAGGAGAAATCCAAGTTTAAATGCTTTAGATTTGTGTGATAAAATTGGAATTCTTCTAATTACGTAAACACTTTCTGCTTTCTTTTTATGGAGAATTTATTAGGTGATTTAATGGTAGTTTTCGGTCCCCCGTCCTTCCCAAGGAGACCAATATCAGAAGGCTAATATTTTTTTACACTCACGTTTAAGCTTTGTAAAGAAGAAAAAGAGACACCATCCTATTCCAATGTAGAACCGGGAATACTCCACAGGAATCAGAGTGTCTTCACCTAACGGCGTCTCTTTTTTCCTTTACAGCAAAACAGCTTTCGTTTGAGCTTAAACGTGGGTGACAAAAACATTAGCCATCTCAATTCCCCACAAAAAATTACAAAAAATATGCCACGGTGGCTTCATATGTTGACCAGCTGGCAATTGTGTTAACCTTGAGAAGGGTAATAATATCTTACAATGTCAGAAGGGGAAATTAAATTAAAATTGGCCCCTCAGAGGAAATTATCCTTGGCGTGATCTTGGAATTTAGAATCATATATAATAAAGAATTTTTTAATTATTACATTTTCTTCTATCTTTCTATGGCATACAGTTTCACTTGTCAGGTCAAGAATAATTTTTTAAGGAAAAAAAAAAGACGATGTTCGTATTCTTGAGATTGGACACATTACAATACATTGTATTACGTTGTAATGTATTACATATGACTTCCTAAAATAGTCAATAATTCCACGGGGTTTTTTCAGTTACTACACCTTCTGCTGTCTTTTTATTGTCGATGATTTCATTTACCAAAGCAAAACTAAATTTTGCAAAAAAAAAGCACATTCTTGGAGTCGAACACACAGGGTGCGAATCAAACTTTTTTACAAGTGAGGGGGTAAAAAAATTCGAACTACAGTGAAAATCGGTTATAACGACCTTCAAGGGAACCGTGCAAATTCGGTCGCTATAACCGATCGTCATTGTCAACGATATTTTTTAAACCATAGTATCCTATAGTATAATACACTTTTAGAATTTTATAAATTATTTTGATAGTAAAAAGTATTAAACTATTTGGTTTCAAAATTAAATAAAAATATATTTAATTATAATGAATTTAATTTCCCTTAACGTTAAATTATATTTATAGCCACAGTAAATACATAACACTTTTTATTTTTTTAAATTGAAAAAATTCTATAAAACACTAAAGTATATAATGTAGGAAACACATGTAATGAATAATATTTATTATATTAATGACTTAAGAACAGTGCCGGTTTAAGAGTTTTGTGGGCTCTACGCTGAAAAAATAGAATGGACTCCTAAAGAATATGACCCTCGTGATATTCAATTAATAAATCACTGTTTTTTAAGGTTTAAAAAAAACTTACTTTTCGCGCTTTTATATTTGCGACGTTATTGATAATACCTTTCAAGACCATTTTGTAAGATATTATTACCCTTCACAGGGATAACACAATTGCCAAATATTGGTCAACACACAAAGCCACCGGGGCGAGATTTTTGTGAGTTTTTCGTGAGGGATTTTTTTATTACAAATAAATTTGACACCCACGTATTAGTAGCTCAAACTAGAGCTATTTTTGTTTAGGAGAAAAAGAGACGTTGTCCTCATCTCGGATTCGGATACACTGGTTCGAATCCGGGATGAGGACGGCGTCCCTTTATCTCCTAAACAAAAATATCTCTAGTTTTTGCTACTAATACGTGGGTCTCAAATTTATTTGTAACAAGACCATTTTACTGACATCTATTAGCCTCAATAGCCAGTAATGCACATTTTACTTTGATCAATAGTATTTCTTCTGTAATCTTTTATTATTCGTAATTTACTAAATGGTCTTTCGGCAGAGGTAGCTGACACGGGTAAGGTAAAAAATAGCATAAAGTAAAAATTTCCATAAACTCACTTTCTACAAGCCGATCATTACATTTTGTAATTAGCAAACAAAAAAATTATCTAATAGACATGTCTGCCATTAAATCCTGTTTGACAAGCGTGATTAAATTACAATAGTAAATGGGCAGTTGGGACGAGAATACAGATGAATACTCTTTTATGAGATTTCAGACTCACTTAGCAATTCAGCATTTAACATATTTTTCTGTTCTAATGTTACAAAATATTTTTTACTAATTTCATGCTTTCAAAACGACTTTTAATTTGCATTATAATTTTGCCTAGAACATAGTAAAAAACACTGACTTTAAAAAATTGATCTCTATTATCAAACAAAAAATCTGAAGCTAATTTGTCATATTGTTTTTTAATTCTACGTTATCGTTTATTTTCAAATTTAGGATCTATCCTGCACTTGTATGAAATACGAATTACGATGTTGTGTTTTCCACCACTAACACTGAACTATTGGTGTTTTAAAGACAGTAGACGCTATAAAGAGACAGTATACCCTCTGTACCATGTGGTCATGAGTCGTTGGTAATCGACATTCGGTCTGAAAATTTAAAGTAGACAAAATGAAAACAATGGCGTCCCAAATTGGCAAACCTAAAAATACTTCCGAACATCAAATTGAGAAGTTTTATTTGTACCATCGTATAATGTAAATTTAAATCATAGAGGGTGGGGAGCAAAGCATACACTTTTGCCACATATAAAACTATTAGAAGGTTCTTTCAGGCTTTTTTGCCCCCCCCCCTTTGCTACGTCAATAGGTCTTGATGAAAAAGGGCTCCAAGGCCTTGGCTTTGCCTACTTTTGTTATATGGTATAGCTAAGCCCCTGAATCAACATGTATAATCCACATATTTAAGATAAAGTAAGATTGCCGAAATTTGTAATAATTATCGATATTTCTATATCATTTACTTAGTACATCCCTCCCCCGCCCTTACTCACTCACCCGAAAAAAAATTTAGGGTCATTCTTTTGACTATAGAAGGCCTCATAAAAACCCACTATTTAATTCCTCGCAATAATTACTGTTTAAAATGTAGCTGTTAAAGTCTTGCTGTTACGACAGAAAAACGTTATACCATTATAATACCGATATTCAATTTGCATAGTGATTTTAAATGATAATTTGAAAAGATACGTCAGCTTACTTTATTTTGTTCAACAGGAGTCAAAGTGCGCTGTTTTACATTGGGTGGTACTTCCGTCACCGGACTCACTTTCTCTCACTCCTCTTCGTTTTGGCCTTCCTCTCCACGTCCGACTTTCGCAATTGAATGCTAAATCCACTGTATACCAACCCGTCTGTAAATCGCTCTTCGAAATTGGCTTATTGATTTGGAAACAATCAGGTTATATATTCCCAAGATAGTTCACAAGTATCTTTCTCATACAAGATGTAAAACCGCCCTATACCAGCTTTTTAGTCCTCCCTCCTATTTCCAAATGGGCCCTATCTAGCTCTTTCCCAACTTCCCTCTCCTCCACCCATCCTGCCTTCACCAGGACCAGTGATATCACTCAAAAATCACCAAAACACTTTAAGAATCCAAAAAGTATTGTGGGGGGAAAAATGAAAGAAAGAATGTGAACACCGGTTTTTTTTTCTAATGTCATTGGGTGGGGAATAATCATCCCTGACAGGGAAGTTAATTAAAATCTTTTGCCAGGGATATATTTTCACGAGCCGGGGAAATCCCCCCATCCCCCAAGACTGCACCCTGGTATTAATTTTATACGGAGAGTGAATATACTTAAAAATAGTAAGTTTCGTTGTTACTCTTGCCAGATTTGAGACTTTTTTACATCATGTCAATGAATCAATTTTTTTTTGGGATTTCTTGAATAAAAAAATGTCTACATTCATACTACAATTTTATTTTATTTTAAATGATATCAATAGACAGAAATTATGATACTGTTAGCATAAAATATCACTAGTGACAGTCATGAAAGTGATAATATCAGATAGTTTAATTGAAGCCATGAAGTTCTGAAAATCCTTTTAACCAGATTTATTAAATATCTTTATTTTACGGGAATGACATTCGTTCTTGAACTACTCAAATACGTGATAGCATTCTGCAAATACCGTAAATAATAATAATGTTTGTTTATTAAACCCAATTTGTATACATTTTTCGTGAGGTACATAGTATATGCGATTTAAAAAACATAGAATAAATCTTTTAAATTTTATGTTTAAGATTTGGATTAGAATTGTTTGTTTGTTTAAATTTTTATGGCACACAGCATCTAGGCTATACTGCGCCAGAGTTAGAATTGAAAGAGAATATAAAACCTAAGCTAAAGCCAAAATAACGGGTCTAAACGACAGAAGGAATTGCTTTGATTGCGATTCGGAAGAGTTTGCGTGTGGATTACGATCTAATTTTAATTAAAAGAGTAAACGTTTCAATTCAAGGTCTTTCTAAAGAATTAAATGTCAAGTGGAATATGACTGTTGTTCAAATTTTAGTTTTAATAATTAAGTCCAGAACTTCCATCCTTTAAATGGTTAAATATTTCCACCTTTTTACTTTAAGTAGCAAATTGATATGGAATTTGATTATATCACCTATGTGAACTCTCTTACATTGATTTACAATAACACGGAAAATATTATTTTTCGGTGATTTTACGATAATGTATACAATCTTGGGATAAAAATTCTAAAATAAAATTCGTCGGGATAAAAATTAGGGAAATAAAATTTTGTTCTTTTGTGCTCTCATTCCTCCTAAAGAAGACACTTTGCACAACAATATTTTCTTCGTAAGATATTATTACCCTTTTCAGAGAACACACACTGCCATCGGGGAGAATTATTAAGTAAAAATATTTTCTTCGTTATAGCTCATGCCTGTCCTTGAAGACAGTTTGAATTTTGGTATGATAGTAATTTACATAGAAGAAATACTTTCATAAGAGTTCATACTATCCGCATCTTCTCTGAATAATAAATTCAATCAACAGATATCTAGAGAGTGCCTTAAAGAAAACTACTTTAAAATTTAAATTTGTTCATTAAATTTTTTGTATATGATGTACAGCGACATAGAAGTGCATTCAAGAAGGCTCTTTTACTCAAAGATTACACTATGGCAAAATTATTTTCCTAAATACAGGTAACATTTTTGTGACTAGACCCTTTTAAAGAGGCATAAAATTTGGAGTTCATTCTCATTCCATTAATAGCAGAAAACTGTGGGAGACTTTTCTTTTAATTTTACATAAATTCTTGAGTTCCAGTAAATATACAATCAACAAAATCCATTGGGAATTAGGGAAAGCACCTATTCTGTTCCTCTCTCTCTCTATTTCGTGTTAGTACGTGGCAAATAATAGTAATTATCCAAGGAAATTACCTCGCGAGACTAATTATCATTTTGCGAAAGTCAAACAGACGCTACCAGCTTCCAAGCGGTTTTTCTAATTGCTGAGCTATCTCATAAAGCCGAAAAAGTAATCGCTGACGTCTCGCGAAAATTTGAGAGGCTTTGGAGCAGTCGAACCGTAAAGTCTTGTTGAACAGCCGATGTCCGGAAAATGAAAAATCAATGAAACTCTATTAAGATGGCAACCGACTTATTTACTATGATTGGGGATTTTGTTTCCAAACTGACTCCACGCCTGCTGGCCTTTTCTGATGCCCATGTTCAGTCATTTGAAAAGGGACAAATCTCCACAACAAATCATCTATTCTCTCGCAAATGAAAATGCAAATCACGACCTCGATATCGCCGATGTCCTTAAATTAGAAGGGCTCGAGATAATCCAGACATGAAAAAGCTACTTTAACCTTTCAAGCGTATCTTTCTCCGTTTAAAGCCTCTTTTCGAAAAATCGGTAAAATTGGAGCTTGGGTTTACTTAATAATAAAATTGGAGCTTGGGTTTACTTAATAATAAAATTGGTATTCGTTACAAAAAAATGACAAAATGTTTATCAATTTACTTTGAGTATTTCAAATGAAAGGCATAGAATCAATATCTGAAGAAAAAAAACCATATATAATAGGTAAACATTCTAATTAGAATGGTAAAAGCATTGAAAAAGAGTTTGTAGAAAAACCTCGTTTGTAATTAATAGGAATTTTAACATCCAGTCTATAGATGATAATGCGCTTACAGCTGCAAATAATCAACATTAGAAAATATATAAGTAAAATAAGGAAGTATATTAAAATTTTACATGAGGAAGAGAATTTTCAGAGCAAGTATTATATTATGAACTATTGTAAGTAAGAAAAAAAAAATCATATTGCTGAAAAAATTGGTGATATTATTACAAAGAAGTGTATAAAGGTATTATTTACCGTTATACTAATAGACGAAGATAAAACTGAGTATCATGAAATAACCAAATCTCAAACATAAATATCTTAAAGTAACTCAAAACCGCAATTTATAACATATTGACGTATCATAATGCATAATGCCATGCAGTACTATCATAGAATACATAAACACACACACACACGCACATATATATATTATCATCGGCTCTTTAACAAGACTTTACGGTTCGACTGCTCCAAAGCCTCTCAAATTTGACTTTATGAGATAGCTCAGCAATTATAAAAACCGCGTGGAATCTGGTAGTGTCTGTTTGACTCTCGTAAAATGATAATTAGTCTCGAGAGGTAATCTGCTTGGATAATTACTATTGTTTACCTCGCACTAATATATATATATAGTATATATAATATATGATATATATTTATATAGTATATGATATATATTTATATAGTATATGATATATATTTATATAGTATATGATATATATTTATATAGTATATGATATATATTTATATAATTATATGATATATAATTATAGAGTATATGATATATATTTATATAGTATATGATATATTTATATATATATGATATATATATATATATCATCATCATCATATTCAACCATTATCTATCCACTGCTGGATGAAGGTCTCTCCAAATGCTTTCCACACAAGTCTATCCTGAGCAATTCGCTTCCACGTCACCCCAACCTGTTTTCTTATTTCATCCACCCATCTAGTTTGAGGACGTTTTTATATGGGTAAGGAAACTGGAAGAACAAGTGGTGTTGGCTTCTTAATCAACAAAAGAATTAAAGACTGTCTTCTTGAAGTTGAAAGTACATCAGATCGAGCAGCGAGGCTCGTTGTTCAACTAACCCAGCGATACCAACTTCAAATAGTACAGGTATATGCACCAACATCAAGCCATACCGACGAAGAGGTTGAAGAATTTTATGAAGAAATCAAACAGTTACACACCAAAGGGAAACAACATATCAAGCTCATCATGGGGGATTTTAATGCAAGAATTGGACAACAGGAACAAGGAGAGACATCGGTTGGTAAATACGGATATGGGGAAAGGAATGAACGTGGCGATCAACTCATCGAATTTGCAGAAGCTGAAAATCTTAGCATCATGAATTCATTTTTTAAGAAGAAACCGCAAAGAAAATGGACATGGAAACACCCAAATGGGGGAACTAGTGAAATTGACTATATCCTGGCAAACAAGAAATCAATTATTGAAGATTGCAGTGTACTGAACAGATTTAATACTGGAAGTGATCATCGAATGGTGAGATGTAAAGTGCACTTAAATACTAAATTAGAAAGGCAGAAGCTCATTAGGAAACAAGTAAGTAAGAGGGTGGATTTAATGAAACTGAAAGAAAATACCGAGGCATTCAAGTTGGAATTAAAAAATCGCTTTTCTGCACTGGAAGGACTTATTGATGAAAGTGATATCTCAGAAGCAAATGAAAACATTGTTAAGACAATAGTTGAAACTGCTGGGGAAATTGGTGGTGTAACCTGTAAAAAGCACAATAGCAAATGACACTAATATATCCTTCGAAACAATTGTAAACGTTTTCTGAATGTATAACTGTGATCGATTGTGTTTTTCTTACTAATGTGCTTTGCACAGTATTTTTTGCCAAATTTTCGCTACAACTTTCCTTTTTAAATTTGGCATTGCAAGTTATTTGTGAAAAAAGAAAATGCGCGCGTATTATACATCGCATGCATGCTAAAGATTGAAACATTACATGAAGTGCCTAAATTCCTATGAAGTTGATGAAAATCGGAATAAAATTTATTATTAGAAATTAAACAATGTATGTGTTTTTTATTCGTATACATTTTATGTCCCAACATAATGCGAATTTAAAATATTTTTTCACATTTTTCGAAATAGCCATAATGGCATTGTTTAGTATTTAGTTTTCTTGGCATTAATTTATAACTTCAAATTTCTTTTGCTTTGTGGACTAATGGGAAATATCAATAAATTTATTTATTAGTTCCTGTTATATAATGCAGTAATAATTATATAATATTAATATATTGATCGTATATAATTCTGTTATGCATTAATAGCAAAGACAACGAAGAGAAACATCTAAAATGTAATTATGGTTCTATTGCATGGGTAAGTAGCAGCAATACTGCACACGCAAACGTAAGGATAATGCACGACTCCATGGCTTTATCGGTCCCCTACGATGTATGCAGCTAGCATATACTTAATAGCCATTTAATTACTTCTGATCTGCGTAAACTTCATGCTAATGTTAGTAATCGTAGTTGGCGTGTAAAACGTCATTGATAGCCATAAGTTTAAAGCAGACTCACCCGTTTTCTAATATTATTTAGGAACATCTTTATTATAACTAGAATAACTCTAACTAAAAGAAGGAGAACTGGTTAATTCAACTAAACAACATTCATTATAGGTTTGCTTAATATACGGCGTAAAGTTCTCGAAGACAGCTTAACAACGCTTACATTTAACAACCTGCTAACGTTAATATTTACAAAATACATTAATGACTATTGCAATTGAGTGAAATCGAAGAGAAACGAAAGAGCGAGCAAGTGTAGTAAAACAACTTATTTAAGCTTTTAAATCCACTATCTAGTTAGTCAAATTTTAAACGTTGCCACTCATTGCAAAAAGTTATTTTACAATTTCTTATTTTTACTAGAAGGTGGCGCAGTTGGTTTTCCTAAACTGGTTCGCCACAGTTCTTTATATATCCAGAAAAGCGTTTCAAATAATCTAGCAAATTATTTTTTATGAATTCGAAAAAAATAATTGATTTTGTATAGGTTTTCTTTATAAGAAACAACAAAGATATTTTCTCCTTTGGATGTAACAGAAAAAGATTGAAATTTTGTCCTGCTACCCTGCTTATACAACAGCCAAGTTCCTGAAGTATGTAAACATTTACGGTACGAATGTTTCACTGCCTGTTTCCTTTAAGATTTCTCAGTAGTATAACAACTACGAACATCTTGCATGAATGGAAAACATTCGTATATCTATACTTCATAAGTTTTCTACGAAACATATTTGATATCCATTCATAATATATAAAAGTATAGATTTTGCAGAAAAAAGTGTTCGCAGATCCTCAAGCGGGGGCTTCAATTCTTGATCTTTAAAAATCTCCTAGTTGTTTCTATTTTATGTATTTATTCATAGGTTCAGATCCTTTCTCTTAGCTATTTTGCAAGCTTTTCTTTAACACTAGCTTAGTTTACTTTGCAAATTGCACTAAGGAATTCTATTTTTTCCCTTGGGTCTGTCTCCTTTCATCGCAAACACGTTTCAAATAAATTTTCAAATGTTTGAAGGATTTTGGCGGATAAAAAGCGCATACACGCTTCCAATTAACTAAGTTTTAAAATATATCATATTTTTTCCTCATTTCCGTGCTATCTAGATAGAAGGTTAGTAAAAAATATATATTAAAACAAGTGTTGTATAAAAACTATAAGATATTGAAAAACCACACAAGTGTCAAGACTCACTATATTGCTTATAAAATAGAATGTTTATTGAATTACAATCATCGTAGGATTTTATTTTTCCTTTGTTTCTCCAATGCACTTTTGTTATTTAATATTACAATAGGGTACAAGTGGAATACAGAAGTTTCTTAATTTAACTTACACATAAGGCAAATTGTCAGGATTGTAAATTGTAGGATCAAATTAAATTCCCCTTCCTACTTGAAGTACGCTTGACGTCCATGTATAAAATGCGTAATAATAAAAATATATTACACCATAAAATGTACCAATAGAACTCTATAAATTTGTTTAACCATTAACACAATTTTCTTGTAATAAAGTAGAAAATATAAAACGTATTATGAAAACTGCAAATTTAAATTTAGAGCTTATGAATTTAACATTTGGGAGTTAGGTATCAAATTAAAACTTTCGTTAAATTACGTTTGCCTTAAACGAAAATAATATATCAAAAATTCAGGAGCGACTTGAAACTGCAATCGTTAAAATTCCAGGTCAAAGCCTTTGCCGCCTGGCCCTTAATTTCACATGATAACAAAGCAATCAGTGCATATTATCCTTTCTTTGTGCATATTACAAGTGCATTTTATCCTTTCTTTGTGCATATTTTCAGTGCATATTATCCTTTCTTTGTGCATATTATCAGTGCATATTATCATTTCTTTGTGCATATTATCAGTGCACATTATCCTTTCTTTGTGCATATTATCCTTTCTTTGTGCATATTATCCTTTCTTTGTGCATATTATCCTTTCTTTGTGCATATTATCATTTTTGTAGGTTTTGAACAACGATGACATTCTCACAAATTTTTAAATAATACTTTATTCCTGTGCGTAACATTATTATATTTTCTAGAAAGAACAATCTGCAGAACAACGACTTGCTGAAGCCTACCAGATCAACTGGTATGGTTAGTATATGGTTTTTAAATATTTTTTAACATAATTTAAAAGAATCGTAGTACATCTAATATTTTCTGTAACCATCTACTTATATTATTTGATGTGCAGCTACATTTACAATCTTGGAACCATAACTTACAAATAGAATTACCCATTCATGTTATTTCTTGTTTTACTAATTCTGTTGATTCGTATAATTGTTTCGAATTTTTCGTTTTTAATATACGCTGATGGAGAAATAAATATTCTGGTTTGATTGCGGATATCCCGCAGAGGGCAAGTAAATATGGCAATTTCCTTTAGTTCAGGTTTAATTTGGTAGATGACTAATATTGGGATTCCGCTAAAACCTGGGGATCTCAGTCCTCCACAAATTTCTGATTAGGATTCATAATGCCGGAAAGCAAAATATGTCCATTGAGTACCATAAACAAACAGGCAATGAGATAAAACCTGTTTGGAAAATTCAGTTAGGATATTTATTTTAAAGTTGAAATTGTTTTTTATGGATCTAGGATCCGTAAAATTTCAATATAAATGGGAAAAAAATAAGGTTGGAAATGGTTTTTTTTATTTTCTCTTTACTCTTCACTCCTGACATTGAGATAATGAAAATCTAAAACTACGCGTTTTAGAAAAACTAAATTATTCGAAACAGTATTTCTTCCCAATAATAATATGAATTAGATATATTGTATTTCATATATTGAGTGGCAACACTAAAATTTGTGTTACACACGACAAGCCATATTCACAGTTTAACGAAAAGAAATGGCAAAAAAAATGTTGCAAAATTGCATGATAAATTTTATGGGCTGAAGTTGCAAAAGAATATATTGAACATTAATAAATATTTATTTTAACGTATGTCAAATACTTGCATTACCTTTGGTTTCAATCAAGTAATTTTATGCGCATTATTGGATAATGCCAACGACGTTACCTGATACAACGATACAGATGGATAAGCTTACAGATAAATTAAAATCCCAAGATTTCACATATCTATACTCATGGCCGACCAACTTCGATAAATGAAATATCTGGGCAGCATCTTTCATTAATCTGCCTTAATTAACGAATTTTCGGAATATATATCATCGGCTGATTGAACAAGGTCGTTCGTAAATCTCATTTCTACAGACTTGCATGAACCAGACGCGCTCTTTACTCCCATAGAGGGATACCCACTTTCAATTAGAATCCAATTTCCATTCAACCAGACGAGATTTTCTTCCGTATCTGCCAACTATTCTCCATAGGCTTTATTGTTTCGCAATCTACCTTTAACGCCGAACTTCAATCGTTTAATCGTTTCGCATTTATTTCCAATTTCAAGAAAATATTCAAATTCTATGAACTAAGAACACTTTTCCATTGACTATAAAGGCAATAATGACATGGAGCTATCTTCTTCTTCATTTTTCTTTCTTCCAATGGCAGGAATCTCCTCCGCCTAATGCTTTTGCTAATCATCGTATTCTGTAATTTTTCTGTATATTATTTGCTTTACTTTCTTTGTATATTTACACAAATCTAGTGGAAAGTGAGCAATTATGCACAGGAGATAATATTCGGTATAGATTTTTTAACTATAATTCATACTTTGTAGTCGATTTTTACCCTAACGTAAAAAGTCGTATATTTTATGCTTGACACTGTCGATTATTCTCATAGTTATTAATCATTAAACTTTTTAATTTTGTTTACAGACAACAGACACCATATTCTCCTTACTAGCGGAATATCGATGACAACTGAGAGGTAGATAACTTGAAGTAAAATCTCTTTCACTTGAATTTCGAAATATCAAGAAAATCCATTGCAGTAATACATATTATTTGGTCTGATTCAGATGTCATAATTTATTACAATATTAGAATATTAAAACATCCGAATCTGTAATTTCTTTCTATTAGAAAAGCTGTTAAATATTTTTCTAAAATCTTTTTTTTTAACTATTGGAAATTTTCTCAAATTTATACAGCAAGCAACTCAGAGATTCACTCTCAAATACGCAAACAACAATAAGGAAAGTAGTTTGCTACTTGTAAATGTAATTTGAATGATAGGAAAATCATTTTTGTGAACGTTCGTTAATAGCTCGTGATTATAACCAACCATGTGTAAAAACAAAAATATTTATTTTAAAATTAACTTTACAAACCAAATCTGCATTGTCAGTTGAAGTCCGTTTAAAAGAAAAACAGTGAACGGATACACAACAGTTCCCTTGGCGAGTTTGCAATTTATACGTTTTTATTTTTTTATTTTTGATCAGAAAATTTAATTTCCCCTTTCCCGAACATTTAATTAGATTTGGAATGTTTATTTTTAGTGAAAGGGAATGTGTAAACAATTTTATTACAATTGATTCAAATTTTATTGAACGTCAGGAATATCCACAAGGATACTAAATTCGTTTACTTACGAAATTTCAACTGTTTTCAAAATACAGTTAATTAAGTGTTGTTCTCCGTTTCCTTATTTAATTTGCTCAGTAGTTGCTTCTTTCAAATGAAAAATATACGGCGTATAAGGGGTGAAAGTATGAAAAATTAATATAATAAAGACATATATAAAGAAAAAGTGTGATGAATTTTAATGGAATATTAAATTAAATCAAAATAAATTAACGAAGCCATAAGTAAAATTTAAAGCTTAGAGGCGAATTAATTGGAATACGAAGATAAAAATATATAATTCTTTTAAAAATAAAATCTGTATATGATATTTATATATATTATGTTCACATATTATATTTGTATCTTATATTTATTTATTATTATATTTTTAGAAATATCCTAGTTTTTATATATTAATATTTATTAATTATTAAATATTTAAATACTTATTAATACAGTAGAACCTCCATATAACGTACTTCCGTATAGCGAAATTCTCTATATAGTGAAGTTTTGGCAAATCCCCATGGTCATTACATATGAAAGTGTTTCTATATAACGGAATAAATTTCTATATAACGAAATTTTTAACGACCACAACAAAATATAGAGTGGTCGCGTCAGCGACATCGAGTTCCCTAATATCATCGGAATACGTTATGTTATTGTAATAAATGTCAAATAAAGGGAATGGGGCACGCCTAAGGAACTTTAAAATCCCTAATAAAGAGTTTTCCTAAGCACACGCACACCTGTATCTGGTTGCCCCATACAGTGCGAAGCTGCTAGGCTAGGAACAGGTCCCACTTGTCCTTGAATCCACTGTATTGTTTGAATAGTATTATTTGTCGCGCTTTTTTGCTCGTTTGATTACCAGAAATCCAGACCTTGCAAATTTCCCACAGGGGTGCTAACACTTTTATGATGAATCAACATCACCATTTGTTGTGCAGCAGGATATTAGAATTTTTTTGCACAAAAGCATGAATGTGTATGAAAGAAGCATTAAATACGTTTTCATTTTAAGGTAAGAATTGTTCAACTATTTTTTTTTTTATACGCATGTATATTTCACACTTAACAACATCCATTTTTAAATGGTTGAATGTTATTTATGAGAAACAGTCGTTAACTGGAAAATGGGATTTCAATTGTGGTATCATATATTGTCCTTCCCTGGTTCATAGTTTCCGCATAAAGAAGTTTTTATATAACGAATTTTATCATGGAATCGGCCATTTCGTTATATGGAGGTTCTACTGTATATAAATATTTATATTTTAATAATTCTTTTAAATTAATACCTTAATGTATTTTTACAGGATTGTTTTTTTTTTAGAATACTCTTAGGCTTCTTTTTGAGAGGAGCTAAAATTCAATTAAGCTGAATTTTTAACTCGTGTTAGTTAAAAAATTACATGTTCGATTTTAACAAACCTTGCTTATGGTTAATTTTCATATACAAACAAATTACATGCTTCTGTTTAAAAAATAAGAGCGATTTTATATATCTTTAATTTTTTTAACATTTATACTTGTTTTCTAAAAAGAACTACGTGCTTAATTTTGATAAAATTTAGCAGAATAGACTTAGACACGTATGTCAATATATTAAATTAGTTGCTATTAAAAAATTAAAAACGTCACTTTAATGGCTCAGTAATTTTTTTGCTGTTTTTGACGACATGTAAATTGTTAAACACAATTTTTTTAAAGAAGAAAGTTGAATTCGATATTTTTACATGCACACATCAAAGTATGCTTTACAAAATTTTATAAAATCGAAAGAGTTATACTGGGGAAAAAAAAACAAATTCAAATATCAATAAAATCGCATCTTTAAATTTTTTAAGTAGAAAATATTAAAACCGTAGTTACGTAAATTTAAACAATGTAGAAAGTGTCGTAGAGATAGTAAAATTAGTTTCATATTAAATATGGGCTAAACTTTAACCCGTTTATCTCTGGACTACATTTAAAATTAGAGAAGCATTAGCTTACGAAAATTTAATGCTATACCATGGGTTGGGCGGAGGACGGAGGCTTTGTAGCATTGTCCCATGACATTAATAGAGTGAGTAGACAGATATCTATGTCAAAGATATAGTGTTTGCTGTAATGGTAACCACTCTTTAGAATTTTCAAGTATTATTTTTAATTTCTTTTAATCTCTTCGAAAACTTATTCTCAATTTACAAAATGTATTATAACAAATTAGTGTAGTATTAATCGGGGTGCGAATCAAACTTTTTTACAAGGGGGGGAGGATAAAAATATTCTAACTACAGTGAAAATCGGTTATAACGACCTCCAAGGGACCGCGAAAATTCGGTCGTTATAACCGATAGTCGTTATAAACGATATCTTTTTAAAATCATTGTAGCCTAAAATATAATATACTCTAGAGTTTTATAAATTATTTTGATAGTAAAATTTATTAAACTTTTTGGTTTCAAAATTAAATTAAAATATATTTAATTATAATGAATTTAATTTCCGTCTATATTAAATTATATTCATAGCCTCACTAAAAACATAGTACTTTTTATTTTTTTTAAATCGATAAAATTCTAGAAAACACTAAAGTATATAATGTAGAAAACAAATCTAATGAATAATATTTATTGCATTAAACTAATGACTTCCGAACAGTGTCGGTTTGAGAGTTTTATGGGCCTTATTCTGAAAAAATAAAATGGGCCCCTAAAGAATATGATATTCGTGTTATTCAATTAATAAATCACGTGTTTTTTAAGGTTTAAAAAAAACTTGCTTTTTGCTCTTTTATATTTGCGAAATTATTGAAAATATCTTTCAAGACCATTTTGTGAGATATTATTACCCTTCACAGGGATAACACAATTGCCAAATATTGGTCAACACACAAAGCCACTGGGATGAGATTTTTGTGAGTTTTTCGTGGGGGATTTTTTACTATGAATAAATTTGACAACCACGTATTAGTAGCTCAAACTATAGCTATTTTTGTTTAGGAGAAAAAGAGACGCCCTCTTCATCCCGGATTCGGATACCCTGGTTCGAATCCGGGATGAGGACGGCGTCTCTTTTTCTCCTAAAAAAAAATAGCTCTAGTTTGAGCTACTAATACGTGGGTGTCAAATTTATTTGTAACAAGACCATTTTACTGGCATGTTTAGGCTCAGTAGCCAATATTGCACATTCTACTTTGACCAATAGTATTTCTTTTGTAATCTTTTATTATTCGTAATTTACTAAATGATCTTTCGGCAGAGGTAGCTGACACGGGTAAGGTAAAAAATAGCATAAAGTAAAAATTTCCATAAAGTCACTTTCTACAAGCCGATCATTACATTTTGAAATTAATAAATAAAAAAATTGTCTAATAGACATGTCTGGCGATAAATCCTGTTTGATAAGCGTGATTAAATTACAGTATTGAATGGGCAGCTGCGGAGAGAATACAAATGAATACTCTTTTATGAGATTTCAGACTCACTTAGCAATTCAGCATTTAACATATTTTTCTGTTCTAATGTTACAAAATATTTTTTACTAATTTCATGCTTTCAAAACGATTTTTAATTTGCATTATAATTTTGCCTAAAACATAGTAAAAAACACTGATTTTAAAAAATTGATCGCTATTATCAAACAAAAAATCTGAAGCTAACTCGTCATATTGTTTTTTAATTCTACATTATAATTTATTTTCAAATTTAGAATCTATCTTGAACTTGTTATGAAATACGAATTACGATGTTGTGTTTTCCACCACTAACACTGAACTATTGGTGTTTTAAAGACAGTAGACGCTATAAAGAGACAGTATACCCTCTGTACCATGTGATCTTGATTCATTGGTGATCGACATTCGGTCTGAAAATTTAAAAGAGACAAAATGAAAACAATGGCACCCAAAGCCAGAAAATCTAAAAATACTTCCGAACATCAAATTGAGAAGTTTTATTTGTATCATCGTATAACGGAAATTTAAATCACAGAGGGTGGGGAGCAAAGCATACACTTTTGCCACATATAAAACTATTAGAAGGTTCTTTCAGGCTTTTTTGCCCCCCCCCCTTTGCTACGTCAATAGGTCTTGATGAAAAAGGGCTCCAAGGCCTTGGCTTTGCCTACTTTTTCTATATGATATAGCTAAGCCCCTGAATCCACATATTTAAGATAAAGTAAGCATGTCACAATTTGTAATAATTATCGGTATTTCTATACCATTTGCTTACTACATCCCTTCCTCCCATTACTCACTCACCCGAAAAATATTTTAGGCTCATTCTTTTGATTATAAAAGGCCTCATAAAAACCCACTATTTAATTCCTCATGATATTTACTGCCTAAACTCTAGCTGTTCAAGTCTTGCCGTTACGACAGAAAAACGTTATACCATTATAATACCGATATTTAATTTTCACAATGATTTTAAATGATAATTTGAAAAAAAAAACCCTCAGCTTACTTTATTTTATTCAACAGAAGCCATAGTGCGATGTTTTACAGTGTATGGTACTTCCGTCATCGGACTCGCTTTCTCTCACCACTCTTTGTTTTGGCCTCCCTCTTCCAATGTCCGGCTTTCAAAATTGAATGTTAAAATCCACTGTATGTGTAAACCGTCTGTAAATCTTCGGAAATTGGTTTATTGCTTTCGGAAACAATCAGGTTATATTCCCAAGATAGGGTTCACAAGTATCT
>QLNU02014802.1:170004834-170020765 GCA_006491805.2 Dysdera silvatica | reverse complement strand
CCCATCTGCCGGACCAGCTCCCGAGGCAATTTTTCTGGAGCCACGTCTTCCCGGACCAGTTACCCGCACGTTTTCCCTGAGCGTTGGACGGATATAGATGGATGGTGGGCGGAACCCGGGTATGAGTTCGTTTCTCTCTTTACCCTTGATATGAGATGTACCGCGATTCTGTAGGAAAGGGAAAGGTTGTAGAGTCATGCCTGTAGTAAGATAGGCTCAAATCAGGGAAGATAAGGTTAGGACTTTTTTTAAATAGTACAGAAAACCCTTTTATTTGTGTAAATATTTGTATTGCATTTTGATATTGCATATATCCATTAAGTGAAATTGGTGTTTTACAGTAGGTGTTTATCTTAACTGTATCGATTTTAACGAGCAATCACGGCTCAAACCCATAAGAACTGTGCTGCCATGCAATGAAGGTGAAAAGCCTTCGTATATTGTAATTACAGCTCCTCATACATAGAATATATCAGAGGCAGTTCATTGCTGTGTCACAATGTTTATTTGTGTTCTATACGCTCATGCTGGCCTTTCAATAGTAAGATTGCATTAAAGATTGTTATTGTTTTCAAGTAGCCTTATGTCTATCTTAGCGCCTGGTTATTCACTGGTTGTTTACAGGTAAAACGCCAGCTAATAGTATAATCGTTTATACCACAGTCGTTTAATGACTAGAGTGACTAGTCAAAAAAAATTCTCCGCATTAACGAGGGTTCCGTCTTAAGCGAAGCTGCATTAAAGAAATTTCACTGTATTAAGAATAAAGAGAATTTTTGAGGCTAATATATCAAGTTATATTAGCCTCAAAAATTCTCTTTATTCTTAATACAGTGAAATTTCTTTAATGCAGCTTCGCTTAAGACGGAACCCGCGTTAATGCGGAGAATTTTTTTTTCCCGTCTGAGCAATATCCTCATTCAATGTTGGACTTCGTTTAATGCGTACGGCTCATCGGATAATGCGAACAAAAGTCTTTTGTGCAAAGGAAAAAAAACGCCCTTTTCAGGAAAAACTTTAGGAAGTATCGAAGGCAGCGTGATTTCAACCGCTGCACCAGGCGTTGTCACTTGTTTTTGTTTTTCCAAAAAAAAAAAACCTCCAAAATACTTTCGTACTTTTTATACGACAATAAGTATAAATAAACGGGTTTCCACTGTAGTTAAGTGATTTTTTTTTTGTTTCATTATAAATTCTTCCGGAGCGTTCTTTCGTAGTACGCCATTTTGTTTTAGTAATTTAAAAATTTACGTTATGTATTATATGACTATATAAATTATTGCTGAATGGCCTGGGGTTTTAACTGCTGCAATTTTCTCTCCACTTAATGCGGACTTCTGTGTGTAGATAAAAATTGGCCCATGACGATCCCGTATTAACAAGTTTTCATTGTATTCTTTTTACTGTGAATATTCTTTTTATTCTTAATATTCTCTTTGTTCGTAATATTCTCTTTATTCTTAATATTCTCTTTGTTCATAATATTCTCTTTATTCTGAATATTCTCTTTATTCGTAGTATTTTCTTTACTCGTAATATTCTCTTTATTCTAAATATTCTCTTGTAATGTTCTCTTTATTCTAAATATTCTCTTGTAATGTTCTCTTTGCTCTAAATATTCTCTTTACTTGCAATGTTCTCTTTGCTCTAAATATTCTCTTTACTTGCAATATTCTCTTTTTTCGTAATATTCTCAAAAGACCTTTTAATACTAATAACGCAATTGGCACATCTGTGTCAATTGCGCTTATTTGTGCAATTGAGTGTATCGCAAGATGAGTCGATGTCCGATTTCATATAACAAATGTAGCCAAAAATTTTAAAGCTGTCGTCTTTGCGCGTTGCAATCAACGTATGTGTCTATTGATGTTTTTATTCTAAATACATTTCGTTGTACTATGATTTCACCTTCCTTTGCATCCTGTAAACCAGGGCTGTCCAACGTACGGCCCGCGGGCCACAATCCGGCCCTGGCAATGTGCCTGCCGACCTTCTGTTTAAAATAAAAAAAAATCCAGAAAACATTTTTTTTTAAATAAGCAAAAATCGCGGAAACAGCACAAGTGGTTTTCCCTTTCTACATACAAACGAACAAACAAACAATCGAAGAAGACCTTTGAAGGAAGACTTTTGGTAAGTAAATAAATAGGGTTTCTTTCTTTCTTTTTTCTCTCTTTTTTTTCTTTTTTCTCTTTTTTATGTACGAAACTCGCTGAACCCGCCAGCTCGTAAAGTCCGTGAAAAATTTTAAGTGGCCTGCTTCCCAAGAAGTCTGGACAACCCTACTGTAAATGATGCAAGTTTGTAAATATAGTTAATGAATTTATGATACTAAATCATGAAACGTCCTTGTCACCGTTGTCTTTATCCTTTCATTAGTTTATCCTTCACTAGATTATGAGCTTGTAACTTTTTCTTATCGTTTTTCTGGCACAACAATCGTTATGACATAACAATCGTTCTGCCAGATAATAGCCAGTAAATAGTACCGCCATCTCCAACTCCTTTTTTCTTCTTCACTGCTATGTAAAGATATACCTTTAAGCATCTTTTGTCATTAAAGAACCTTGGTGTTAAAAAATATCAAAAATACGCTTGAAATTATCAAAGTATACTTATCTTTTTCCTTGGGTTCGGAATCTATAATTACGAATCAACTTCTTCAACTCCGCTTTCGAAAATCGATAATAGTCGCTAAAACACTAACACAGCTCACCAAATTTAACACGGGTAAACATACCTTTATTTACAATTTTACGAACACCCACATTCATATAAACTACTAATCGAATTCTAAAATACAGAAAAAACAAGAGAGCCACACCTCGTGGCTTTTTAGCATTGTTAAAACCTAACCGGAACTAAACAAAACTAGTTCAACTATAACTGTAAAAGTTTTTCCTTTCAACTCTGACGATGGCATAATACAAATGTCTCCAACCGCAGTCTCTCGCATCGCTGTCTTTCCACCGTCATCGTCTACCTTATATAAATAACCCTGGTTCCGTCTCCCAATGGTATTATAGAATGCATTCCCTATATCTCTACTCATTGTAGTTCATTTTTATGGTGATAGAGGTTTGGACCTCCTTGAAAACTGCAGACCCTGGCGCAGTATGGCTTTAGGTCTCTTTGAGCCGTAAAGCAGGGAAAAATAAACCGAGGATTGTTATAGGACCAATTCGAATAATCTGTATCTTATTGGACAGTCGTATTATATGAAATCTAGCATCGAACAAGACTATCTATACGTTTTGTGATGTATCTTAGTTCCGGAACGAAATGTTCTGTGTAATTGTTCCACCAAAAGTAAATCGACTATTATAATTCAGTGACTGGTATGCTCTGAATCAAACTATCATGGACATTGGTTATATCGAGTAATCATTATGACTGAGTCATTACATTTATTTACTATAAGTCGACAATTCTCCGGATAGATAAGTAACTTTCCGAAGAAGCAGCCCTCAACTGACTGAGTTCGTCAAGTAGAGCTCCATAGTCGGTGTCAGCTTCGTCTGCCATGGTTCGGTGCAGTCCTTAATCTCCTTTAATTAGATAATTTTGGAAATGTGTCATTATTTGGTTGAGCAGCTTCGTTCGCAAATCCCAGTTCTGTCGATTTCCATAAACCGGACGATCTGTTTCTCCAGCAGAGAGAGATAACCACTTTCAATTAGAACTCAATTTCTGTTAAATCGGACGGGATTTTCCTCCCTGTCTGCTACATATTCTCCATAGGCTTTATTGATTCGCAATTATCTGACGTCCAACTGCCAAATTTGGTCAGTCGAATGATTGTTAAGTAAAGAATTTGAAAATGATCACGGTATGTTTCAGAAAATTGCCATTTTCTGAGCATCTAGGGCTACGCAATGATGTAATGATAACTCACTTGTCCATCGTGAAATCCGATTTTGAACCCCACCGGGATCGAATGCTTACCGATGTTTCTCCCGAGTTACATTGCGGGGTTTGGGTCTTAGAAATTTCAGACCCCCTGTAAACCCTAGCCCTACTGATCTTAACTGTTCTTACATCATAGAATTCAAATGGATGGTGCGCTAAGGTGTAAATTTCGTGCACAAAAACGAAATTCAAGCAAAATATATTCTCATATTGGCACAATTGGCAAAAGTTGGCGTTTAAACTTCTACCTTTAAGGTTTGGTAAAAATATCTACGTCGGACATCTTATTTTTCATGAACGTTCCTATTTAGTGTACTTGTCAAAAGAATGATTCGTCGGGAAATGTAGTTTTAAAAAACCATCTGTTTCTGCGTGTAAATCTACCCGTCTGTCTGTCTGTCTGTCTGTCTGTCTGTCTCTCTCTAATCTATCTATCTATCTATCTATCTATCTATCTATCTATCTATCTATCTATCTATCTATCTATCTATCTATCTATCTATCTATCTATCTATCTATCTATCTATCTATCTATCTATCTATCTATCTATCTATCTATCTATCTATCTATCTATCTATCTATCTATCTATCTATCTATCTATCTATCTATCTATCTATCTATCTATCTATCTATCTATCTATCTATCTATCTATCTATCTATCTATCTATCTATCTATCTATCTATCTATCTATCTATCTATCTATCTATCTATCTATCTATCTATCTGTCTGTCTGTCTATCTATCTATCTATCTATCCATTTATCTATCTATCTATCTATCTATCTACCTACCTACCTACCTATCTCTCTCTCTCTCTCTCTCTCTCTCTCTATCTATCTATCTATCTATCTATCTATCTATCTGTCTGTCTGTCTGTCTGTCTGTCTGTCTGTCTAGCATTTATTCATTTAT
Organism: Dysdera silvatica; assembly: GCA_006491805.2. Lineage (NCBI taxonomy): Eukaryota > Metazoa > Arthropoda > Arachnida > Araneae > Dysderidae > Dysdera > Dysdera silvatica. The sequence goes on along the minus strand of QLNU02014802.1, from coordinate 170,015,940 downwards.
TTATTTTATTAGGGTTCGCAGATTGAAGAAATTATTAACCTCTATGTTTCCAGAGTTTTCAAAATAGGGAGTAAATATCGTTTACTAATGTATGCCGAGTTACACGGATTAGGTTTTCTTTTCAGTAACAAAAAAGGTTTTCCATCCTGTTATTTCTCCATTTGCAGTGAAATGCATAAAATGCGGATTTCTGTTCATTCTTTTTTGTTTTATAACAACCTGATTGCTTTCGTAATAAGCAGCTTCATTCGAAATATTTTCTTTGGAGATAAGCCCAATTATTTTTCCCCCCTAGGATAATGTGCTCACCCGAAGATTTGTTTATGATTTTTTACGCACTAATATTTCCTTAGTCTCATGATGCCTCTTGAGTATTTCTCCTTCCTTTATTTATTTAATTTACAAAACACAATATTATTTTCTTTTTTTACGAAGAAGAGGGTTTGGAATAAATTGAAACCCTTTTCATTAAATTCAATTTTAAAAGGCGGGGAAACACAAATATCTCGCGATATTTATATCCCAATTGCTTTAACTGATCTCGAAGTTTTGGGGAAGGGCTTACCACCCCCCCCTCCCAGTTCCCCGCACATTGCATTTATTTGTAATTTTAGTTTTGTGGGTGGGGCTAAATTTTTCTAGAGGTGGTTAAGCCACGTTCATATATATGTCTAATTATTACTTACGAGGGAATTCCAACGTGCCTGACGGGGATGGGAACCACAGTAGGCGCGTTCAAAAGTTCTCAAAAAGGTATTAGACCCATGTCCAAGCTTTTTCCGGACTGGCCCTATATTTCGGAGATATGGCCCCAAAATCAGAAAACAACCCTAATACAGACCTTGATATCTCATGATTCCATGGATGGATTTTAATGATCTGCGGCTTTTTTAAACAGATTATAGAAAATCACTTGATACGTGTTCCAGCAATTTTCCAATGTAACTCAAAATTTTGAAATATTAACCTTCAAATCTTTCGACAAAACGGAAAAATAATCAACCCCTGTTTGGTGGTTTTCAGAAAAACCCTGCATTCAAATATTAAGCTTTAATAGTTCGACAATGTTATATTTTACTTATTGTTTATTTATTATTTGTTATCTACCCATAATAACCCAGAGCTCGGTTATTTGAAACAATGCTTGCTGCATGAAAAATTTTTTTTTTACGTCTTGTGTAGTTTTTTTATTTTATTCAGAGATACACTCGCCCATTGCGATCGATAATTGAAGCGAGTGTTCGTACTAAACATTATTCTGACTTGCAATCCAAGTCTTTGGTTTTCACTTACATTAATCACCGAACATGCGTAGGGTCCTCAATATCACATTTTGTTTGAACTATTTCCTCATCCTCAATAAAATTGAGAGAGGAAATTAAAATTTCAAGTTTTTTAAAAAGCACGAAAGCTAAACATTTTTCTTCTTGAACAATTTCATTTGCATTACTTTCAAAAATTGAATACGTCGATTTTAAAATATGTTCAAAATAGTGAAGAACATTGAAGGGATTAATATCGATATTCATAATTTCAAATTACTGAAAATAACAAAAATTTTAAATGCATGTCCTTTCAAAGCCCTATTAGCTATCAAATAATAAAATCATCAAATCAATAAAAAATCATAATTGGTTTAAATCTAATTTGATTTTTGAAATTGATGAACGCATGATTAATTTCTTTCATATTTTAAAATTAATATTAATAATATTTAGGAAGGTGACCCCTTAAAATACTCGCAGTACGATTGACGGAACGAAATCAAACAAAATCATTTTTTTTCTGTACATAATATAATAATTGCTCAAATACGTCTCAACTCGTTTTGCTATATTTTCAAACAATTTTTCTCTTTAAACTTGTTTTGAATTCATTTATCGGAGGGGAAAATAACAATTATTATGCTCGCTTAAACGGCCAGAAAAGCCTACGTGATTTGTTTTAAATGTATTAGTAAAAAATATTATAACATGCTTTATAACTATTTTAAACTTTTAAATTCATTTCTTATTTACAGGCAGCAAAACTGCTCTGTACGTTAATACATATCTAGCAAGCGAACCTATCTCGAATTAACTGCGTTGAAGCTTACGTTTTCAATGCGGGCTTTTATTGAAAAACCACCAAATAGGGGTTGATTATTTTTCGTTTTCCCGAAAGATTTGAAGATTGATATTTCAAAATTTTGAGTTTTGCTGGAAAATTGCTGCACACACAAGTATCAAGTAATTTTCGATAACCTGTCTTAAAAGCCGCAGATAATTAAAATCCATTCACGGGCTCATGAGCTATCATGGTCTGTAATATGGCTGTTTCCGGATTTTGGTGAACCATATCTCCGAAATATAGGCCCATTCTGAAAAACGCTTGTACATGTGTCCAGTAACTTTTTAAGATCTTTCGAACGCGCCTTCTTTGGTCCCAATCCCCGTCGGGCACATTGGAGGAGCTTCCTCATCAGTACTCTTTAGACGCAGGCAGAAGGGATACTATTGAAGTATATTTAAAGAAAAAAGTTAAAAATTTTAAAATGCAAAACCATTTGTCACCGATTTAGAAAACTTAAGCATTTAGTTTCTGCTCACAAACAATATTCTTCATTTCTAAGCTTCTCCCAACGGTTACAATTATATTTCAGTGAACTGCTATTCGATCCTTTATTTACATATATTAAACTACGATGTTACTAGGATTAAATATATTTGCGGAATTACGAGAGACGACGGAAAGATTTAGAATTGTTACGTCTTTTATTCGACATTGAACGAGAATCAGGGGAATTTTGAAATTTTACTTAACAATCGTTTTAAGCTGTGATAAATATTGTTTTCTCTTAATATTAGGGATAATTATTTCGTTTAGTGATAATACCAGGGGAAAAATTCCCTGTCTTTTATTAATTCTTTTATATTTCTCTAATCTTCAGCCAGTTGGATTCAGATAGATAATCACAATGCCTGTTACGGGGCTTACTGTGTCTGGTTAACTGCGTTCTAAACAACTGCACCATGTTTTTTTCAAAAAATTTCACTTTTCATATTTTCAGATGTTCTGTGTTGCTTCATAGCTAACGTCTCTATTGCAGCTCCCCATATAACCACAGATTATTTCCTACAGAAATTACCTAGTATTGTTTCACATATGACAGTATTTCTGTCTTTCTAAAGCAGAGTTTAAATAAACAAATATATTCATACTTATTCCATAGCAAGTGAAATATTATTAAGAAAGTTACTTATTGTTGCTTACATTGTCCATTTAAAAATTATATTGACTTCTTTTTGGTTACCGATAATTATTACCCGAAACAAAAGAGGACTTTATAAGGAAGTCTTAACAAACAACTGCCTTTTAAAACATGAATTATATGCTTTACACGAACATACGTTTTACATGAAATTCGCAACTTCCGTTACCAATTTCTTGTAAAACATAATACAAACACATCGTACTCTTTATAAAGCTAAAATTAAAATTTAACCTTATGTACATCGTGATAAGTATATATAAATATTACTTGTTTCTAGTTCATTATAAGCAAATTTCTAGAACTTTTTTTATCTGTTTAATATACAACAACTTTGCCACACACGTATATTTAGCTCAAACTAGAGCTTTTTAGTTTTGTAGAAAAAGAGGCCATCGCCATTTCAGCCCTTTTACTTTAACAATGATGTCCTCTACTCTAGTTTGCTCTCTCACCCAAACTAGAGTAGAGGACATCATTGTTAAAGTAAAAGGGCTGAAATGGCGATGGGCTGGGCATATTGCAAGAAGAACTGATCAACGATGGACAACAGAAATTCTGAACTGGATTCCAAGAGACCACCGAAGACCTAGAAAACGTCCTCAAACTAGATGGGTGGATGAAATAAGAAAACAGGTTGGGGTGACGTGGAAACGAATGGCCCAGGATAGACTTGTGTGGAAAGCATTTGGAGAGACCTTCATCCAGCAGTGGATAGATAATGGTTGAATATGATGATGATGATGATGATGATGATGATAAGGATGTAAGATATTATTACCCTTCACAGGGATAACACAATTGCCAAATAATGGTCAACACAGAAAAGCCTCCGGGGCGAGATTTTTGTGAGTTTTTCGTGGGGGAATTTATTATACAATAATTTTTGCCACCCACGTATATTTAGCTCAAACTAGAGCTTTTTTGTTTTATTTATACGTGGATGGCAAAAATTATTGTATAATAAATTTACCCACGAAAAACTCACAAAAATCTCGCCCCGGAGGCTTTTCTGTGTTGACCATATTTGGCAATTGTGTTATCCCTGTGAAGGGTAATAATATCTTATAAACTGCTTAAATTGCTTCTATTTTTTATTAATGCATTTATGCGGTGTGGATCCGATCTATTTCAGATATTTATTTTTTAATGTATTTTTTCCACTTCTTGTGGAGAAAAGGAGTTCTACAAACGATGCTTATGTTTTCAATTTACGGAAGAACAAAAAGGAGGAACTAGTGCTTTTGTTCCTACGATTCACAAGTGGTTATTATAAGAGTCCCGACAACTCCAAAGTTTCCGGCTTTTGAAGATATATTTTCCAGAAATTTAGAAAAGAGACGCATTTTGTTATTATGAGGCTTTAAACATGCACAGCTATGCACACTTTGTAAAATAAAAGCTAAAAAATTGTCAAAAGTTCAAAATAAAGAGGAATGAGTGGCATTTTTTAAAAGAGCAAAAAAACCTTGCACACTGCATTTTTTCATCAAATTCAGTCTTTTCACATTCAGAGAATGCATTTACTTCCTTTTCTGGAAATTAGGGAAATCTAAAAAACAACACCACAAAAACGAGTTTTATTTATATCTTAATATGATAATATTAACGTCCCATGTTTTGCCAAGCGAAGCATATCCTGATATACGAGGCAGAGCTCATTTAATCGCACAACGGAATGGAAGAAATGACTAAGGGGTGTTTGGATATGATGGACAGGAATTTGGAAGTGATGCTTAGATGACAATTTAAAAAATTTAGGCTTGCTCTTGTAACGACATAAAAATGGACGAAAATGTGTCCGTGATAGCCAATCGAAAAAAGGCGGACATGAATGTGTTTAGCAAATGAGTGTAGCAAAAAAAATGAATGTTCAGCAAATTACATAACGAGTCAATTTATCCTTGGGCGGTGTTTCAAACTTCAAATTCTCGGAAATGGACATTCAATGTCATACTAACTAAATGATATTAACGCTCTCATGCACTCAGTGGTAATGTCCACTGCATTCTCTCCTACTGGAGCTAGCTCTGAGTCTCAAGATTGGGCGAAGCTGGTAGGGGGCTAAGGTGGTTTTGCCTCCTTAAAGAAATTTTTAAGAAATATTTTAAACCATCTTTAGTTCCAGATGTTGTGAAACAGAACCTGTGAATCAGTCTCAGCCCCTCACTTAGTGTTTCTGCCTACGCCCCTAGTTCCAAGTAAGTTTGATTTGGCCGTAAATATAATGTGGGGTTATGTCGGTCGTTAAACATTGAGCCCCGATGAACAACTTTCAAATATCTGCCTTTACCTGGAAGTCAAAACTGTCAAGCATCGAATAGTTAGATAACCAACTGTGATGGGCACCAAAGGTAAGGTTAAGTTCTGCCAGAACTTACCGAGGAATCGGAACGTACTAAGCCCCGGACAGCGGTGGACAGAAAAATATCATGAGTTCTACGATACTATGAAAATTTGAATCCGGGTTAAAAGTACGGCAAACGAATGTGTTATCACTGTGGTCGTATTTTTTTGCAATGAATCTGAATCATTTAAAACCTAGGGAACTGACCTTACGAGAGTGAAGTATTAGTCGGCTGTTTATAAGAACAGCTCTGATTATATGTACTAAAAACCTCTCAATACGCATGCAAATATGCACCAAAGACTTCAAATAAGAATGCATTCAGATATGCACTGAAGACTTCAAATAAGAATGCATTCAAATATGCACTAAAGACTTCAAATAATAGTGCATTCAAATATGCACTAAAGACTTCAAATAATACATTCAAATATGCACCAAAACTTCACTATATGCATGCAAATAGCACTAAAACCCTCAAAAATATGCATGTGTGTATGAACATACAATGAATAAACATGCGCGTAAAATGAATAAATATGTACTTATATAATCTTTTTTTAAACTTACTTGAAAATCATATATCCTGTGTTTTACAACGAAGAGATTTATTGTTAATTATCGAGTAGAAATGTTCTGTATACATAAAATCAATGTCAGATTCAGAAATCTTGTAAGCTGGGGTTGGGGCATTAATATCCGATTCCTATTTTTAGGAAAATGTCCGATATTTTCATTTCATTTTCCATGATACATTCACGGCTCAAAGGGGAGGGGCGTTCACCCTATCAACAGTCCCTTGGATTCACCAGTGCATAAAATTATACGCTTTATACAGAATAATTTCTATGATGACATATCGTAACGTGAATGGTTAAGCCTTGCCTTTATCATGGAATAACACCTTTATACCAAAGGTGCCCTTTACAGGGCTACAGAGGTTATTGGACAGCACTTATAAAATTGTGTGGGTCTAAATTAGTCTATTATGGGTAGTCTATACGTGATGGACGTCTATGGCTGTCTATTATTGATAGATAATGATATGGAATTTTATATTACATAAATGTTTGTTCTTATATGACCTTTAACCAATTGCCAGTCTAGCACAAAACTAAAAATCTTCGGTTGCTCTAACAAAGATATTGGCTATAATTCAGCTATAATTACACTTTTAGTTCCTAGGACGAAATTAACGTTCACGTTTACAATATCCTTTGCCTTTCTGCTTAAATAAGAAGTAAAGGGGAAAGTTTAGCTTAAGCGTTGAGGGGAAATTTCTCCGATAAAGGATGTAATAAGATTAATAAAATATGAGTTTATTCTGAAAATTCATCGGTCTATGCATTTATATGTATTGATACTAAAAAAGGCTAAATTATGCAATTGCATATGCATATAATCCGGGCTCTGTTTATAAGCATTAGTCAGTAAATTGTTTTATTTTTTGCGCCGTTGAGTATCGAATCTGGATTAAGAGCACGCTGTGTAAATGGATTAGTACGGCTCTACTGGAATACCGTAGCAACCAGCATTATGACAACACCGTTCAACAATTTTTCACTTTTGGTTTTTTACCAAAATGAAAGTAGCTACCTTTTATAAATTTTGGGTCGCTGAAAACAAAAAAACACCCTTAAAATTCTCTCCTAGCTCAGAGTTTTGAGTAATTGCACTGTTTGTATTTTGTATATAACGCTATGGGACGTTATAATTACGATACGTGAAATAAAAAAAAAAATAAGGAAAAAGAAATAAAAAAGGCACTGTAGTTCTTGATGAAGCTGTTATTGACTCGGCGCCGGTGCTTCTGGCCTTCGTTTCATGAACCATGTGATCGAGCGGTTAAAACCAGTTCCATCCAATGGCCTCAGTTTTGTACGTAGCAGCGCATGGAGAAGGTCATGTTGCGCAGTCTGCTTCTGGATTATGTTTTTACTGATTTGTTTAATTAGTGACTTACTGCATGAGTGACTTTATACATTTTATACAAATTCTGTTGTCCACCGAATGTGCAGCGATGTCCCGATTCTGTATAAATTCGGCTATTATTCTCTGTATATGCGCTGACGTGATTTGTGGTGCCAGAAAGCGGCCATTGACTTCTGCAGTGAAAAAGTCGGTATGTACGGTATTTTGGGCGTCGCGTCGAGACCAGGATGAATCGTGGGCTCTGCATGTTTGTTGTACGGCTTGTTGATCCATCCTGAATGCTTGAGAAAAAAGTTTCCATGCGTTTTTGTGTGTCCGCCATTTGGCGTGAATCAACAAGCAATACCACCGATTGTTATTTCTGCATGGTACCTTGATGGAAAAAAGGAGTTAATACAAAGAAGAATAAGAAGATGGAATACCCTATGATATTATGTGTCATTCACCCTGTGGTCCATGGAGAAGGATTGACAGTCCCTGATCCCCCCGCTAACCTTCCGATAGACAGAGATATGGAGGATGATGGAAGTGAACTTGTTGTGTTAGAAAGTGTTCCAAGCACCAACAATGCAGATCCAACATTTCAATAGATAAGTATCTCCTGAATCGTACACCAAATCACACAATGTGAAATTCATGACCTTATTAGGGATTTAGAACTTCCAAAGAATAAAGTTGAACTCTTAGCATCCAGATTGCAGCAGTGGAACCTCCTGGCGGATACTGTTACAGTATCTGTTCTTTGCGATAATCAAAAAGAATTGCCAACATTTTTCAGCAGTGACGATGACTTAGGATTTTGAAATGATGTTGAAGGTTTGATACTGAAACTGAACATTCCGTACAAAGCAGATGATTGGACATCACAAAGGAAATTGGTTAGTTTCAATGTTAAATTTCTGCTGGATGATCCAGAGAGATGCTCCGGACGTGTTCCATAAGCGACAAGCGAAAAGATGGCGTGTATAAAAAGGAAAGGTTGTTAACTCTCTTATTCGTACTACCGTATTCCCATAACCTTACATGTAAAATGTAAATAGTGAAATTACTCATAAACCTGGACCAGAAGGCAATTTTAAGCGTAGCTGATTTAATTGCGTAAGGATTAGGAATATTAAATAAGATTTATCGCTAACTAATAAATATTAAAATAATAAAATTATATTATTTGAATTCCATATTTAAGAATATTTAAGCTTTTGCTTCATTTTTTAGAATCGTCTAAACACATTCAATTTATTATTCTTGGGGCCCCTCTTTGCACTAACTATTAAATTTCTAAATTCTTGCAATAAAAGGAATTTTGCCTTAACAAACGATAATATGTCATTAAATACAAAAAATGGATATTGAACGAAATTCAAATTTAATAAAGCATTTAAAACAAAAATTAACATTTTTGGACTGTTATTAATAGATTAATACCGGAATCAAATAAACGGAAAATTTGTTTCCGAAAATTAAAAAAAAACCCAAAAAATAGCACATATGAATAGAATTTGCCAATTTTGACACTGCGCCTGGTTATTCCATTCGTAGCGATGTCACTGTTTCATCTCCTTTCACAATATTAGAATCTGCATTTTATTACTTAAATGCTTATTAATATTATCTTTATTGAAATTAATTTTCCTCATTTATGTATAATTGCGACTGTATTGATCAGATGTTTACTATAAAAATTCAATAATTTTTAGCGGGTTTCAATAGATACTGTCTGTCGGTCCGTCCGTCCGGCCGGCCGTATGTTCGCAATAAAAGGGTAAGTTAAAGGTCTTCCGTAAATGCAATAACGATGGCTATTGTTAACGTTGAAAACCTACCGAGTTACTTGAGAATTAGAGAGTTGCGGATTAGAGGTTTTCGGGTGAGAGGTTTGCAGATGAGAGGGTTGCGGATTAGAAGGTTGGTAATTAAAGGTTTTCGAACTAGAGAGTTGCGAATTAATGTTAAATGAAAAAGCAGTTAAATTTAAATATCGACCTTAGGCAATTTTCTTTTACTTGCTTGTTAACTAATCATAAATAAATACCTCTATCAAATCAAATAAACAGGCATAATTCTGCATCATAATATTTATATCAAATCAGCGAATTTGCATTTTCATATATTAATGCAAAATCGACAAATAATCATTGCCTCTCGTTCGAGCAGAGCGATGGATTGACTATATTACCTAAAACTTAATTCTGGACAAGCAAATATAGCCAATTATGGTCTTAATTGTTAAATGTTGAGCTTACTTACAGACAATAACAATATTTTAAATTTCATATGCCGTACAAAAATTATTGCCATTGCGTTGTAAGCCTATTCGCAACAGAAAAAAAATTAATATGAAATGTCAAGTAAATACATATTTAAGCATTGAAGAAAATAAACGCTGCTGAAACTGAAGAGGAAAAGAATGCAACAAGTAAAAATACATATCAGGATGTATTTACCTAAAGGAAAATACATTTCTTTTTCTTACGAAATGCTTATTGAAAATACAGTAAAACGAAGGATGGTAAAGAATTTCAATTGAAGGTACTGTTTGTCCCACGTATTTGTAAAAATCCGATGTGAAGTATATAAAGTAGAAAATCCAAACTGGATGAACTCAGAAGAAAGGGAAACGAAAAATAATATATTTTCTCAAGTAGCCAATATCCGTTGGTGAAATAAGCAAAATTTGAGAATGCGTAGGGATATTTTGAAACTTGGTGTTTTCTATTTCAAAAAATAAAGAAATCGGTTGGGAAATATTGAGATATTTTACATTTTTCTTCAAAAGGAATTGATAAAATTATTTAATATGCAAATAGGACATACTGGAATTCCTTTGCATATATTTCGAAAAGGTCAGACTTAAGATTGCCACAAAGTTCAATTTGTCCGCCCATCGGAGCAATTTATCTACGGATTTTTCATTGGCAGATAAATTTCTCCTATTGATTTGCATTGCTAAATAAGTAGCCTGCTTCTGACGTCATTTACACAAAGAGGACAATTTGGCTTATGCAGAACACCACTATAAAAGAGGTGTTGAGTCGAGCAATCATCTCACATAATCAAACGCGAAAATTTGCCACTAATTTATCGCATAGATAAATTAGGTACGCCTGACTTTAATATGCGTATCCAGTTCTCTATAGCGATTCAAGTGGAAAACGCTGTACAGAATTCAAATTTTAAAACTTCTTTTTAAAATATGTTGTAATGCAGAAAGATTTATGAACTATCGTAGTTTGGTGCTCTTTTGCGACATGTCCATCTGAGCGTTTCTATAAATTCCTATTGCTGGATATCTACCGAAGAATAGTATATATTCCCTTAACCATTAACTTTTCATATACTTTTCGACGTTTGTACACATCCTTTGAAACAAAGGACATAGTTGGTCCGAAAGATCTTGAAACTCTATTGTAATAACCTAGTCTCAATTGTCATCTCTACCCATCAGAACAATAAATCCATTGTGGCTTATATTTTATCCAATTGTTATATCACAAAACACTTTATAATTTAATAAAGTAGCAAATTATCTTATTATTGCACAATTTATACGGGATTTGGGTTACTGTAGTTATTTCTA
>QLNU02014802.1:169950478-169977735 GCA_006491805.2 Dysdera silvatica | reverse complement strand
GAGAGAAAATTAATTACTATTAATTTTTGTATACGTTTCTTTATATGAAATATATTTAATTTTCATTGGGTGCCCAAAAATATATCGAAATCTCTGGTTGCCATATGATTACCGCCAATTAGTTTATATATATGTAGTTTTGCGTGGATATTTTTCTTCTTGTATGTTTCAAAATTTCTCTGTAGCTAGAGTGCAAACATTTATACATAGGCGTATGCAGAAAGCTCGTAAGTGGGGTTATAGGCTCAGTGTGAGGTTACAGAGCTGCAACTCATATATTCTTTCGTTAAAATACAAAATTGCAGCGCCATGGGGGGTTACCACCCCATGAACAACCCCTGAATATTCCAATGCGTTTATATATTCATAATTTAAATATTTTGTACTAAATATCTTTCACATATATTCGCGGTACTTTCAAAATGCAGTATTTAGAGGAGTTGAAGATTCTTGAGTTTCCTTCAGTAGCTTCTCTAGCACAGCTTCAGTCTTGATGTGTTGAAATACTCAAGTTGTATTTATTATGCATTTATTCCTAGGTTAGTTTTTCGCGTTATGTTTGCCAGAATTTCTAGAACACTATCTAATTTTTATTCACAATCACACTGAGAAATTCTATTATATGGCGTTTGATATACATACGTATATGCTACAAACATAAAGGTTTCAAATGCGTTTCAAAGAGGTTTAATAGTTTCAGCAGAAGAATTTAATCTGAAATAAACTATTGAGTTTTACATTCAACGATGTGTGTTTTTGTTTATTCTCGAGCCATCTGTTGCCAAATTTAGAAAATAATATTAATAAGCGAGAATTTAATCAAATACAAAAATTAAGGAAATAAAAGAGGAACCACTGCCAATAATATAAAAATTAAAAAATAAGTCGCTGAATTAGTTGCTACAAACTGCATTTAAATCTTGCACCTCAATATGGATATTTTCACAAATTTTTTATTCATTATTTTATTTATAGTAACATTTACATGCTATGCATGAATGAATGAATGTGTATATATGTTTGTTCGTTAATTAATTGAATACTTTTTAGATATTTTTGGATTTAGAATTTCCATACATGTACGTTCCATCCATACAAATCCATACGTTTATTCCCAAGATATATCTTCATATATCTGTATCTCGTGCACTTATAAAATTTCTATATCTTATGGTATGTATATATTCCTTAAATATACACAACCATTTTACGTGCATTACAATAACAGGCAAACTGCACAAAGTTACATTACACGTATGTTAGCAGTGTTTGAAATTCGTCAAATTGAATGGCCTGAGCAGTATAATTCCTTAATCTATTTTAATTAGAGAATTTTGGAAGCGTGTCGTCATCTGGTTGAACAGGATCGTTTATAAATCCCATTTCTGTAGAATTCCCTAACCCAGATGTGACCCTATTCCCATAGAGAAATGAGCATCTTCAATTCAATTCTAATTTCCCATGAAATTGACAGGATTATCTTCCCTGTCAACCACATATTTTCCATAGGCCTTATTGTATCGCAATTACCCTCTAATACCCTGGTTCCCAATTCGATCATTTAAACGCTCGACGTTTATTTAGTGATTTAGAAGTATATCATTAATCATAATAAAGAAAGATCATAATAAAGAAGTATATCATAAGAGAATTATCAAATTCTGTAGATCAAAACCAATTTCCCATTGCATGCAAAGAGAAATGTGGGTCCACTGGATTTTCACCTCACACAGACATTTTTAACTTTCAATGGCTACTACGTTGGTATTACAGTTCTGCTAACCAATCTATTTCACGATTTCTCGAACAGAAATCAAAATCTGTATTAGGAATAACTTTTTTCTTTAACTTTTTTTCTACACCCACGTTTAAACTCAAACTGAAGCTTTTAATAGAAAAGTAAAAGAAACATCGTCTCTATCCGGAATCGAACCGGAGAGCCTCGGTATGAATCGGAGTGCCGTAACCTGTTAGACCACAGCAGCACGAAAACAATGTTCTTTTTCTGTGTATACCAGGCATGTAAGATATTATTTCCTTCCTCAGTGTTAACATAATGGCCAATTGGTCAATGCATGAAAAACTACAGAAGCATGATTTTGTAACTTTTTTCTCGGGGATTAGGATGCATCTTATTTTGACGCCTATGTTTTAAGCTTTGACTAGAGCTTATTTACGTAAACAGATTCAGTTTAAAAAAATGGTAGTTTAAAAATTAGTTAAAAAAAATGCTTAGTTAAAAAATGTTATCTATCTTGGTTTCCATTTCGGCACCAGTTCCAGAATTTAATGATATCAAACTGAAGTAATGCTCATGGGATATAAACATCTACAGTGAACCAAAGAAAAAAAAGTTGGACGGCAACTGGAGTGGATTTCATTATTTCATATTTTTGCAACCCGTTATATTTTCAAAATGAAACGACATGCAAAAGAAAGAAAATTTCCAAAGTGATTGAAACAATTTTATTTGACTTTAATAAAATGTCGCATTCAAACAAAAAATTAACAAAAACAAAAATGGTGCCTATCTTCGACACCAAAAAAAAAACTTGGACACTTATTTCACCAACACTATTAAGTCGCGTTATGCAAATTTTAAAGTTGTTGTTTCTCTGTTGGCAATAGTCCTAGTCAACACTGTAGCATTGAAGCTGTTAGACGAGTTTTTGCATTACGATAAGCCGGCAAAAATGAAGAACAAGCAAACTTCTACAGATATGAAAGAATTAATTCTGAAAATATGTAAAGAGGAGAAAAGTATAAGAAAGAGTGCAGAAATATTAAAAAAAAACACGTGCAACAGTGCATTACATAATAAAAATGTATAAAAAAAACGTTTTTTTTTCAAAGACCTAGCGGAAGTGGTAGACCCAAAAAATTTATTCATCTCAAACAGAAAGAAGAATTATTCGTTGTGTCAAAAAAGATCCTAAACTTTCTGCAGTAAAGATTGCTAAAGAGTTAAAGGAAGATTCTATTGTAAGTGTGCACCCACAGACTATAAGAAATTTACTACATTCGGAAGAATACCAAGCATATACGCCCCGAAAAAACCGTATTTGTCTGCTAGAAATATAAAGAAACGAATTGAATACGCCAAAAAGTACATAAGGAGTCTACAAGAATTTTGGAAATCTGTTATTTTCACAGACGAGTCAAAATTTAATTTATTCGGATCTAATGGTCGTCGTTTTGCATGGCGAAGGCAAGGAACAGAGCTTAATTCAGCAAATATAAATGTGGCTGCAAAACATGGTGGGAGCAGCCTAATGGTATGGGGTGCAATGGGTGCGACTGGAATTGGAAATTTGGTGTTCGTCGAAGGTATAATGGACAAACAATGTATTTAAATATTTTAAAGCGAAATTTACCAGAAACAGCTGCTAAATTAAAACTAAATGAAGGTTATTGTTTGGTTCAGGACAACGACCCTAAGCACACCTCTCTAATTGTAAAGACATGGTTGGTCTATAAAGTCAAAAAGTACTTCCCTATCCTCCCCAAAGCCCGGATTTAAATCCGATGGAACATCTGTGGGCGTATATGGATAAAAAATTGGGAGAGAGGGGCATATAAAGAATGAAAAGGAACTAAATAGTGCTCTTCAGTACATATGGGGCAATGTACCTTCTGATTTTACTGAAAAATTGGTTCTTTCTATGAATAAGAGGTTGCAAGCTGTTATAGGAGCCAGAGGACATCATACGAAATATTGAGCTTTATATATTTTTAATTTTGAAGACACTTTTTTCTCAATTTGTATAAGTGTCCAAGTTTTTTTTTTTGTTTTTGGTGGCGAAGATGAGTATCATTTTGGTTTTTGTTAATTTTTTGTTTGAATGCGACGTTTTATTAAAGTCAAATAAAATCGTTTCAATCACTTTGGAAATTTTCTTTCTTTTGCATTTCGTTTCATTTTGAAAGTATAGCAGGTTACAAGAATATAAAATAATGAAATCCACTCAAGTTGCCGTCCAACATTTTTTTGATTCATTGTATGAATTGCGATTTCAAAAGCCTGTATACCTTAGACGTTTAAGGGTCTAAGGCATGTAGCCTTTCAGAGGAGCCTTTTAAGACGGAATTAATACAGGAAGTTGGGTTTCATATTCTTGTGTGTATTGGTTCCGTATATTGTATGTTTATATGTGCTTTATTTATATTGACCCCGTATATATTATTAGGACATTTTATAACGACTGTAGTTTTGTGTATAAAGAATTTTAGTAATCTTGACGCCACATATATTTTACAGATCACTAGAAGGAAATGGGTATCAGACCAAGGGAGGGTCCAGGATATTATTGGGGGGGGCGGTTTCGGGGGCCCTCACCTGGAAAATTTTTAGTTTTGGACTGTGTTAAATAGTTTAGGTAAATGTTGTTATATTACTAGCCTTCCTTTATACTCACCAAAATATTTAATTTAAGACAATGAATTAAAGTTGGGCTTTTCTTTAATTAAACTATATGGTTTAAGGCATATTATAGTCAAGTATGACAGAAGGATAAGCTAGTAAAGGAGACATATACAATAACCAAAACGATAATTTACAATGTAATTAATAGAACAAGTTTAAATTTAAACTACAAAAACATCGTAATTATTTTACTTTTTTTATAACAAGCAACTTTTTAAAAAATTTGAAGTTTATAGTGCAAAGTCAAGCCATCTTGGTTTCTTTGAAAATTTGTCAATTACTTTATTTACGCTATTATGAATATCTTTGCGAAGCAACATTTAATAAAAACGTAGTTTGAAAGGCGAGTAGCTTATAGATTCGTGGAAAAACGTCTTGATCGCATTTCTCCAAGACTTAGAGACTTTGGACGCCTGTGTAAGACTTTTATTTATTACAGTCGTAACAAACAACACATAAAATATACAATAATTTTTGCCACCCACGTTTAAATAGCTCAAACTAGAGCTTTTTTATATTTGGAGAAAAAGAGGAGCCGTCCTCATCCTGGATTCGAACCAGGGTCCCCGCGGGGACCCTGGTTCGAGTCCAGGATGCTCCCTCAGTGGATCTGCCCCAGTATTAAACTTCTGAAAAATTCTGGGATCTCGTTGTTCCAATTTAACAAGTTTTAGAATAAAAAAAACATGATATATTCAGAAATAATTTTAAAATGTATTTCCACATATACTATATGATTTCTAATAACAAAATATCGCTTATAACGACTATCGATTATAACGGCAAAAATTAAGCGATTACTTGGAGATTGTTACTTTTATTATATTTAGCTTTCTTTCATTTTGACATCGAAGTGCATGTTAGGAAGAGAGAAATTATTAATTAATACACTTATTTAGAGTATCAGAAAGGTGGAAAGTAGCTTTAGAATTGCAACTAGGTGCTAGAAAGGAAAATAATTCTCAATTGCATTTGGAAATACACATCTTTAAGCAATGAGAATAAACTACAAGGTACATGAATTATCTAATTTGTCCCTGGACGCTGATAACTTACATTAGGCTATTGTAGCGATAATGTTAACACTTTGTCATCTTAATGACAAAATAGAGAAGTCATCTTTGTGTCTAATGAGAGTTCTGGAAGAAAGGTCTGGTCTATCACAATTTTTCTATCCTGCTCTCGAATATAGGTTATCCAAAGAGAATGCTGAGCAATATCGAAAAAATGTCCTTTTCTTCATTTCTTTCTGCTACTGTTTTTTTATTTCCAGAAGAATTTTTCTTAGATATAATCTGGCAAATAATTTTGGTAATACTTTTTCTATTAAATACCTTCTTCACAAGGGTAATATTGAAGGATACTGTTTCCTTTTTTTATATTGATTTTTTTGTATTTGCATAGTACATAAAGTATCGCTCATTTCGTAAATATTTCCACATTGTAAAAATCCATTAACAATTAAATATATTCCTGTTTTTTCAGGAAATAATTTTATTTGTATGAAATATTACGTCGTGAATAGATTCTGAACTAGGAAAAAAGTCACGTTTTCTACAAAATTACGAATTATAACATTTCGTTAAATTGAAGTTGTAAATTTCCATTATGAATGTATTCTGTTGAAACTATGCAAAGTTAAATAATATAACTTTTTAAACAACGTTATATTTGCATATAAAACGAAAATTCATTACACAATGCACATTGCGTCAGGCTTTGCGGTTCTTCTTCAGGAAGTTATAAACGAAGACTTGCTTTTTTTATAATTTCCTGAAGAAATTTCCACTAGTTATAGATATCTGAAAGGAATCATATATTTTTAAAACCTCACTGAATCCGTAGGCTTCTATTTCCCAATTTTATATAGTACTTATAATATTATTAAAAAGAAGCCGAAGTTTGTATTATTTGGTTGAAGTCATTTAAATTAGCTTACTTCAGAAGATATTTTTTTTGCCCTGTATTTCTTATTTTACAAAATATAAGAATCAAACCAAAGAAATGATACATACGTTGTTAAGTTACTGTCATTGTAGTTCCCTAATGTTAATGAGTTCTATCTTAGGCGGAAACTACAAAAACTAACCATCTTATAAAAATGAAAGGTATATAATTAATTTAGAAAATCTGGGATGAGGAAAATCTTCCATGTATCAGATGATTTACTTTCATTCTATTCGGCCCATTGTATTTTAATAATATATTGAATAATGAGAAATATAATAATGAGATTATAATAATTTAGTTACTTATTATATATGTATATTATATAATATATTTAGATATATAATTATTTTAGTTATTCTTATTTGCATGCTTCGCAGACTTTGTGAAGAGACGCCTTTTAAACGAAGCTTATAATCCCTGTTTACTTGCAAACAAGGGAATAAAATTGGAAATTTCTGTTTTTTATCAATTCTGAAGTGGCCGTTATAGGAAGTTTTATAGCAACTACTCTCAGAATTCCTAAGCAGAGGAATGTTTACGACAAATTTAAAGAAATATAATTTTGTTTTTGGATTCTGACTGCAGAAATGTGCTTACCCAGTTTATGTTCTTTAAATATAAACATTAAAATGGAGAGATAAGAGGATTTAGCATAACGAAAAGCTTACGTAAAAGTTTTATTTCGTAGGAAATTCGTAATTTTTGCAGTAATCACTTAGTCCATTGTTTTGAAAATACCCAAGCCTTAAAAGAAAACAATGGAATACATTTCAGATACTTACGTCGTGAAAATAATAAATAGTTGAATTGTTTTTAAATTACAGTAATACGACGAAATATAATTTATCATAATTGAACTCCAAAGTTCTTATAACATACAAACACAGGTATTAGGATTCAGTCATATAATTTTAGGATACTTCAAGAGCGTGTCTGGAGTAACCTGAAATCTAATTCTACATCTCTAAATGCTGAAGAATTCAACGACGTAAAAACAGATGCATGAATGGAAGATGGGGGTGTCATTCTTTTTAGAATAGCTCGAAAGGTTCGTGCAACGTGCCTGAAATGAAAAAAAAAACTCATTCATATCTAATATAAACGAATCCGTTCAACTCATATTTCAATGCCGTGTGGGAAGTGTAAAACAAAAAGCAAGTTAAATCGCTCATTAATCCGTTTGGTTTAATATTGTTCCCCCGAATGGAATTTAATATGATCGGAATAACGCTTTTGAGATAGAATCTCCATCGTTGTTAAGTTGATGAATATCAAAAGATTTTCATGTTCGTTTGTGGTCTAAAGCTTGTAGGCCCCGCCGGGGCCTACAAGCTTTAGAGAAACCCGTATCTTCCTTTTCAAGCAACAAATTCACCAATGACGATAGACAAATTATTTTTTTTTTTGTGTTCTATTACATCATTGGGGGTCGAATCCAGGTTAGAGGCGCTAATATTGAATGCTCTACTAGCGTGTTTCCCGGAGAATACAATTGCTTAAGTCCTGGAGAACTCACCTTAATTATACAGTGAGCAGTTAGTCGGGTTGCGTGACTTTTTTCCTTTTGCTTTTACACGATTTTAAGTCGAACCCGGACTAATTATAAGCTAGGTGAATATACTAATATTGCAGTGACGCAATATCAATACATACACCTAGCACGCATTATTAGTGCATACTACTAAACCGCAATATTTTAATATACACCTAGCACGCAATAGTAGTGCGTACTCTTAAAACGCAACATTAGTGCATACACCTAGCACGCAATCTTAGTGCATACACCGAGCACGAAATATTAATGCATACATCTAGCACGCAATATTAGTGCATACACCTAGCACCCAATATTAGTGCACGATAGATGAATGCAATAATATTAAGTCGTAGTAAAGCTTATGATAATATTTCGGTGTTTTCTTTAAGACTTCCATCGTTTAACACTAGAATTACCATAATTTCGTTATACCTAGAGTTATTGTGGTGGGTCGTAACTGACCCGTTAATTTCAATGAACTTATTTTCACACTGTATGAAATACTGACATATAATACGAGATTTTGTTGTTAATGCAGATTATTTTCTGGAATATGACATAATATGGACTGAACTATAACAGTACAAAATTGAATTAAAATTTTCAGTGCGACTAATTTTACAGTTTATATAAAATGAAATATTCTCCATAATTTAGTTTATTTCAAGCAATAATATTATAATTATTAATTTAAATTTAATAATAAAATGATATGATTTAGAACCCACAGATAAATAAAATATAAAATCGAAATACAGTATCAACAATTACCAATATAAATATATATATATATAATTCAGTGCAATATTAGATACATACGATTTTTTCTTCTTGGTCGTTCCAGCATTTTAAACAAACCACTATGGTTTTTATTTATTTTTCTTATGTGCAAAGTTCACACATAAATTCTGAACATGAATCACACAGAGTGTTCATTTTATTTTCCATGCATTTACTTTATTTAGCACCGTTTACGCTTGCTTGAAACTTATGGATAATTGATGGAGGGAAAATTTTCGGTTATTTTAAAATGCATTTCTGTCTTAGCTATTCGAATAAATTCAGAATATAGTCTCTTCTGTTGACTTTCGTATTCGTTATCCCACTTAAAACCTACACTGGCATTTATAACTGTAAGTTCCGAAATATTGAAATATAAACATACATTGGGCAGCGCCGTGATTTCACAGAATATTTCGCCCATTCCTCATTGCTTTGAAGAGATGGCTTCTCCCTTTCTTTACTTCGTACTCTTCCTTTCAGAAACTTTTCGCAGTTTCTTTGCTTTCCTTGGCCTCTCCCTTCTGGATGTATTTGAATTGTTTTTGTTGGGAGTTAATTTGACATGGGAGACATTTTCTGATGAATTATCAAAACACAGCTTGCTTTCAGATGAACTCAGACCAGTTGAAGAAATTTGATGAGCATTTTCAGTACAATTGCTATCATCATTGTCACTGCATTCAAAATTTTCACCAAAAGGCTCATTTTTTGATACTTCGGTTAGCAATTTGACAATTCCATTATGGGATTGACGCCTACGATGCGATATCTCTCTACATGTGTGAAAATTGAATGACATTATCAACTCCTTCCTCCCAGGCTCCAGCTTACAAAGGATACATCACGCCTCGTAGCCAGTTTCTAACGTATAATATAAATAAGAATATTCCCCAATGTTCCAAACAACAGACACATTGGTCTTGAGAGCATACAGGAAATAAAAAATGGCTTATAGAATAAAAATAGCTTTCGAAACCATTTCCGCCATAATCATCCTCTTTCGTAAATTAACATAAACAAATAACATAAACAACAGATGTTATTCGCTTCCTAACATGATCAGTATTATATGAAGAATAAGCAGATAAGAATGAGCAGATAATAATGAGTAGCACATAAGAATGAGCAGATAAAAGCCAGGTAGGTTACAACAAAAATTCCGTAACATCATTGGGTCAGTTGTGACCCATCACGGTAATTCTATGTATACTGTCATCTAGCGGTAAAAGTAATTGTTTGATTTCAACCAAATTCGGTTTACGAAATCGTTATAAATATTTAGGAAAAGTTAAAAAATTTGAAGGTTATATTTTAGTAAACGAAGATGATAAGAGCAAAAACACTAGTTTGGGGTCAGAGATAACCCACCTTGGAACACTAACGTTAACGCATTCTACATCTGAATCTGAAGCAGAAAGATATCAGAGAAAAATTGACAGAACGACATTTTGAAAGAAATGGAACCTATATCCAAATGTAATAAATAATATGTGAGATACTTATTTCTATTTAAACTATAATTTTATTTATTTTAAATTAATGATTACTTTATATTATAATTTATTTAAATAACTAAAGTAAATTGAAATTAGTAGGAAATGGGGGTGTATATTCTTTTTTGTATAAGATATAATATTTTTTATATCGTGGTAGATATATACAATATTTATAAAAAGCGTTCCTTAGAGGTATTATCAAAAATACCAAAAATAATATGTTTAATAAAACAAATTGTAAGTTCACACATTTCACTTCATTTCTTTGTATGCTTGTATATTCTTTGTATATTTGTATATTCTTTATATATTTATATATTCTGTGTATATACTATACAATACACATCTTACATTTTATTATCTTGCCGCTTGCATAATGCTACATTGGAACTTCTTCAATGCACTTTTAACGCTATTTAATTTTTTTATGGTGAGACCATATTGCCTTATTTTTTAAATTTAAATCATTAAAGTGAGACTAGTTTCTTATAAGAAACTTCGTTCGGATTCTTGTCTCTTCAAAAGTATTAAATCGTCCTTTATTTCGCTCACGAATTTGATTCTGTTTTATTAGTGTGTGCTGGTTTATTTTCTCGCACAGGTTCCTGGTACCCAAGAGACTTTATTTTCCGGCCAGTGCCCACCGGAACTTAAACGTTTTTCTGATTTGGACAAGAATGGAATGCATTATTAGACACTTCCTTCTCTACTTAGCAACAATTCTTTGAAAATATCTTTTCGATTCACAAACTTATTTTCAAAATTATGAGGAACAGATGGCTGGGTAATTTTTCGAGGAAGTCTAGCTTAAATTTCTACATCTCCTTTTTTAGCTCTTGTCAAAAGGGCGTTCCTTTAGCTTCAAAAAGAATAAAGGCCAACCTTTATTTCTTTTTATAAAAAATAACATAATAAAAATATATACAGCAACGTACTCATAAATTTATACGTATAACTATCTACCGAAGCTAAATGATCCAGGTCATAAAAAACTGTACCAAATGCAAAGTTAAAACAAGCAAGTCGAAAACAAATATCAACATATTTAATATCTCCATTTTCTCGCAATCAAAATCAACTCTAAAGACATTGTATTTTCTAACCCTAATATATTTTTGTCACCATTTTTCTCGTGATTAAAACAATCTTAAATTTTTAAATGACTAAAGTAAAATTTAGAAATGAAATATTTTTCTTTGGAACGATGGCGTCAAGCACCAAAATATCAATAAAAGTATAATTTCTCTTTCTAATCACAGTTTATTTACGTTTAAAGTAAATATATTTGTTTTAATAGGTTTTTTAATATTTATAACATACTTATATAAAAGGATACAAAATTTCTATAATTATGCAGCTTACTGTCATCTTCACGTGAAATGCAATTAGACATGAATTTATAACACCATTATCCTGATCGCGGCACCACTTTTCCTAATGGCTGTTTTATTGGGATCACCGGTCTTCTTTTAAATATCATAATTAATACTACAGTTTCAAACATTTGTGTAAGTGGTGTAGGGAGTATATTTTTATCCGATCTCTTGGAAACGGTGGGCTGCATAGATAAAATAAATTAAATATAACAAATTTTATATATAGAGTTGAATCCGGTTATAGCGAGAAAAAATAATTTATTTGGTCGCATTCAAAACATAAAATGAAATCCATACGTTGCGAGAGAAATCTTGTTATAGCAAGCAAAATTCTAGTACATTTCCACTTCATTTGCTTTCGTCGAATTTAAAAACAGGTTTCCCTTATTTTTGCAAACAATAAGATTTCCGTTTTTTAAATCTGTGTCAATTGATATTCCTGCTCCCTGACATGTGTTCTCCATGGTACAAGCTGTAAATAATCTTAGTAAATAGGACAATGAATTCATGAAGATGAAAAAGACACGTCGACTTTTACCTCCAATTTATATAACAGCATTAGCGCGTGGTGAAAATATGCAAAGTTCTGATATTTTAATACATGATATAAAAAATACGTGAATGGTAATATTTGTTCTCACTTATCCGTCTGTTTTACAGTCTGTATTTTATTTTAATGATAACACGGCTTTAAGGAGTACCAAAATATAAAAAGTAAATGTTTCTTACTATTCATGCTCGTCATAAACGGATTCCATTGAATAGCGTTAGTTAGAAACATAAAATTTAATATTATTGTTATAAATAATATTATTATAAATAAGGCATTCTACAAAAAGTTACAGGCTACTATTGTACTGCCAATTTTTTTTCGTTTTCATAAAACAAATGAAAGCTATTCTGTTGCATGTTTCATTTTATTTCCCATTTAAAAAACTAGGCATTTCTTCCCACATCGCAATGCATTCATTATGAAACTTCGGTTTTTGAACACAAAAGTGATATTCTCTAAAGAAGCAGAAAATTATGAAATACCGATTAATGCTTGGAATCTTGCGAAATAGCTTGCTGATATCATATTATGCCACAATGCAGATGGCAAAAAAGGCTTTTGGGCCTGCTAGCTGAAATAGAATTTCAGTAATGGTATTATCATGTCATACATGGTGTTACTTGTATATTTTTGTATATTTATGATTTCTATCACTTAACGCAATTAAATAGTATTCCAGGTCGATATCACATGTCAGTCTTGTATGATATTACAAATGAAGACAAACTTACGTCACGGGAATAAAAAAGCGACGAACAAAAGGTTTGTAAAAAAAGCAAAAAGGCAAAAACTTCGTTGTGTTTTTTAAACTACTTCAAATTAAGGAGCGAGCGTGCATGTATCCTCTCTGATTAGAATGTTCTTGGAATTAAATACTTCTTAGACTTAGTGCGCAAAAAGTAAAACAGGTACACCTTTTTCTAATTTGGTGATATTTTACCTTAATTTGCTTTTCACAAAAAAATAGTTCGTTGTTAATTAATATGTGTTTGGGTGCTTCATTTTGGGTTACAATTAATTGAAATTCTGTATTTTTTGCCTTCAACAAAAACCGAAACATCAAAAAGGCAGCAACTTTTTGCGCATATTTGCAAGACAGGCGTTTCCAGCTATTTCTTTTAAATGCATTTATTAATTTATATTATTTCAATTGAGCTCTACGTTACTGATAGATGCGTTTATTTTGAATCCATATTTATTTTAAAAAATAAACTATCGGAAGTGATTCAAAATAATGCGGTTCGCATGTTAAATATTATCGATGTTTTAAGTATTCTTTAAAAAATTAGAAGGATAAGAATTAAACTTAGTGAAGCAGAGAAATTGTGACCATATCTTGTTGTTCACATTCATTTACAATTATGCATACCTACCTTGATTGGGGAACGCAGTCCCCAGAGGGAAAACTTTATTGTTGTGTTCGTTTCAATTGGATTAATAATTTTAATATTCTTTAATTTCCTAATCATATTTTCTCTATACGTCGGCATAGGTATTTTATTATCTTAGGGTAATTTATC
This sequence comes from Dysdera silvatica, assembly GCA_006491805.2. NCBI lineage: Eukaryota > Metazoa > Arthropoda > Arachnida > Araneae > Dysderidae > Dysdera > Dysdera silvatica. The sequence continues at coordinate 169,964,097 of QLNU02014802.1, read as the reverse complement.
TTTTTTCTATGTAGGGAACAGAAATGGAATTATTTATCATCAACTAGGTAAATTCTATCGCATACGTTGAAGACGGAGATTAGCTAAACAATTTTTTTATAGATTTGCATATATATATTTACAAAACTGCTCGAATACTTACTCCAAAAAGAAAAACATAATCGTTATTAGCAAAAGTAAATATATTTTTATCCGTAATGACTGCTGCCGTCATCCCTGGTGTTTCTTCTTAGTTTTCTGAAGTTATTGTTCGGAAATATGTCCGTGTTTATGTTACAAAATATCCGCTAGTATTACCGTAAAGAAAAAACTGCAGACTAGAATTGGGGAGCAATATTTCAAAACTCACATAACACAGATTTTCTGTTACCTATAATTATACTATTCAATACAATATGTGCACAATAGCATATTAATAGTAGAGACAACAGTCTGTTTATACTTTCCTGTGATTACATTTTTTGAAAATTCTGTTACGTTATCCCAAAAAAAAGGCTGTGATATAGGGTTCAGAATAAATAGTATTAAAATCTAAAGTAACTTTTAAACAAAAAAAAATGGAGAAAGAGTGTATTTTGTTATAATTCAATATTTTCAGGATTTTTATAACTAGTGGACTTCATATACCTAAACGCTTTATTAATCTATTCTTAACGATATATGTTTGAAAATTTTAAATTTGTTGGGATTATAGCTTGAGAAGAATGAAGTCAACATTAGGCGACGTGTTGTTGAGCTCAAAAGAAAAAATTTCTGTTTTTTTTTTCTGTTTCAAAAAGAAAAAAAATATTTGATTACAAATATAATTTCGCAATTATTATATTTTATTTGTTGAAACATTGTGTTATATTCAACATAATTTATGACGATAAAAATTTTATGCACGGAATTATATAAAAGGTTTCAAATAATAATTTAGATAATTTAATATAATTTTGTGATTAGAAAAATTCTTTAATTTTGAGCTATTTCTCTTCTATCTCAATATTGCTGAAAATGTAATTTTTAAAGCTAAAATAATTTTTTTTCTTGCTTTTTGGTTTAAATGTTAAATTTACTTAAAACTAAAACCTCACAAATGAGTTTAAAATGAAATTTAAAGTGTGAAAATGTGAAATTATATTCAAAATTATGGTAAAGAAGACTTCGAAACGATGCATCGTAGCAATTGTTTTCTCAATGGAGACGCTGCATCATTACTTAAAACTTAGAAATATTTTCTTATATTTTTTTTATTAAATCAAGTAAAATTATTTTTTGAATTTACACCAAAAATCATGAGTGAGACGAAAAGCTTGGCATCCTCAATATTAAAATAACATTTTGAATACTTGTAGTTCGCTCTTAATTTTCCATTTCAGCATAATGTTAAACATGTTGAATATTCACAGAATATTAAGCCTTACAATTACATGAATATTATGTTTTTATGCCCCTTCCATTTTAACCTTTTTCAGAAAAATTTTAACTTTACAGAAATTCTTGCTTAATTTAATGAGCTGTGTTTTATCATTTTATTTTCCTTAACAGTTGCAAAGGAAATGGGGTGTTCAGGGGATTTAAGCCTCCGTTGAATATCAAAACATATTATTTTCTCTAAGTCCGCATCACATATCCTTCTTTAAAGCCTCTTGAACCATGAGTTTCGAATCGCTACTCTACTGATCCTTAATAAATCTTAAATTTCATAGCTCTGCTTCTTTTGTGCATAATAAATAGGCATATGATAAATATTTTAAGTCTTTGTTTACTTTGTAAATAAGCTATTGAATATTTAAACAAATCGCTAAAATTTACACTTTGTAGTAGATTTTCGAAATGCAAAGCAAAGTATTAAATTTGATAAGATGCATCGTTTCAGTACTCACCAAAATATATCAACGTCGCCTGTGAAAATGACAGTAGGGTGATGGGAATAAAGGATGCTGTCTTCCCAAATATGGTGAGTTGACACTTAAAATCTTTGCTCCGACAAACACACTATATTGTCTGACGTTGTCTTTTGAACGCAACAAGAAAGCCATTTATCACATGGACGTACGTAGAAAGTTCATAAGGGATGTGGGGTTGCAGAGCTACAAATCCATATATTCATATATATATACAAAATCGTATATATATAAACTGTCATCGCAATAGGGGACATATCCCCATCAACACCCCTCTGAGTATCCCAATAATTGGTCAGGCATGCTGGCAGATTCTTTAAATATTTTTTTTCCACAGTAAGAAATAAAAAATACGTTGCTGTCGTAAAATCTAGCCCAGTTTAAAAACCGATATTATAAAATCTTCCTAAAATAAACCAAAACAGAGATTTTTTATTCATATTACTATTTATTTACTATGCTAAAAAAGTCAGTGAAATATATGTAATCGTTGTTTCGTGTTCAGCTTCTACATCTATCTTCTCGGATACATGAATAGTAGCATGTATTGGGGAATGAATAGCAGAAATAGAGAAAGATCAAATATTTATTGGGAGAAAACAAAAAGTGATGAGGATTTGGGACAATATATATATAAGGAAATTGATTAGAGAATTACTTGAAACAAAATTAACATTTTCTTTCATTTTTTTTAAATATACAGGGTTCCGAAGAAATTTTATACTTGACCCAACATCTTCGGAATGGGAGACCTTTAAGTTCGTATATTAGATCTATCTATAAGAAAGTGACAATGCTTAATAGCGTGAAACTTACTCAGAAGCTTCTATCCGGAAATTAGAGTATCTGGGAGATATAACACTGAAATAAATCGGTAAAGCATGGTGGTTCCGTGGAAGTGCACAATACTTCAAGAGGGCAGATGTGTAGCCCTTGTACCGAAGCGAAGTGGAAACTACATTCTAACGTGTTTGCCACAGATCATGTAATAGCCACAAGTACTCATGCCTTCGCCAGAACTATTTCTTCTCACTTAAATTTAGTTGGCTTGTATTATGAATTGACACCTGTCAGGCCCATTCCGTTGATAGCACACTATTGTCAGAAGAGATTATAGCAGCGTTATAACCATCTGCGTTGGAAACCACAAGAGTGGTCATAAATGATGTTTTGGCTGGATGGGTGTATTTTTATAGCGCAAAGTCAGCAAAGGTTATTCTGCACCAAATAAGGTGAAAATATACATACGGTTTTAAAGTCAAGATCAAGATAAAACTATGGTGATAAAAATATGTTAAAATTACAATCAAACGAAACAATGTAATAAAATCAGATAAGTTTAGAAAAGGCTATATAAAATAAAAAATTAACAATGAGTCCATGATTAAAAGGATCGCATAAAATGTCACCAAGGTTAAAATCATTTCGGCTAAGAGTTAATTAAAATTTTTGGTTAAAATTGGTGCAAATGGATAAAATATGCAAAACATTTAACGGTTCATTGCATGTAGCATAGTCTTTGCTTTTTTAACAGGAGGAGGATTGTGCAAGGGTTTCATTGGGAAGGGTGGCCGCCGGGGGCGGCGCTGTAATCCCAGTTGCTTTTTAACAGATGTCGATGGAAGAGGAGGGTGTGGCCAATGAGAAGCCTAGCAGCAAGCATGACCGCTTTGCGTTGGTCACAAAAATTATGTCCCCAGAAGAACCTCAATTCACCTGCAAATAATGAAGTCAGTTAGTATGGTCAGAACGGGGAACCCGTGACTATAAGCAGAACATCCACGAAGTTAATTACTATGGCCGAAAAGTAATGGCATGTGCGGGCATCATATATAACGGTGGAACACTTCACATCTTTGCCACATGTCCAATTATGACAGTACATTATTATAAAGAGTTTTTTGTGGGCCATATTCACCTTTTTCATGGAAAAATGGATTCAACATTTTTGTTCATGCACGACAATGCTCGTTCATACAGGGCAGCTCAAGCATTAGAAGTATTGGAAAGTGAATATATTGTGCGCATGACATGGGTTGCTTACTTTCCATAAATGAGTCCCATAGAGTATGCCTGGGACGTTCTCGGTAGCCACTCGGCGCAAAGCAACATTCCTCTTTGATTTTTATAGTATGTGAAATTGCCTTGAAGAAAGAATGGGATCCTATCTTTACGGCTCTCTTCAACAGCTGAGTGGAAAAAAATTTCGAAGAGATGCAAAACGTGTATTTGTATCTAGAAGGACACTTACGAAGGTACCCGAATTTGTCGTCATTCATGCGGGAGGTAGCAATTTCCATGACTTTTCGAAAAGGCTCCAAGGAACAATTGTTTGTTTTGTTATCTTGTTTTTGTTCTCCTGGACGAATTCTGTACCATTTTGGTTGATCAAGATGCCACAATACCTTTATCAAATATCTGAAAAGTTTAATTTTTTACTACACAATATCCATTATTAGTTATGATAAGAAATATCCCCGCTCCATAGCAATTATCCAGCAATGCGAGTAGATAAAAAACATTCTAAGTACGCGGTATGTTTTTTAACTACCACAATTTTAAAACAATGAACATGTTTCCAAAAAGATCGGTGTTTAATATATATAAGCTAGGACTTAAAGTAACAGTTATAATTGAAAGATTACTTAAATCAAAAATCAGGGTTCAACGGTTAAAAATATATTTCTTTCAGTTCCAGTTTAGTTTATTAAGTTTCGCAATAAAATACATAAAATGTTAAACATTAAAATCATGAAAAATCCTAGATGACACAAGTAAAAACCAAAGGTTTGACAATGCTTGTGTCACCAATAGAGAAATTTTTATCCCTAATTCCCTCCACCTATTCAACCTTTTCTATCTCTAAAGTAAACAGCATATTCTAAACGTTGAATTATTACAAACTAATCAAAAATGTGCTTTTTATATTTCGGATTCTTTAGCTACAATCTCTAAATGTACTTCAAAGCAATTTCTTTCAACTGGGTTTAAATTTCTTAAAGTATTTAAGCATATGTGTGATATAAAATATGTTTTTCCACCTTTTAGAATTTAGACTCCATGAAAAAAGTTTTCCTTTCATTTTGGAACATCCTGTGTGGGGGAGAAGATGAAAATTATCAATATTAAAGGAATAAATAAAGAATGAGAGTAGAAATATTTAAGGTCTGCATTTGAACAGGAAAGTATTTGAGAATAAATATTTTAATAAGAAAACATCTTTAGCAGTACATATTTTCTTGCTGTCAAAGAAATTGCGTTTATCTCTAAAGAAAATATTTTGAAACCATTTTCTAAAGAAACCAAATTGGTCCAAAATAAGGAAGAAACGATCGGAAACCATTTCACGAATTCAAATCTGTACATAGAAAAACCCTTCAAAATGTCCGTTTTAGACGATATATCACAATTTCTATAACCTTACACATAAAGTAATAAGTTTCGTTAATTTATCATTTGGAGAAATAAATCATGAAAAGTTATTTAATTTATAAGTTCATAAAAATGTCATGTGGTGCTATGTCCTTCAGTTTACCGATGGATCAGAAATTCTATCGTTTGTGACAAAGGTTCCCAAACTGTACTTCGCGAAATGATAAATGTGAAAGTGGAAAAAAGGGAATTATCCGTTTTATTTGCAATGCTTTCACGAGTACAAAACGTTCCTCTAAAACTCTGAAAAGAGAAGGATACCTTTACAAAAATAGGTCCACTTGTGGAATAAATATCAAATGACTGATTATAATCCTCAGGAAATTATTTTTCATCACATTGTAGTTATTATACTATAACACCACGTGTTAATTACAGCTCAAACTAGAGCTTATGTAATTTTGGAGAAAAAGAGACGCTTTCCCCATCCTGGATTCGAACCAGGGTCCCTCCGTTTAGCCCGGAGTGTCTTGGACCGCTAGACGAATGAGGACAGGAAACAACGCTCTCTTTCTCCGTATGTAAAGGTGTTAAGGTATTATTACCCTCCGCAGGGATAACACAATTGCCAAATATGGTCAACACAAGAAAGCCTCCGGGATAAACGGAGGGACCCTGGTTCGAATCCAGGATGGGGAAAGCGTCTCTTTTTCTCCAAAATTACATAAGCTCTAGTTTGAGCTGTAATTAATACGTGGGTGGCAAAAATTATAGTATAATAAATTCCCCCACGAAAACTCACAAAATTCTCGCCCCGGAGGCTTTCTTGTGTTGACCATATTTGGCAATTGTGTTATCCCTGCGGAGGGTAATAATACCTTAACATTACATTTTTACCTTAATAATACACGTTTAACCACCAGTTGGTGGCAACAGAAAAAGTCTTGTTGGGTAATATTCGCCAGCACGTACGATGGCTGAGCGGCTCCTTCGAGAAATATTTGCCAACGGTCCATACTCGCGGTAAAGTTAACATGTACACTGAGAAGGCGCAGAAGTAGTATGATTCCACTGGTAGCAGTATGGTTACTGGTAGTACTGGAAGTAGTATGATTTCACTGGTGCAATAATGTTCGCCCTTTCTTACGTTAACAGAGTTAATAGAAGATGCATTTCATGCATAAAACATTAAAATAATGCTCAAATGCATAAAACATAGGCATGTGTGTGCAAATAAAATCTGGTATTTATTAAATTTAGAAAAAAGACTCATTATAGCAAGCGCTGACGTCATTAAAGTAACTGACCACTCAGAGGACTTCGTTTGCTTGGCGAGAAATTTGGCTCCTGTACTTTTGGCAACCGCGTTTTTCTGCATTCCAAATTAGGCGATAAATAGGCTAATAATGTTGAGGGTTACCTCATTTTTCGCCAATTTGTGAAAGAATACTCGTTGCACGGCCATACATAGGTCGTCGTAACTTTAACAGTGTACTAGGTTAGCTTTGACGCGAGTTTCGGAAAGACCAAGAACGGAGAATGACTTTATATTTGCCTTACTTCAAGACGAATCTGCTTGATATAAACTGATTATGACTATCCCATAAAAAAGCATCACACACGGCTTTGAAAATTGCCTTTTAAAAAAATCTTATTCAAAATTTGGGTTGGCTTCAGAGAACTAATTTAAAGCGCAAGCCGATAAAGCAAAAGTAATTGTTCTTCTCCCATTTATCTTTACTTATTTGTGTAAATCTCCTTTTTTATATATGCAGGAACTAAAACTAAAAGTACAGAAACTTTCTTTACTCTGAACTTAGCATTCGTTTTAAAGCTATACATAATAAAACCGGAAGTCGCAAAGTATGAAAACATAAACAATCATTTCCTAAGATAAAATATTAAATTTTGAAAAAAAACACTGCTCTGTTCATTGCCATTTTATTTGCCTCTATATAACGCATATATAGGCACTATCTAAAGGAAAGCATTGACGGTAAAAAAATGATGGAGTTCTAAGATTAATTGTTCAGTGAAAGAGGCTCCAATGGAAAAATTCTTTCCAATTGCTTTATGTACCAATTAATCAAGTATTGAAATTTGGCAGTTGGACGCTAGAGGTTAATTGCAAAATAATGAAGCATATGAAGAATATGTGGCAGATAGCGTAGAAAATGTAATCCGATTTAACCGAAATCTGGTTCAAATTGATATGCGTTATCTCTCTATGGGAGAAACAGGCCCTCGGGTTTATAGAAATCGGCAGAATAAGGATTTACTCACGAGATTACCCAACCAAATAATGCCACACTTCCAAAATTCTCCAATTAAAGGAGATTATTTACCGTCACAGATCGTGGCATTCTATCTGACCAACTCTGTCGGCTACTGGGTTAACCATGTGATGTTAAAGAGAAAATATGCCTATTAATAACACTAAATCAATCCTACTTATTATTGTTCTTCCATACATTACCTTTTATTTGTCTCTTCTATGTAGTTCAGTATACGATAATCAACAGCCTGAGATCTGGCATCATCTCTTTTGTAATAATTTGTTCAGCCATAACTGGCAACTCACCAGTTTGTTTACGTTAATCGCTGTTCGAACTGTACGTAGCCGTTTGCGCAATACCTCCACTTTCAACTATGTTCCTTTGTGATTATTAAATGTGGTTTACCGAAAATAATGGTGTATATCAGTAGCCTTAATTCCGTCTAACACGTTATCCGCAGGATTGACTCGGATATGGATCACGAATAGACAATCGAAACAAACTTGTATTGTGTTACGAAGCGACCAAGGAAACGTATTACCGAAATCGAAGCAATCCTCTTTCTATCATTACTGAAGAAGTTTTTAAAGCATCTAGTGTGGTACATTTTTCTTTTTGCGATTTCCTTCTTTGCACAAAAAAAATCACAAACGACGATTATAAATTGCCAAAGCTGAATAGTGATAACTATTATCCCCGGTAAATACGAGGGTGAGCGGCCATGGTTCAGAAGCGATGCTGGGATGCCGTCGAACCAGGTTACGGGCCGGAAATGACTGAAAATGAACGGGGAAAAATTATGAAGCACTGATGCTCATGTTTCTCATTGTGGAAGATACCTTTCTAGACGACATTGGCGATTGCGTACGGGCCAGAGATGCATGGAATTCCTTGAAAGAAATGCACACGAAGTTTGAGCTGCTGCATATATTACAATTAATTAAGGACTTTTTCAACATAACCATGCAGCCAAACGATACTGTGAAAACTTATCTTGCAAGACATCGGAAACTGTCAAGTGGGGGATACACCTTTACTGACAGAGAGGTGGCCCTCGTAATGCTAATCGGACTACCCAACTCCTATGAACCCATGATACGGAACTTAGAAAAAGATGCCTCAAACCTGACGACGACAATTGTAAAGACGAGATTACTGGTAGAAGAGAAAAGGATTTTTCGAAGTGAGGTGAATGACAGATATGAGGACCGAGCACATAAAAAGCCTCATCCCCACATAAAAAACCTCATCCCCACATAAAAAACCTCATCCCCACTCAGAAGAAAGCCGCACTCGCAAAGCCTGCAAAGAAGTGGGCACCGAGGAAACGAAACGTGGATGCAAACCAAAGAAAACAAACCAATTATTTCAGTTGCGGAGAATGGGATCACAGCTCTCGAAACTGTGAAGAAGCACCACGCAGAAATCAGAACAGTGTAAAAACTGCTATAGACCTCAAGAACTGGGCTCTATCAGCAAACATAGAAAAAGAGAATAAATCGACAAGATGAGTTCTAGACAGCGGTGCCACCGAGCACATGACGTCAGACAGGGAAAAGTACGTAAACTTAAAATCCTACCATTCCACCGTCAAAGTTGCGAACTCAGAAAAAGTCGACGTCACCGGTGTTGACGACATAGTGCTCTCCATAAATGAAAACACCCCATATTGAAGGAATATCACCCTCGAAAACGCACTATACATCCCAAACCCAGGTGAAAACATACTGTCAATTGGAAGAATTGAAGAACGACGATTCAAAGTTGAATTCGAAATGGAGAGGCTGGGGTGATAGAAAAAAGAAGTGAAGAGACAGTCCTGGCCTCCACAAGAAAGGGAAGTCTATATGTCATTGAAAAAGACAAACCCATCGTACTGATTGCAAGATATATGTCAAGAATTGCAACACCGCCGACATGGGCATCCAAAATACGGCGTAACGAAAGAGTCTATACCAGTCATCAGTGAGTGCGAGCCCCACCTATCTACGAACAAACCCTGCCAAGTATGCACTCAAGGGAAGATGAAACGAAAACGATTCCCCAAGGCCGCCAGCACACGATCCAAAGAGGTACTTGAAATCATACATGCAGACGTAGCCGGAAAAATCTTTCCACAATCATTGGGCGGATCGAACTATTTTGTTACATTTACGGATGGCTTCTCTTACTATACGACAGTATACCCGACAATGGCGAAAAAGGAAGTCCTCGGAATGTTCGACGAATACAGACGCATGGCGAAAAATCTCCATGGCAAGAAGATAAAGGGCTTGAGAAGCGACAATGGAGGTGAATTCAAAAACGGGAGTTTCGACAAATACCTCATTAAGCATAGGATATCGAGGCAACTTACAGTACCAGAATCGCCTCAACAAAACATAGTCTCAGAGTGAATGAACCAAATACTAATCAATACAACCAGATGCCTACTCATAGAGTCTGGACTGAGTCCGCAGTTCTGGGAGGAAGCAGTGTCCACCGCAGTCCACCTCCGAAACAAATGCCCCTCCTCTGCAATTAACGGAAGCATTCCGGAAGAAATATTGTCAAACAAGAGAGTAAAGACTACCTCAGAGTCTATGGATGCAGTGTCTGGAGCCACGTACGTGTACACTCGAGGAAAAGCAAATTTAATCCAAAAGCCACGGAATGCGTCCTTGTGGGTTACCTCACAGGCATCAAGGGATACAAGCTATGAGAACTGACAAGAAAACTGTTCTTCATAAGTAGAGATGTGATTTTTGTGGAAAACAACTTCTCTTTCAAAATGGAACACAGCATGAATTACCATCTTTCAAACATCGCAGGACAGGGAGATGTCCTGCTTAGCATTAAAAACCAGGTAAGCGGACATAACATCAAAGCAGAGAAATGTTAGACACGACCCATGAAAGGCGATGAGATTCAGGCTGAAATAAATTCTGTCGAAAGAAGTGGCCAAAATTTGAGGGACCCAGGGATCACGAACGAGCTGTCAGAGGAACACTTGAAGCAAGTACATGAAGAATACCCATACGACGATACTACAGAAGCCCCTGCAGACACACTGAAAACTACACGACGTGACCAGACAGGGAAAGCCGGTTACCCAGGACCGGATACAAACGTCACTGACTCTGAATACGCCAGACCTGAACGTGAAGACCAAATCAGTAAAAGCGGTAGGACCATAAAACTTCCCAGTCGTCTTCAGGACTACGTCCTGCTCAACCAAGAGAGACGGAACATCTCATGTCAGAGCCATCGACTATTAAAGAAACCCTAGCGTCTTCCGAAGTCCGCATGTAGCGAAACGCCATGGATGAAGAAATCGGAAATTCACTCCAAGCACAAACCTGAAAACTGGTGACCAGGCCACCCGGAGCCAAGATAATCACCTCCAGGTGGATATTCCGCAAGAAGAAAGATGAGACTTTGAACCAGGTAAAGTTCAAGGCTAGCCTGGTAGCAAGAGGATACCTATAAGTGACTGGCATTGACTTCCAAGAAACTTTTTCACCAGTCATCAAATTAAAGTCAATAAGCATACTACTTGCCCTGGCAGTAGAAATGGACCCGGAAATCCACCAAATGGATATAACGGCAGCGTACCTAAACGGAACATTTGAGGAGGATATATACATGGCCCAACCGGAGGGATGCGAAGGAGAAGGGAGAGAACACCTTGTATGTCACCTAAAGAAAAGTCTCTGTGGACTTCGACAGTCTGGCAGCGTATGGAACTTCTGTCTGGAGACTCCTGTATGGAACTCCTGTCGCAATGTGGACTAACAAGGTCAAATGCAGACCCTTGTATATACTACAACCACGATAGAAATATGATCACTGGGATGTATGTCGACGACCTCCTCATCATCAGAAAGCTCCAGGAGATCGAAAATTTCAAGAAGGCGGTCAATAGGAAGTTCACTGCAAAGGATCTCGGCACGCAAACTAGATCCTATCAGTGAAGATTAACAAGAACAATGACGGGTCCATCACATTAGACCAAACCGCACATGCAGCGAAAATTTTGGACACCTTCAAACTGAGCGAAGCCAAGCCTGAAGCGACAGCGCGAGATCCGAACCTAAGATACTTAAAGACAAAAGGTTAACTAGGGAATAACACCCAAGATGAAGGAAGAGTGGTGCCCTACCGACAAGCCATCGGTAACCTGCTGTACCTAGCCTACTGCACTCGCCCTGACCTGGCGTATGCTTCAACATACGTGAGTCAATTCAACCAGAACCACAGCGAAGAACACTGGAGATGCGTAAAGCACGTTCTAAGGTACCTGAAGGGAACCATGCACAGAAAACCAAGGTTCCAGAAAACCGATAAGGGTATACAGGTATTCTCCGACGCTAACTGGGAAGGAGACAGAACGGACAGAAAAGACTTCAGTGGATATATTCTCGCACTAGCATATGCGCCGGTCTCATGGTTAAGTAAGAAGCAAGCCACCACTGCCCTATCATCATCATCAGAGGCAGAATACGTTGCAATGTGCCATGTAGCCAAGAAGGTCATGTGGATAAATAAGCTGTCTAGGGAGATATGCTCCGAGCTTGTATCTGTTCCACAGAAAATACTTGTGGACAACTAAGGTGTGACGTTCATAACGCAAAACCATGTCACTTCAAAGAGAAGCAAACATTGATATAAAACACTTCTTCCTACGTGACCTAGTGCATGACGAAGTCATAAGGTTTGTGCACATTCTATCTAAGGAAAACGTTGCAGATTTGATGACAAAACGAGTTTCCAAAAAAACTCTGTGCGATCTGAACTACGGAATGACATACTGGGAACAGTAGACAGAACTCACAACCATGTAGAATTGTATTACTGTAAAAGGCAAGAGGGCGTGTTAAGTAGAAAAATATGCCTATTAATAACACTAAATCAATCCTACTTATTAATATTCTTCCATACATTACCTTTTATTTGTCTCTCCACTTCTATATAGCTCATTATACGATAATCAACAGCCTGAGATTTGGCATCATCTCTCTTGTAATAATTTATTCAGCCGTAACTGGCAACTCACCAGTTTATTTATGTTCATCACCGTTCGAGCTGTATGCACAATACAGCAGCTTTCAACTATGTTACTTTATGATTATTAAATGTGATATACCGAAAATAATGGTGTATATCAGTGGCTTTAATTCTGTCAAACATGTGAAACTCATCGAATGTATAAACATATTTATATATTAAATAAAGGCTATGACTTCATAAGGGTTTATTAGATATAACGCACATGATCGTTTGCTTAAGTAAAACGCATATTTGATTCGTATAGATACAGATTTGATTTTATTTCAGGGGGATTAATTGCCATAAATATTGCATCCTTTTTTTCAAATCCAAACATAAGAGATGTAAATGTAAACACAGACTATAGCAAGCAATAGAATAAAGGGTATGCAATAATCTAACAGAATGTTATTCAAATTGCTATTGCAATAAAGTAGATGCAACCATAGCCACCGACTTGAAAAATTATTGGGACTTCCGGAAAGTTTAAATCCAAAAGCCCATGCATTTTTCAAAGGGGATTTAAATCTAATTTAAATTCTATTCAATAAGACTATCTGGCTAGAAACTAGCTTTTTTATTTTCTGGGATTTTTTTTAGAAAAACCGAGGATTTTTTACAAAGGAGATAGTTTTAAGTACTCTTAAACGACGATACTTGAAGTATTACTCGTCTTTTTAAGTTTGATGTAACAATCAACGAACTCATATTATTTTTTGAGGCACAAAAAAGAGTTTCAGTTGTGTACTTTTGTGCACAATTTCTATATGTAGTAAATAACGTTGTATTTGGAATGAATACTAATACACTAGAAGAATTGATAATGAGAAACCAAACTTTTTACATATACAGTAAAATCTATATATAACGGTATTAATAAGGTGGGAAAAGATGTCGTTGTGGAAAATGGATCATTATAAACGATACTGAGCTAGATACATTCAATATTTGTCGGGATTAGGAGTAAATATCCTTACAAATAAGTTACCTTTGTTGACATACTTCACCGTCTATGTACACGTATAATTTTTCCACGAAATACACGCAACATATT
>QLNU02014802.1:169910904-169945825 GCA_006491805.2 Dysdera silvatica | reverse complement strand
ACATACATATGCATACATATGAACATGTACATACATATGCATACATATGAACATGTACATACATATGCATACACATGAACATGCACATACATATGCATACATATGAATATGTACATACATATGCATACATATGAACATGTACATACATATGCATACATATGAACATGTACATACATATATACATATACATATACATACATATACACATATACATACACATACATATATACATATACACATATACATACATATGCATATGAACATGTACATACATATATACATTTACATATACATACATATACATACATACATACATATATACATACATACATATATACATATACATACATATACACATGTACATACACATACATATGAACATGTACATACATATACACATATATATTGATACAAGCATACATTGATTCCACATACATATGCAAGAAAACAGCCATGCACGGTTGCGCTGCGTGGCCTATTGGTCAAGGCATTGGGACGATAACCTAAAGATCACAGGTTCAAATTCAGCTTAATTACGTAACATGTTTTTTTCTCTACCTAAAATCACAGGTTCTGGCATGGGCCATACAAAATCGGAGTGTCAGAAATTTAATAGCATTGATATACTAAAATTATATTCATAAATTATAGGAGGGCCTATATGTAATGAAAACATGCCATCATTTAGATGATAAATTAATCTCCAAGAAAATAGCGATTTCCCGGCATTTGCTGGGGGCGCAACCCGTACCCTTTTGATGACCAGTCAGATGCTTTTGCCCACTGAGCTTTAGGTGTCCGTAAAATTCTTTTTTGTGAACGAATATAATGTTTGAACGATACACTGTCTCTTTAAAAGTGTAGAAAAAGCACACAGCCATAAAATAATATTTAAATTTAAGGTATTGCGTTTATGAGTATCATTACGAATTATTATTATACTAAGTTACGTCCAAACACGGACACATGGGGGTGGTCACAGGGGTCATGACCCCCAAAAAATATGTTTTTCCACTGTAAAAAATTCCAACTTTCATGATAAATGAAGGTCAGGATTCCAAGACCATGGCAAATTTTACACTTGACCCCTCCCCACACACACACAAAATGAAAGTCTGTGTTCGCTCCTGGTTATGCCAATATACACATAATGACATGAACATATAATAAATATATAAGCTGATAGGATGTTTGAGTACCTTTAAGATCTGGCTATAATATGCTGTGAAATAGAATTTGATTTGGTAGGGTTATTGGATGCGTAGTCAATAATTTCGAATGACAATTATGATGAGTATTATTGTGCATAAATTCACACAAATCATTTGATAATTTCATTTTATGACGAACAGTTCTTTTCCTCGAGAAGCTCTAAGTTTTGCTACAAAACTTTAGGCTTTCTATAAAAAGAAACACGTTCTACGTTATAATATTTTGCATATCAATTATTTATAATATATTATAAAATTTTATTACATGGACTAATTTGCTGTCTCTGATTTATTTACTGCCATATATATATAATCTTTTTTTTACAAACCTTAGAATAATTTTCCTGTCATGATATTTTCCTTAAAAAAATTAAAAATTCCTGAAAATATTTTGATTCTTGCAAAATTCTAAGGAAATCGAAAATTTTTCATAACTATGCTCTCCAATTCTTTTGTGGCTATCGGTTTTGTATAGATAATCTTCAATAATTAATCTTTGGAAATACATGGAAGTAATTTTTACATTTTTGCAAGAGAGATTAAGACATTATTTGCTGCAAAAGTGTGAAAGCAGTATACCACAGCGCAGTGAAAGATAGATTTAATTTAAAAGCACAAGCCGACTAAAGAAATCATTACTTATGCATCCTATACTCTCTGAATTTGACTCTTTTTTCTTTAAAGCCACTTCT
Source organism: Dysdera silvatica (assembly GCA_006491805.2). NCBI lineage: Eukaryota > Metazoa > Arthropoda > Arachnida > Araneae > Dysderidae > Dysdera > Dysdera silvatica. The sequence goes on along the minus strand of QLNU02014802.1, from coordinate 169,943,922 downwards.
TCAAGTTTCATTAGAAATTCGTTAATTACATGAAGCTCGAGGGGCTTATCTATGTGCAGTTGTGTTCTTTCCGAAATTCAGGCGAAAATACAACCAAAAATATCCCACTGGAAGCTACAGACAGCAACTATTCTCTCTTTTGCATGAGAGTAAGGTAAGTAATGGTAATTATCCAAGCAAATTATCTCTGGAGACTAATTACCATTTTGCGAAAGTCCAACGAGCGCTTCCAGGTGCCCAGTAGTTTTTCTTATTTCCGCGCTATCGTCCTCGCGGAAATCCAAATGAATAATCGCTGATGCGTCTTGCCTATTCAAGAGGCTTTGGAGCAGTCCAACCGGAAAGTCTTCTTTGAAGGCGTATGTCCGCGAAAATGAGAAATCAATGGAACCCTATTAAGATGATAGCAGTTCTTGTTCGCCATGATTAGGGATTTTGTTTCTAAAATGCTTCCCACTCCGCCGGCCTTTTACTTCTGTTTGCGCTTAATCTTTTAATAGTGGTAGAACCACAGTCGGGAATCAGCTGATCACTACGAATAAAAATTCGAATCACGGCCTCGAAAGTGACGATAAATTAGTCAACATGGATCTGAAGGTGATTCATTCATCAAAAAGCTAATTGCATCGTTTAGACGTATTTTTATTTATTAAAATCAAATGTCAATATTACTTGAATGCTTTTTTTAGAGAAATAAATATTGCAAATAACTCTAACAAATAAAGTAAATATCAAATAAAACCTTTATGTTTCCACGCCGTTCTTTTCCGTATTTTTATGGATAATCCCCATTAATTTAAATTCAATTACATATATTAAAAATTATGACTTCAAAGATTGTTAGTTGTTAGTAACAGGGGCAATCTATGGAATTCTTTTGCTATATTACACTTTTCTCTAATTGCTCAGTCCCGAATGGCATTTCTCATGTACAAACGAATTAAAAAGGCTTAACAAGGAATTAACAAGGGCTTACACTAAAATATTATCCAGGTTCGTCCACATGATGGTCGCTATCCCTTCAGTTACTTTATCAGAATTACTATATTCTGAATGAAGCACTTTCTAATCCCTTATTGTCGGGGGAAAATTAAGTTCGATTGATCGATGCTATTTACATTTATTTCAACTTATTTTAAGGGAGCTTAGGAAGCATTTGAATCCTCAAAGAGCTTCTCAAACACTTTATTTTTCTCTTGTCTTTGAATTCACATGTGTTTGGAATGTTGCATGTCTTAAAATGAATAGCTTGCTACAAAAGCGTTTGCACTTTAGTTGGCCACGGAAGAAATTATGGTGGATGGAGGATGGAGGTTGAAAGAAAATTGTGAGAAATTACAAGGATGAATTCTATATAGCGTGATGCGCAGAACATAGTTTCATATTCACACGAAAACTACGCCGTCAGTAATTATGATTTGGGTTAGGGAAAGGATGGGCAGATTGCAGACATTATTCTTTGATTAACGAGACATAGTCACACACATTCCTGTAAGCATCAACAGACGCTTAAAACTCGGTAAATGCATTAAGGGCCAAGTCATACAATATGGAAATATATACCTAGTATACCGTGAATCACATCCCTTTTCCTTCTCTCTCTTTTTTTCCTTCTCCCGATACTTTTTCTTTTTTTTTCATTTTTAGAAAAGGTTTAGCATTTCGAATATGTGGGGGAGGTTCACTAAACTGCAAAAAAATTGTAATATCATATACATCATTTTTGCAATCAGATTTAGCTTGGAATAATACTGTCAAAATTTTTATAGCACATAAAGCTATAAAGCGAACTATAAAGCACATTCATAAACTTTTTACCAGATTATTTTCAACGATCATCTTAACCCATTCGTTCGTGGTTTTAGAAGTTACTTTAGTATTTGTGAAGCTTTAACACCTGCAAAAAATAATTGTTGTCCATCGTCAAAACCCTTTTCTATTATATCACCTCTTTGAAGTTTTAAGACTGAAAAACACAGCAAAGTTTTGACGTTCGGCTTTTAGTGACCAAAGGGAGGAAATACTTAAAGAGCAAACGATATTATGGAGCGATAATTTAAATGCGTTTACGCTTTTGACACTTCATTTTTATATGGTTTATGCTGGAACTTTTGCTTTTGTCAGAGAGAAAAAGGTGTTTTCCTATCTGCCCAAATCATAGTTTCTCACCTGCTTTGTTCTTTAAGGATCTTCCCTTTCTTCAAAATGTGTATACGAGAAAATAACCACGTATTTCTATGCACAAAGGCCTATCGGTCATATTGTTTGCAGCGTTTATAATTTCCCACGGAATAGGAGGGTTGCTGGATGAGTCTTGGAGTTCCAACCCTTGATCGCAAATAATCTACTGACAAAACACAGCCAGTAGCTAAGAACAACATTTCTTTGATCATCTATTCTTGAAATAAAAAGCATGGGAAATCGTAAGTTTAAATAAGCGAGGGGCAAGCCCGAAATTAGCTCAACAAACGGATACACCTTCCTTGCAAGTAACGTTAAGTCCCGTGTTCATACAGAGTTTTAGTTCTTTACAGCTTAGAATAGTGTGCTTGCTATTATCTCAAAGCCATTGATAAGCAATTGTAACGTCTGAGTTAACATTACATCTGGTTGTGAACGTACAATTCGGAGGTCGTAGTTCCTTCACCCAAATCTTGTTAGACGTTTTTACACGGAAATTAGGTTTAACAGAGCGAAGTGAAGTTGGAATCTTGCAGTATTCTGACGAATTTAACACTGTCTTCATCGCTATGTGGTAAAAGTATAACCGCATAGAGTCAACAAGCGAAGATCTCAATTTTAGTAAGAGGCTATCAACTTCAACTACAGATTAGCAAGAGCAGCTGTAATCCAGCTTCGAGGAACAGCAGAGCACAAAAATAAACTCCGATGAAGGTACTTAAGTACTTACCTTAAGTGCATACGGGTACGCAATAATAAGGTACTTGAGCTATTTTAAATTAACAATTTCCTTTACTGCTAGCGCTATGTATAACAGAGCTGGTTAGTAATAAACAAATTATACAACACAAGGATGTGTCCTTCACTAAAAGGCGGAGATAAAGGCGATGCTTGCACACTTCCTTTATAGAACTCGTGATCCAATGTAGTATTAAAAACCAATTTCATCGTTAATAAGGTCAAACTGACAGTTCTTAAACATTTTCTCAGTGGAAGTAAGGTCAAATTAAAACCTTTAGAAGCTTGTAAAATTTTGTTGCCCCTATAAATCTAATTCAAAATATAGACAAAACATCGCAAAATAAAATCTTATTTTTCGAAATAAATTAAAACTTACATTGAGATGAAAATAATATTTGTATTTATTTCCACTCCATTTAAATTTATAGTTTTCTCCTACTTTTTCTAAATGCAAAGTCTTTAATCACACACACAAATCCTCGAAACTAATCTTATGTTAAACACATGCTGCTGTACTTACAAGGGAACATTTTAGCATACTTGTGGTACCAGAAGTCAACACTAGGATTGTTTTGTATAGTTTTTAACTTTGATTCAGGATATGCCTTTAGTTTTTTCCAAAACTAATTTTTTGAATAAGTATGACCTTTTAAAAAAGTTGGCGACCTTTTGACGAGAAATGTTATCTGAAATTTTTAAACAAAATATCACAATCTTTTAATGGTAGTGAAATTGTATGTGAAAACGGAGAAAGTGCAAGAAAATGGCAATGCGTACATTTTGAAAATGAATAGCTGTCGCAACCCAAAATGTCACAATTCTCGCGAACCAATTTAAAAGACGGTTTTTTGACGTTGGCGACTTTCCTGGATTGAAATTGCTAATATTGCATTTGAGCCAAGCATCCATGGATCATTGGTCTATATTTGGGCGATTATATTTGGTTATAAACCAAACTATGAATTTTAATAATTGTATTTCTACTTTTCACATCTATATCCACTAATTCTACAGCAATTCGATCTTTAATCTTCTTTACAAATATCTTATATTGAATGCCACAATATAAATTTCTCGCCAAAAGGTCGCCAATTTGTCACCTTCAAGTGGTCATAATTTCTCGAAAAATGAGTTTTGCCAAAAACTAAAGACCTATTCTGAATCAACATTAAAAACTCTACACAATATTCCTAGTAATGTCCATTCTAGGTTCGACAAACATGATAAAAAGTTCCCTTGTTAGTAGAGACAAGGCAGCCGTCCTGTGTTTTACATATTTGTTTAATTTCTTTCATTTCTTATATATGAGTCCCTTTGCTCAATAAAGGAGATGGTAAATCTGGCAATGAAAAATTTCTTTAATGCTTCGTTTTCCTTGATGCCCTAAGCATGTGCTTATTTCTCTTAACAGATAAGCCATCCTTGATCACGCCTATCATTTAATCTAGTACGCAATCAATTTAAGTATAAAGCCCACGAGGATGGATCTCTGTAGCCATAATTCTAATTCCTTTTATGTAGTCAAATTAATGTTCAATCTTTATATTCGACAGTAAGTTTAAACTTATACCACAAAGTCAGGTGCCGAGAGCTACGTCTTGAAATTAGCATTATCGATTTTAATGGCTTTTATCTTTCATTAGTTCTCAGTTTATTAAAATTTAAATGCAATTTTTTCGAAAAATAATTTAATGAGTGGAAAGAGAATGGAATTTAATTTGGAGGCAGTATAAGAATCCTTTGTCGGGAACTGTAGTAAAAGACACACGAGTTGATTAATATGCCTAACTTGTAGATGACTGCTTTTTAAATTAAGAGGGATATAACTCCTTCTTTCTGAAGTTATTAAATCATAAGTAACGAAGCACTTTTCGCAATTTTTAATATTCTCTCACCATTAAGCTCTTGAATTTTTAATGAAAGCAGACCTAATGGCATTTAATTCAAGTTACGCTTATTCCTTTAGTTTTTTAATTAAATTACTGTGGTTTATTAAACTTTTGGAGATAACGAGGAACGGTCCTCTGATGTGTGATGAACAAATTTGTTTTGAAATAATTTCTTTCAAATTTTAAAGCCTGCTATTTTTCTTCGCCGGGAGCAAAAACTAAGACGCTGAATTAAAAAATTGTATTTCGTAATTTTAATTATAACTTAATTTTAATGATTACAGACTAAATTATTTCAAATTATTGTGTTCATATTCTAGGTTCAAGATTTTTAAAATTTTCACAGCTTTTGTCTTGTCTATTTTTGTTCTTTTTGATATATGGGGAGAGCAGACAAGAAGCTAAGCCAAATTTGTCATTCTGAGGGTGCTCAATAGGAACCCAAGTAGTAAAGGTAACTCAAAGTAATACAGTAAAAGTAACTCGAGAGTAATATAGTAAAAGTAACTCGGGAGCAATACAATAAAGTAACGCGAGAGTAATACAGTAAAAGTATTTCGAGATTAATACAGTAAAATTAACTGGAGAGTAATACAGTAAAAGTAACTCGAGAGTAATGCAGTAAAGTAACTCGAGAGTAATATAGTAAAAGTAACTCGAGATTAATACAGTAAAAGTAACTCGGAGATTAATACTGTAAAAGCAACTGGAGAGTAATACAGTAAAACTAACTGGAGAGTAATACAGTAAAAGTAACTCGATAGTAATATAGTAATATTAACTCGAGACTAATACAAATTTTCTGCCTAAACACTCTGTGTTATAGAATGTATTGCACATGAACAAGGAACAATATATATATTTCTAATACAAACCTTGACAAAATCTAAACTTTCAGATACCTCAAAGCAGTAGAAGTAGAAGAAAAATAAATTACAATGCATATAATAAACAGAATTTTATCAACATGAACAAAATATCGCAATGTAACAGAAATGATTGAAAAAATGCCACAGTAACTAGAATCAAGAAAATATATGAAGGTTATCGATTAGTATCTGAACATTTATAGTTTATCTTAAGAAAGTGCATTGTTTTAAACTAAAGCAACGATTTATTTGTAGAAAATAATATCCTGGAGACTGAGATAATGCATGGAACATGTGCACTTACTACAAAATATATTCAAGGACAGAAATAATTCAAATCCTTATAGTTTTAAGAATATTAAAGGAAAAAAAAACACCATTAAGTAATTATATGCGTACCCACAAATGAAAATAAATGGATAAACATCTGTAAATAATAACGATATCAGTAATTATGATTAATGTGGTTTAAGAAATAAATAATAATACTATAGTGCATTTTATATCAATATTCTTCAAGTACTTAATATACACATACATTATAATAATGAAAGTTAATATATATAACGTGGATATAAAATTAGTATTTGTGTACGGCAAGGGCCAGAACTAAAATAGTAGAATCAAAACTCAGTCTAATTTAAAATTTATACTTAGATATGCGCAGTTGGTATTTTTATGCGTGCAAAAATACTTTTGAATATGATTCTATTCAGAGAAATAATTATCCAACGAATTTCTTGGTAATTATTGACGAATCTTAGCTGGAAAATTGACAGTTAGTTTGAAGTTGCTTCACTACAATTGATGCATCAATATTTTGAAGAAAAATATTATGAAATAATCAACTTGAAAATGGACGTTATTTTTCAATTAATTTCACCAGTATTTTAGTGAATTTACAGTCAAAATTCGAATAATTTTGAATTAGTGTGATGCATTCGCTTTGACATGAAATTTGCATATTCCAGAGATTACAGTAGGATGTCTTTACGCAAGTGACTAGCTCAATTTTCAGAAATAGTGATGATAAAAGATCTGATGAGAATACTAAACTAATAAAATATGAAAATGGGGGTGGTTTTTACAATATGAAAATATATTCATACAAAAACAATAATCAGTGGTTAAATAGTTGAATTTTCAAATTTAATTCTCCATTTTTTTATTTTTTTTTTATTTAATATTTGGAAGTTAAGTAACATAATTCAGAATAAATTAACAGAACGGCATAATCTTCATCTTAATTTATCTGTTTAGGATTTCTTAATTATTAGTGGTGAAATTTCGCTGCGGTATATAAAATTTAAATAATAAATCAACGATTTGTTTGAATTAAAAACCAGATAGTTCAAATTATGAACTGTTAAAGAAATAAAATATTATTACTTTATTCTTCCCTCGATTCTGATCCTGTTTTATTTTGAACTGTTTCGTTTTCCGGCTTACATCTTCAATGCGCAAGAAACTTCATTTTCTGGCCGTTGTTTACCGGAATATGAGAATTTCTCGGAATTGAACAAGAATGGAATGCATTATTAGATGATTTTTTCCTGCTTTCCAAAAATTCTTTGAAAATAGTTTCCGGTTCGTAAACTTGTTTCAAACATCATGGTGACCGGATGGCCAAGCGATTTCCTGGAGAAACGAAACTTGAATTTTTTCTGAAGCTCCATTTTAGCAGATTTCAAAAGTGCATTCCCTCGGCTCTAATAAGAAAAAAAGTGGCCTTTCACGCTTTTCTAAATAATGCTACACATTAAACATAAATCTACGCAGAAGTAAATCGTAAATTTAAAGGTGAACTGCTAAATAAAGCAGTATAAGGACACAAACACACATGCCAATGCCAAAAATAAGTACCGAAATAGGAATGGGCCGTATTGGTTATATTTGAATTAAATTTTGAAATAAGTTGCCAGATGTATTAAAGACCTTGAACAATATTGGAAAATTTAAAAAGGACCTAAAGAAATACTTAATAATGCATCTGTGTAAAATAATTGGGAAAAATTAAAATTAAAAAATGATGCAGGGAAAAACAAAGAGAGTATTAATGGGATAAATAATAGAGTGAGAAATATCCAAGCGGATGCTTGGATTTCTTTTGCATAACAGTGTCGATTGCTTGGGGTCATAATATTTAAATAAGTTCCAGGTCCCAAGTCTGTTATGTCTAATGATATTTTCTTGAGACCTTTCTAGGTGCAGTCATGTTTTTTTATTATTCTTTTTGCTGTGCTGAATACTGACTGTGTATATGACTGTATAAGAGAAGAATAAATGAAAGTGTATTATTATTATGTATTCGTAATGTAAAGAAATAAATGGTAACACGTGTACAAGGTTAAAAAATTATATATATATCATCATAATCAAGTTCCTTCTCCTATTCGGAGATTGACGCACAATATGATCCGCATTTTTCTATCTTTACTGGCTATAAAATTATATAATATATTATTCAAAACTTACTTATCTCAAATTTTTTTAAATGGGACAACATATAGTTACCTTTCCTAATTTTGTATTCTAATATAATTTTCTATCTTCTTGGCGTACGTTTTGTGTTTAAAGAAATGTTGCCTTATTTTCAAGTATCGAATTGTAAATTGTTAAATTAACCTAATCTCCAAAATTAACAGATGTAATTTCTTGAAAACTAAGAGGAAGACGAAATACTCTTGTTTACACGGAAGTATTCGTGCATATGTGGTTACAGGAATATTTACTTCTTCCACCGCGCATTTCTCATTTTAAAATAATTTTCGGATACAAAATTTTGTTAAAAGACTTTTATATTTAAAATTTTTACGTTTCGATTGGTCTGGACAGTTCTTTTAATAAGATTGATGTCAAAGATGGTAATTGGTTTATGGCACTTTGCTTGGGAATGAAAACTTGACGAAATTAACAGACCACAAAATCTTATCCACAATAGATAATCATGGAACACAAAATAATTACAATATTTTTTTGACTATCCAAATGTTCTTGCGAAATCCATGAATTTTTGGCCAAGCGTCTAAAGAGAAACGGTAAGAATATCAAAACAACCAAACAATTTCGATAAAGAATATCCTAAAACTATTTCCGGTGCCTACTTACCGATTTTGAGGAATCTGTGATGTATAACAATAATATTTTGCTCCCTACTTTATTTTACTAACGTGCTGCGTTCGCGTTGTCCAAAACAAGATCCTCTAGCGAGTTTTGAGAAAACATTCGAACCAAGCAAGTACTGTGGCATTGATCAACTACCATCAATGACTCCTATCTTCTAGATCAAGGCTCGCCAAATTTATTATATCATCGAACCCTTTAAAATTTCTTGACCTTTTATCGACCCCCATCTATGTTATTATCATATAATTAAAGTAAATTAAAGTAAATAAAATTAATTAATATATTATAATATTATATATATTATTTTTTTATAATTAATAAAATAAATAATAATAAAATTTAATTTAGATACCAATAATAAAATTTTTATGTATATATATATATATATTAATTACATTTTTAAGAATTCAATTAAACAATTCACTAAAGTTATGATATGAATGGGAGGCTTCGTGATTTCTGACAAGATTAACAATGGTCGGTTCAGAATTAGTTTGTTTTAGCCTTATAATTCGCCACATAATTCCATATCTAAATCCGCAACTATCTTCATGGCACTGCTCCATCTGAAAATCTATTTTATTTATATGGAGTATTAGAAATTTTTTGCACTGATTTTCTTGCAGGAAGTCGTAATCCTTACGATGAAAGAAATTACGTTTTCTATAAAAAAAATGGCAAACATTACACTTTTAATTCATGTCAATATTCTCACGATTCACTCTTAAATGCACTGTCAGTCAGCGTGGAGATATTCCCAGTTCACAGAATTATATCTTAATTATATAATAGTGTCTTATATTTTTTCATCAACCCCTGAGCCCGATTCGATCCCTGGGGGTCAATATAAACTATTTTGGCAACCACTGTTCTAGACGATGTTTGCACAGGCGAAACGAAGCATAAAGTTTTAAAAGTTAAAACAATTTATTTTGCAACACATTATTTTACCCCCAAATTATTTTATAATTAAAAAATGTTATTGTTAGAAATCTTACAAAATATCCTGCTCACAATAGTATTAAATGGTGCCATAATGCAGATGACAAAAACGTATTTTGGGTCCAATTTGGTAATGGATAATATTATCGTGTTGAACATCATATTTCTGACGTATCCTATAATGCAACGCAAATATTGCATTAAATCAATAAAGCATGCAAATCATACTACAAATGATGAAAGTACTTATGATATGGAACTAAAATAATGAGAAATAAAGGTTTAAAAAAGAGGCAAAAACGTCCCCGTGTTTTTCAGCTGATGCTAATTTATGGAGATGGCCTTCATAGAACCTCTCTGATTAGAATAATTTGTTTTTTAGTTTTTTTGAAGATAAATATTCATTAGACTTTGCACGTAAAAAGGTACGTAATGTACACCATTTTTTAGTTCGATAGTACTCCGCTTTGGTAAAGTTTGCATTAAAAACTTCTGTATCGCTAATTAATTTCTGTTTAGTTGACATTCTCTGGTTTTAATTAGCTGAGAACCGTTTTTATTTTCGACAAACGACTAAAACGTAGGAACAGCATCAAAAATTTGTAACTTTCAAAGGATTTGGATTTTCAAATATTTCTTGTCGACAGGAGCATTTATTTTAAGGTCTGATTTAGTTATTGATAATTGCTCTTACTGTTTTCTGATAGGTGGATTAACTTTGAATACATATTTCTTTGAAGAAGAAACTTATCTACATTATTGCAATATAACGCTATTAATATAAGAAATAATCGCGAAATAATAATGAAAAACTTTTCAGGAATTGACAAGAATGAAACGTTTTCTCCGCAAAATACTTTAGTGTATTCCTGTCCCATGTTAATTATCTATGAACGGCTTTGCTTCAAAGCATAATCAAGAGAAATAATTTTTAATTTCTTAATATTTGTGTTTCAACTGAATGTTGAAATGAAAATTTCCCAAATTTTGCAAACACGTTTTGAAAATATAACAGCATTGCCATTTCATTATGCAATTGTGATTTAGCTAAATTTCTCCTTAAGCAAATAAGGATATAACAGAGTTGCTTCATTAGTGACAGGGTCATTGCTATCTCATACATTAAGTATGGAAAACTACAAACAGTTTTTTACAGATGTGTAGATAACGCTATATGGACGTAAGGTTAAATAGGTGAAAGTAATAATTATTAGAATAAATAATTGCACTATATGTTATGAAATAACTGCAACCGTTCTCTGAGGCATCTGCCTTGGGTATAATGGTGGTTTTACTCCGGAAGGTATTTGCATTTCTGTTGAAAATTTTCTATCAGCGTAAACGTTGAGAAAGGACCGTGGACTGAGATGTGTAGCTATACTTTCTATGATCTATATTTAATATATTTAATGGATGTAATTATAATAACGTGTTAATGGCACGAACAATTTGTTGATATTTTTCTTACAGGTATATTTTTGCGAATTTCATGACTTTTCCTCAAAGAAGAAAGAGATGTTTGAAGAAAATACCGATTCATTTTTGTAGAAATTTTTAACAAAAATTAGAAAAGCTATCTCTTGAAAAATACTCTATATTTTGCTATAAATCAGTAGCTTGACTATTCCTATGACTAACGGATTTCGAACACACGCGGTAATCTGTTCTTAATGAGATATTTTTGAAGCTCTTCAAACTCGTTTTCAAAAAGGCTCGAGTGGAACGAAAAAGACGGGAAATTACAGTTTTCAAACCTATTGTAACCTTTTTATAACTTTTTATTAATCTGCTGTAACTTTTTTGTATTTTGTTATAAGTTTTATTTTTACATTTCATTTTGGCAAGGGAGAATAATTTGGTATTAATATATATGATTACCTTGATCAAGATGTTACTGCAGTATATTAGAGTTGCTTTCGCAAACAACTCAAGTAAGGTAAGATGATCAGAAATATTTTCTGCAGCCGGAGTGAGGAGTTTTCCAGGTTGGTGCTTTTTATTTTGAGGTTCTGGCCACTTCCCATGTCCAGAACCGGAACCAGTAATTTCCAACTGTGTGCTAGCGGAGGGACCTTCTTTGCTCCAATTTTCTCCAAAGGTACTAGAATAAGCTTTCTAGTGTAGTGAGAACGTATTGTGTACCGCTGAGGAGAATATCCATAGAATTTGATAGACTAGTTTAACTTGGAACAGTTAACTAGCCAAAACAGGATAAGAGCAGCAATCCGGGGACCTTTGTTAATCAACTTACTAGAGAACTTGGCATTGCTATTATACTTAGCAAGTAATTTCCAAAAAACCGCTTATCCATCGAGTAGTCTCAAAACTACCCAGCAAAATAATTAACCTGCTTTTATTGACAGTCTCTTTAGAGATCTTCGTCTCAGCGGTACACAGTAGCTGTGGTTTTCGTGGCATCATGTAGTAGTCCAGCGAAACTAAGTCTGAACAGCATGTCCCAAGGGTAGTGAAGAAATTTTCATCAGAATATATCAAAACCCTGTGAGCGATTCGCGCTTAATATTGCTTTATCAAAAAGCTTGTAGTTTGACTATCATGATTGCTGCTTTCTTATGAACCGACGTCTTTGATATTTGGAGTGCAAGAAGAGCCATAGTAAAAGAAAGCCGCGGAGTCACTAAATATTTTGAGTAATGTCGAACCGAGTGGTCCTGAGCGGGTGATTAAGTACAGATAGAGATTTCTGAAATTGAGGGGGGACGAGAGAGATTAAGTTCGCCGAAGAAATTAAACAAAATTTCTTCGGCTTTGTAGCAAACTTTAATAAATTTGCTACAAAGGGCTATTTTGAATAACTGCATATAAGCCAATTATGTGCCCCCTACATATTTTGCAATATTAAACATGCAGGCATATGCACGCATTTATATATATATATACAGTAAAACCCCCTACGGGAGATATATAGAACATTTTAAATGCATACTCTCCAACAAAGTTTCAGTGACTTGTGTATTTATTTACGAGACCGCCCACATATTGGCAAAATCAAAAACTATATTTGATCACCCTGTATCATAAAAAGCTGAAAATTATTTGTAACTTTCAGAAAATATTTAACCAGTTATGCTTAATGCCTGTGCATTTTCTTAAAACAAACATGTATATTCATGAAGATGGAAATGTTTCTTTAAGAAAATTCAAATTTTGTCATAATTTTTTTGTTTATAACATACACAATTTTCAGTCAAATTTCACAAGACTTACAGAACATTTGTCAACGTACAAGAAAAATATTATACTTACATTAGAAATTAATATATTGAATAAACGATGAGATATGAGTATTTGAAGAAAATAATTTTTGACTGCGCATGCGCGGAAGACATAAATAATTTTCTTTCATAATTTTCTAGTCAATAGTTTAGGACAACTTTAAAAAAAATACCAGTCGGATATCTTGAAAATTCAGAAAGTTATCGACGATAAGTGAGCCGTATTTCTCTAATTCTCTGCATGTAGCTAGATGATAAAGGTTTTTTTTCCACAAATCGTCATATTCCAAATTACCAAACATCCCTGTTCAGAAAATGAAATATTCCAGATTTATGCAAATAAGGATCAAAAGTATCTGAACACCAGGATATTTTTCTTCCCCTTTAGAGAAGTCATAAACCTTGCTTGGTGCAGAATGACCATTGTCCTTGCGCCATAAAAATACAACAAACCAACAAGAAGTCAAAAATTAGTATGAAGTGGGGCCATATTTTGCTGCAATGACGGCTACCACTCTATCTGGGAGGCTATCTACTAGTTTCTGGAATTTTTCAGTGGGAATTGCATGCCATTCTTGCAAAAGAATATTAGTCAGCTCTTTCGCCAATGTGGGGCATTCTGGCCTAGCTCGCAGTCGACGTTCTAATTCATCCCATAGGTGTTCTATGGGATTTAGATCTGGGCTCTGAGCAGGTCGGTCCAATTCCTCAACATCCATGTCAGCAAACCAGCTCTGTACAGCCTGTGCTGTGTGGATAGGAGCACGATCTTGTTGAAACAAGAATGAACCTACTCCAAACTGTTGCCACAATGTGGGCAGCGTGGAATTGTCCGAAATGTCGAGATAGCCTTCCATCTTCAGAGTTCCCTTCAAAGGAATTAAAGTGCCAAGCTCGAACCATGAGAAACCACCCCAAACCATTATGTTTCCACCACCAAACTTAACTTGCGGCACAATACAGTCAAGTAAAAAGCGTTTACCCAGCATTCTCCACATCCAGTCTCTACCATCTGATTGTCAAATAGTTTACCGTAGTTCATCGCTCCATAACACTTCACGCCACTGCTGCAGGCTCCATGTTTTGCACACTTTGAATCATTGTAAGCGACGCTTGGCATTGATTGCGGTAATGCTTGGTTTATATGCAGCTGCTCGGCCATGAAAACCAAGACTTTGCAGTTCCTGACGAACTGTCTTTGTGCTGACGTTGCATCCAGAGGCATCTTGAAAATCCGCACAATCGGATTTTCCGTCGATTTCATGCGGTTCGCTTTCACAACTCTCTTCAGCACTCTGCGTTCCCTGTCTACTAGACGAAGTGGTCGACCAGGTCGTGGATGCACCGTTGTAGTCCCCGTATGTTCCCACTTTACGATAACAACATTAACGGTGGAACGGGGCACTCGTAACATCACAGAAATCTCACGAACAGATTTTCCACAGCGGTGACAACCAATGACTTCACCACGTTCAAAATCATTTAGCTCGCCCTTTCCTCCCATTTTACTTTTCTAGCTTTGAAATTATAATTGTTAACTCGTCAGACTTCTTTTATACTTGTCTGAGAGCTAGAAATTTGACGTCACTAACAGAATCCACCACGTAGAGAGATGTCCAGATACTTTTGATCCTTATTTGCATAAATCTGGAATATTTCATTTTCAGAACAGGGGTGTTTGGTAATTTGGAATATGACAATTTGTGGAAAAAACCCTTATCATCTAGCTACTTTCAGAGAATTAGAGAAATACGGCTCACTATATCATCGATAACTTTCTGAATTTTCAAGATATCCCACTGGTATTTTTTTTAAGTTGCCCTATACTATTGACTACAAAATTATGAAAGAAAGTTATTCATATCTTTCGCGCATGCGCAGTAAAAAATTATTTTCTTCAAATGCTCATATCTCATCGTGCATTCAATATATTAATTTCTAATTTAAGTATAATATTTTTTTTGTACGTTGACAAATGTTCTGTAAGTTTCGTGAAATTTGACTGAAAATTGTGGATATTATAAGCAAAAAATATGTGACAAAATTTGGGTTTTCTTAAAGAAACGTTTCTATCTTCATGAATATACATGTCTATTTTACAAAAATGCACACAGGCATTAAGCATAGCTGGTTAAATATTTTCTGAAAGTTACAAATAATTTCCAGCTTTTTATGATACAGGGTGATCAAATATATTTTTTCACTTTGTCAATATGTGGGTGGTCCCCTAAATGCATAAGTCACCGAAATTTTGTTGGAAAGTGTGCATTCAAGCATGTTCTATATATTGGCCGTGTAGTTTTGTGGAAATTTGAAAAAAAATTAAACGTTCTCCAAAGTGTCAAAGTGTCCGGATACTTTTGGACGCCTTAGTGTGTATATATATATATATATATATCATCATCATCATATTCAACCATTATCTATCCACTGCTGGATGAAGGTCTCTCCAAATGCTTTCCACACAAGTCTATCCTGAGCAATTCGCTTCCACGTCACCCCAACCTGTTTTCTTATTTCATCCACCCATCTAGTTTGAGGACGTTTTCTAGGTCTTCGGTGGTCTCTTGGAATCCAGTTCAGAATTTCTGTTGTCCATCGTTGATCAGTTCTTCTTGCAATATGCCCAGCCCATCGCCATTTCAGCCCTTTTACTTTAACAATGATGTCCTCTACTCTAGTTTGCTCTCTCACCCAAGTGTTTCTTTTTCGATCTCTCCTAGTTATTCCAAGCATGCACCTCTCCATGCTCCTTTGCGTTGTCTGTAACTTTCGTATTGCTCCAACTGTTAGACTCCATGTCTCTGATCCATAAGAGAGGACTGGCAATACACACTGGTTGAAGACCTTTCTTTTTAGACACAAAGGCAATTTCCCCTTCAGGATAAAACTGTTTCTTCCAAATGCACTCCAGCCAAGTTTAATACGTCTGTTGAGTTCTTTCATAATGTTGCCATCCATTGAAATCAGCTGGCCAAGGTAAATATATGAATCAGCAATTTCTAGCTCAATGTTGTCAACTTGTATTTTTGTTTCCTCTACGAAATTATTGAACATGATCTTAGTTTTTTGTAGGTTCATCTTGAGTCCAACTTCTTTACTTCTAGTTGAGAGCTCCTGTACCATGTCTTGGAGTTCTAATGGGTTCGTTGAAAAAATAACAATGTCATCAGCAAACCGCAAATGATTTAAATATTCACCATTTATTTTTATTCCCTTGTTATTCCAATTTATCTGCTGAAAAATCATCTGTAAAGCTGAAGTAAAAAGTTTTGGAGAAATGGTATCTCCCTGCCTCACACCTTTACCAATTTTGATAGTTTTGGTATCTTTATGTAACCGAAATTTTGCACTTGCATTTTTATACACACGTTTCACCATGTCAATGTACACATCCTCAATGTCTGTTGATCTTAAAGAGTTGATGACTGCTGATGTTTTAATAGAGTCAAAGGCCTTCTCATAGTCAATAAATGCAACACACAATGGAAGTTCATATTCATGTGTTCTTTCAATTAATTCTCTTAATACTTGAATATGGTCCACTGTACTGAATCCACTTCGAAATCCAGCTTGTTCTCTTGGTTGAGCTGCATCTAATTTTTTCTGCAGGCGATGTGTTAGCACTTTTGTGAAGATTTTATAAATAGCAGGTAACAAGCTAATTGGTCGGTAATTTTTCAAATCCTCTTTATCACCTTTTTTATGCAAAAGAATTACTGTTGCAGAATCCCATTGGTTTGGTATGTTACCGCTGTTAAGACATTTGGTAAAGAATTTTGCAAGTATGTCTTCTACATATTCTCCAGCTTCTTTTAGGATATCTAATGTAATACCATCATCACCAGGGGCTCTTCCTTTCTTCATATTTTTTATTGCAAATGAAACTTCTTCTTTTAAGATTTTAGGAGCTGTTCCTTCGACTATTTCAATGTCTTCGTTTAATTCACTGTTACTTTCGTATAGATTTTTGTAGAATTCTTCAACTCTTCTAAGTATTTCTTCCCTATTTCTTGTTACGGTGCCATCCTCTCCTTTTAATGCAATGATGTGTTTCTTCCCAACAGATAAACTTCCTTTAACAACCCTAAGGCTCTTGTTATTTTCAATGGCTTTCCTTACTAGCTCACAGTTGAATTTTCTTATGTCTTCTTTCATGCTTTTGCGCAGAGTTTTACAAAGTTCTATGTACTCAATCCTGGAACTGGTATTTCGATTGTCCACCTTCATATCTCTTCGCCTTTTCATGAGCTGTTTCGTCTTCTCAGATAATTTGCTATTGTGCTTTTTACAGGTTACACCACCAATTTCCCCAGCAGTTTCAACTATTGTCTTAACAATGTTTTCATTTGCTTCTGAGATATCACTTTCATCAATAAGTCCTTCCAGTGCAGAAAAGCGATTTTTTAATTCCAACTTGAATGCCTCGGTATTTACTTTCAGTTTCATTAGATCCACCCTCTTACTTACTTGTTTCCTAATGAGCTTCTGTCGTTCTAATTTAGTATTTAAGTGCACTTTACATCTCACCATTCGATGATCACTTCCAGTATTAAATCTGTTCAGTACACTGCAATCTTCAATAATTGATTTCTTGTTTGCCAGGATATAGTCAATTTCACTAGTTCCCCCATTTGGGTGTTTCCATGTCCATTTTCTTTGCGGTTTCTTCTTAAAAAATGAATTCATGATGCTAAGGTTTTCAGCTTCTGCAAATTCGATGAGTTGATCGCCACGTTCATTCCTTTCCCCATATCCGTATTTACCAACCGATGTCTCTCCTTGTTCCTGTTGTCCAATTCTTGCATTGAAATCCCCCATGATGAGCTTGATATGTTGTTTCCCTTTGGTGTGTAACTCTTTGATTTCTTCATAAAATTCTTCAACCTCTTCGTCGGTATGGCTTGATGTTGGTGCATATACCTGTACTATTTGAAGTTGGTATCGCTGGGTTAGTTGAACAACAAGCCTCGCTGCTCGATCTGATGTACTTTCAACTTCCAGAAGACAGTCTTTAATTCTTTTGTTGATTAAGAAGCCAACACCACTTGTTCTTCCAGTTTCCGTTCCTCTATAGTAAAACAAATGTCCGCTTTTCAGTTCCACCAACTCTTCACCTTTTCTTCTAATTTCACTGAGTCCTACAATGTCCCATTTGATCTTGTCTAGTTCCTCTTCCAATTCCTGAAGTTTTGCTTCAGAAGCAAGGGATCGTCCATTAAACGTAGCCAAGGTCAATAACAAACGGCAGCCTGGGCCATTCCAGTGATTCTTAGCACCCCCTGCTTTCATGCCACACTGACCGCTGCCTTGATCAGGAGCACTCCAGCACCTGGAGACTAGGGGCCATGGTTTCTGGTGTGTCAACATAATGGAGGAATTAGCCATAATTTCACCACGCTGGCTAGACGGGTTGGTGAATTAGCCCTCCCCTTCCGCCTTTCTATCCGTGTAGCAAATATTAATTTGCCACATAAATAGAAAGCTCAGCCTGCACCACTTGAAGGCGGGGTAGGACACTAGGTTACTGGCCTGGCCGGTTCCACACATCGTCACATACGTTCAGCGTGTGATTACCGCTTCCAGTTGAATGCCAGCCTTTTGCAGGCCATATATATATATATATATATATACACACACATATATATATAGCACGTTTAATAGCTGAAAACATGATGACAATGCACAAGTATTATGCAGGTCGTAGGAGAAATTGAATATCTTTACAAAATCCTATTTGTGTAATGTTAACAAAATTAACATAGTAAACATAGCACATAGTAACAAATAAAATAGTTAATAACATTTGAAGTTCGAACATAAAGGGTTCTTTTCCTTCTTAAAAAAAATTCACACTGATATTTAGATCCTCCATATATATAAATATAGGGTATTTCGATTTAGCACTACAGGAATCAAAATTCATTTCAGCCGGCCGGCAAATTATTCTTTAATAAGATGTTTCCATACACACAGTATATTTTTTCTACTTTTTTACAACTAATAAAATAAAGCGCCCAGAATATGTTCACAAAAAAGTTATTAACACTTGTTCCGCAATTTACGTGTGAAGAAGCTCAACATAATAAAAGTAAGATCGAGTGTGTAATTCAATTGATTTATTTGTTGATTCGGTAATTTTAAGTAATTTCCATAATTTTGCGTCGCAACAAACCTCGTAGGGAAAATTTCGAAATCAACGTCGTCTTTTGGAAATGTTAGCAGGCTAAAGGGAATAAAGAATTCTGTCTTCTCAAACAAATGCTGAGTTGATATCTACTATATTTTCTACCGTGAGCACATAATCTTCCCTGACATTATCTGCTGGATGCAACAAAAGTGACATTGATTAGAGACACCTGTAGTTCCCCTGAATCCTGCTTTTTCATGACAACGGAAGAAATACTTTACTGTTGTAAACACAAGCTCGTTTTTGAAACCGAGGAGAAAAAAATCTAACGAAAATAAAACAAAGTTTTTTATCATTATTTATATTTATTTTATATCTATCGAGCCGTAAAGGCACTCCAGTTTTAACGGAGGGTATCCAGTTCCACACTTGGGAAGGGCGATGTCTCTTTTTTGCTGCATAAATAAAGCTGTATTTTGAGCTAAGAACGTGGGCGTCAACAATTATTAGTAATAATATTTACTCTGCTACAAAAATACGTAATATATATACATATATATTGCGGACATTTATTTTATTATAAAGGAAAGGAAACGGGAAGAACAAGTGGTGTTGGCTTCTTAATTAACAAAAGAATTAAAGACTGTCTTCTGGAAGTTGAAAGTACATCAGATCGCGCAGCGAGGCTCATTGTTCAATTAACCCAGCGATACCAATTTCAGATAGTACAGGCATATGCACCAACGTCAAGCCATAACGACGAAGGGGTTGAGGAATTCTATGAAGAAATCAAACAACCAAACCAAACACCAAGGGAAAACAACATATCAAGCTCATTATGGGGGATTTTAGTGCCAGAATTGGGCAACAGGAACAAGGAGAGACATCGGTTGGTAAATATGGATATGGGGAAAGGAGTGAACATGGCGATCAACTCATCGAATTTGCAGCAGCAGAAAATATTAGCATCATGAATTCATTTTTTAAGAAGAAATTGCAAAAAAAACGGACATGGAAACACCCCAATGGGGGAGCTAGCGAAATTGATTATATCCTGGAAAAAAAGAAATCAACTACTGAAGATTGCAGCGTACTGAACAGATTTAATACTGGAAGCGATCATCGAATGGTGAGATGTAAAATGCACTTAAATACTAAACTAGAAAGGCAGAAGCTCATTAGGAAACAAGTATGTAAGAGGGTGGATTTAAAGAAATTAAAAGCCATGAGGCCATTTTATATTTCGTGGGCTCCAGAGCATTTGGAATTTGACCTGTTATTTTATCGCAAAATTGATGCTTATTTTTGGCTTGACGTATTTGTTAGTAAGAAAAATTGTCGCATATGGAATGAGAACAATTCACAAGAAGCACTACAGACTCTCTTATATCCAGCAAAATGTAGCGTTTGGTGCGATTTACCCGTTGGTGGCATCATCGGACGATATTTCTTCAAAAATGAGACCGGAGTCGGCGTTGCGGTCAATGGTGATCGTTACTGCACCATGATCAGTGATAGTTATTTGAAAATATACAGTACATTGATCAAGACGAAATTGGGTTGTAACAGCATGGTACTACGTGCCATACGGAGGCAGCAACCATTGACTTATTGAAGCCAATTTGCCAATAAGTTTATTTCCAGAAATGTACGTGCCAATTGGTCTCCAAGGTCGGGCGATTTGACACCGATGGATTATTTTCTGTGGGGTTACGTGAAGTCAAGCCTTCATACTGATAACAATCGACGCTTTGGAAGATATTGTTCGTAAAATGCAGCCAGGGTTGTTGACAGAATTGACCGAAAAGCGGACCTCCAGAATGTGCTTCATCAAGAATAGCCGCGGTAGACATGTGCCCCAAATAATTTTTAAATGTCAATGTCATGTATTGCTATTTCGAATAAATAAAAATTTTGATGAAATTTGCATTTGTGTTTCTTTTTTTGAAATTTCAAGTTCGATCATGATTCAAAACCCAACCTTCAGTAGTTGGGAAGTGAAACTACAAAAGTGTAACGTTGTGCTTTATTGCCGAGATTCTTGATTGTGTATTCAACTTTTAAATTTAGCTGCTATATTATAAGATGGTAATTTTTCTCAGGCGTATATGACTGAGAAAGATGAAGAATTGAAGAAAGCTAAAAAATTACTAAAACAATGGAAAATGTGATACAATTGTTTGAAGAGAATGGATGAAAATAATGACAAAACTAACGGAAATCAAATTTAATTCTTATTTCGTTTAGTTGACATGCAGATAAACAAAATCTACCGAGTTTTCCATAAAGAAGTATACAATTTCCAATTTTATTTTCATTGAAATTGCAACAGCTAGAACTTTAATTATTTTTCTAATTATGTGCCAACAGTCAACGCTTTTTTCCTGAATAGACAGCCTGTCTCCACGTGCAAAACAGAAATAAAAGAGAGCGTAAGTACGTCTCATAGAGCGTAATAGACACCGAAAACAACAGTGATGTCATTGGGGCAGCACTCGCATTCCTTTTAAGGCTCTATTTCAGTGATAAGTCATTATTTCATGTTTTCGGAGAAGATAAGAAGTATAACTATCAAACTTGGTGCAATGAGAACCCCTATGTAGTCATAAAACATGAAAAAGATAGCTCGAAGATATCGAATAGATCGAAGACTTTTATTGTGATGTAATGGCAGAATGCATTGGCGTACACAGCGCTTGTTGATAGTGGTTGTAACCCCCATTGCAATGAAATTTTATATATTTAACATAGGAATATGTGAGTTGTAACTCTGTAACCCCTCCCCCCCACTATTGAGCCTATAACACCTCCCTTACCAACTTTCTGGTACGCTTATCGCAGAATGTTAAATCTGGTGCAATGTAAATCCCCATATTGTGATAGAATACGAGACAGATAGCTCGAAGGTTAACCTTTAGTGTAGCGCAATGGCAGAATGTTAAATCTGACGCAATATAAATCCACATGTAATCACAGAACACAAGACCGATAGCCCGAATGTTAATATTTGGAGCGATGTAATGGTAGATACGCTTACTGGACACTTTTTCTTCGTTTGAAACACTGTTACTGACACAACGTATTTAAACACGTTGAAGCATTTTGCAATACAATAATTTTAGGGCATCTGAAACACCATTTTTTGGCATGACGTTGTACATTCGCATTCGTCTTTGGATATTCGAAGCTGTTTGCACAAGGCGATTCCCAAGGCGATAGATTCACATGATGGCCCTACAAAATAGTCACCCCATTATACTGACATTACCCCGTGCGATTTCTTTCTTTAGGGATTTATCAAGGACATCGTGTACAAAATAAATGTATCTTTTCTTGATATGCTTAAACAGCGTATTCACGAAGCCTTCCTCAGTGTCACAGCAGACATTTTGCAGCAAATGTGGACGGAACTAAACTTTTTGTTTACACACTATCATAAGAACAAAAAAACGCACGTGGAGACATTCTAATATGCAGAAAAAGGCTTTGGCTGTTGCCACGTGATTAAACAAATATGGTTCCAGCTTTTGTAATTTCGATGCAAATAAACATTAAAGTTATATACGTCTTTCCTAACACCCTCTACTTTCGTGTAAAGATGGAATTTGATATTCGGATGTAATGAGAAAAGCTATAAAAATTAATCATATATTTTTAGTGACAAAAATTCACAACTATTTATACTTTTTCACAAGTGCGCTAATTCTTAGATATTCTTACATTTCCCCCTCCATCACTGCCCTTAGAAGAAGTTATTTACATATGTTGCGGTACACTAAATTATTACCCAGAACTCGCCTGCTCATTACCACTCTTGTCAGAAACTTTGAGTTATTTAGAGTTTTCTCCATGCGGATGCGGACGCAGTCAAAAATACATGAATTCACTTGCAGTAGGTAGAACAGCATAACGTAACTCATGTAAATTGCGTAATTGAAATATATTTTGCGAACTTACAAAATTCAAAAATGTATAAAATTATATATTTTATGTATTTATAGATATATTATAGAAATACATTTCGTTCATTACGTGCAAAATGTTTTAGAAAATTTAAGCAATTTCCTTCTTGGATTTAAAGGAGATTTAAATCGTATTTTTGAAACAGGTGCTGAATTTTCAGTCAGCAAATATTTCATTTTATTTATGCATAAACGTCTTTATCCCTTATTTCGAAAAGAAATGCGCCAATCTTCAATCTCCTTGGAGATTACTGTTATCGCACTTATCGAAAGCAAATATCGCATTTTCTTAAAAAACAGAAACAAACCCCGCATGCAAATGTCACTTATTTCACAAACGGAATTTATTTCTTGGAAACATGTTCTTTTTCTTTTTGTCTGAATTCGCCGAATTGGGATTTTTGGCTTTATATGCTTAATACAACTGAATACGTACACCCGCATATTGGCTGAACGATATAGCAGTTCAAATTTTATTGTATAACGCTGTCCTTACATTTCTGAGAAAACATTTTAGTCAACAGAGATATGTTTTCTTTTTAGTAGATATATCTTGTTATTTATTTGTTACTTTCTTTTCACTGTCTTCCCCGTTTTCTTCTTAACAACGTTTTTGTTTCAAACGATCTTTATGTATTGACCCAGTATTTTATATTAACTTCTTTGATACTTTGCGTAAGTATAGAGCACGATGATAATAAAATTTTCCAAAGTATGGATTTTAAAATACCGCGAATATATCCACATGTGACACTAAATATTCGAAAAGGAGAATCATAAATAGAGCATTTCGCTTTCCCTAAATGAAGGTTGACAGCATTGGCGTAATAAGAGATGGGTTACAGGAAGTGTGGTATTTCCCAATAAGTTAAGCTGAAGACTAAGGCGGCAAAATTTGAGAGGCGGCATCAAATTATAAAACTTTTTTTTTGCCAGTATGTTTTCTAAAATGAAAGCAAATATGTATTTGGTAGGTGTGGCAAGAACCAAGGGCCGGCCCTGGACGAAGTGATAGCCTCCGCCATTCAAAAGCCCTCTCAAACTTACAGACTTTTAGATCTAGCTTAACACAAACCTCCAAACCGTGCTTTTGACGTCGCAAGTTCTGACTGAAGCTCTTTGCATCACAACGGACAACGCGACAATCCGGTACCAACGAGTTTTGTATGCTCGTTGCCTTCTTGACTGATAAAGTTGGAGAAACGACGTACAATCTATGTGGAATTGAATGAAAATACTTCCGCTTTTATAAAGCTAAGAGAGTGAAGTTCTTAAGGAATAAGATTAAAGGCAACGTGTCTTCACAAATGCTACCCTGACGACATACAGCAAAACATTGTCGATGAATGCATGCATTTGCTCGAACATCTTAAGTTGAAAGAAAATTCTTCCGTAAAAGCGCGTAAGTTATGTAACTGGTGCGCGAAAATGGCAAGCACGATGTATATATATCCCGATGTTGATGTCGCAATTAGAATATTTAGGAGTATGGCAGCCACAAACTTGTCTGCGAAACGATCTTTTTCTTGCCTTAAGTGAATTAAAAACTACCTGTAATCAGCCATGTCTGAAGATAGATTGAATTCATAAGCGATTTTGTGTATTGAGTGTGATATAACAAAATCAATATCATACTATGATATTGATTTTTTCAGATTTGATTAGATGTTTTGCCGATAAGAAAGCTAGAAGTCATGCTTTCCATGTAAATACCAGTGTGCTTGACAGGCTTTTATTTATTTAATTTTTATTTTTTTTTGCCGAAATTAAAATTTATTTCTGTAAAACTGAAGAGGATTTATTATATACCAAAAAGAAATAATACTGCAATATAAGTTAATATTGTTTATTTTTCAATTCATGAGTTTATTTTCAACATTTTTACTGTCAATACAAAATTTTATAGTATATACGAGGGTTGGAATGTTAATAGTGGTAACTTTAGCAACGTCTGTTGTGTTAATAGTTCGAATGGACCGGTCTACTGTCTGAAGAATCTCTGGAACAGTTCTGAAGCGAATACCACGAAGTGGTTCCTTCATCTTAGAAATCAAGTCATAGTCACAAGGACTCAAGTCCGGGGAGTATGACTTGATTCCTTAGATCAAGGAACCTTCATGGCATTCGCTTCAGAACTGTTCCAGAGATTCTTCAGGCAGTAGACCGGTCCATTCGAACTATCAACACAACAGGCGTTGGTAAAGATATCGTACAAATTCCAGATCGATAGCAACGGGTTGTGCACTATGCAGGTGACTACATTTAGGGGCAGTAAAACTTGGTAACATGCATCCATTTTGTGTCAACTGTAAACAAATAGTTGCCACTATTAAAGTTCCAACCCTCGTATTAAATGTAGCAATTTTTATGTATCTACCACAGATAGGGGGCAGTCGGGTAAGAAGGGGCGGCAAAAAGGACGTAGCCAAGGGGCAGCAAAAAGACGTAGTAAGGGGCGGCAATATGGAAATTCACCCATAGAAAATATTAAGCTCCATCTCCTATTATCAACTATAAATGATGAATAGTGAACTATAAATCAATACCATATGGGAAGCATTGGGTTTTACTTCCTCCCTCTAGACTTCAAAGTGAACTATGCCAGCCTGTGAGATAATGCGTTCATTCATTTATTTATTTCGCCAAGACGCACAATTATACACACAATCGAATATATTGTATTGGATGTGATGAATTGATATCTTGGCAGGCGACCGGAGAAAAATGTCGATATAAAAGCGGATTGACAAGTCTCGTCCCCACCCCGTCTTCCTTCACGAGTTTCGGTCCCACCCCGTCTGCCTTCACGAGTCTCGGCGCCAATACTCTCCCTCAATTTTCGCCAAACAGTGATGTTTTCCTTCTAAATGACATCAAATCCCGATATTAAACTCTTCTGCACACATTTAATAACGCAAGGTTCTTTGTTGGAGATCTTCAAATAAATACTTAAAGAAGATGACTTCGAATGACAAATCCACTAAAAGGAAAAGGGAGAGAGAAATGTTATATTCTACTGATTTTTGAATAAGAATAATGGACTTACAAATGTTTTAATAATTATTCGGTAAAGCCGAATATTACTTCTCTTCATCCATTTTCCCATGTTCGTATGGGGTATGTTTACTATCATTTAAAAGTCAGGGGAGAGATTCAACATGGTTCTTTTAATTTCGTTCATTGAGAAAATTGTGCTTGAAAATTTGAATAAAATTGTTAAAAAACTTTTTTTATTTACATATTAGATGTATTTTCTATCGCTTGCCAAAAGTTTGATATCCAACTGCAATTTGTTGAAACTTTGTTTGTTTGTTTGTTTGTTTGGCTTTTTTATGGCGCAAGAGCATCTGGGCTATACTGCGCCACTTCCAAACTTTCAAAAAATCATTCTTTTTTATTATTTTAAAAAATTCTCCAAAATCTCCTGAACCTTTTAAGACAAACCACATAAAAAACACTGAAAAATGAGCTCATGGTAAGCAAAGATGTAAAGTGCTCTAATATAAATAAAACAACTTAAGCGACCTAAATTTGTTATCTTACTGAAACTTTAAATGCATTTTTCTCGAAAGTCATTATTTTAAACTTTCGTGCAGGATATTTCAAAAACCGTTCAAAATGTTGTTCTAAAATTTGTCACTATTTTTTATATTAGTTCTTCATTATGACACAAATCTCGAAAATATAAATTATATGATACCAAATTTTATAATTCAAACTGTATGAAAATTATGAAATTTTAGTTTTTAAATATGTATTAAAAAATCAAAAATTATATTAATTGGTTCAATATTAGGTTCAAAGAAAAAGTACACTATTTTGTAACAATCCTGTAAAAAAAAAGTAATTAATATGAAAAATAATACATGATCACGTACACAATTCTACATGTGCTAATTATTTTAAAACATGCGTATATTAAAATAATTATAAAAAAATAAAACAATATTTATCAAACTTGTACCCTGCCTTTATATCCAGAATATAATGTGTGTTTGAAAAAATCAATCAATTCTCTATAATGGTTTTTAAGAAAATTATTTTTTACTAACAGTTAAAATTTTCATATTATTCAGACTTTCAAAGTAGGGAAACCCCTTAAATTTAAATAACAAATTTAAATGAAATCAAATAGCGTTAGCTCCTTTTTTATAAAAGCACTGCGAAAGTCTTAATGACGAGGAAAATAAAAAGCGTCAGAAGAAAAAACTAATTATTTACAGTTTTTCAATTATGCGAAGACAAATATCAGAATCTCCGTTTATTTAAAAATTAACTTCTTTATGAGATATTGATTTATTAAACTTTTAAAGCTTTCACTGAATTCCTGGCAAATGATTTAAATTCCTCTTTCAAATTATATTTGAGTTGCTTAGGACATTTTAAAATTTTCTCGTCTAAAATAGCGCTGTTTTAAATTTTTAATGAGTTGTCTGCTCATTAGGTAGAAACTTTAATTAAATTTAATGCATTTTTATGTCCGCGAGCAAATTTGAATCTGTGAATTCCCATCACGTATGTGAATTTAATTCTAAATGTAAATTTCTGAAATAAAGGAAAGAATGATCCAGACATTTAGATCAATATGTAATGCATATAATATGTGGATGCAAGTAAGGCGCGAGTATCAAAATAAGGTTTTAATAGTAGTAAACTGAGATATGGAACTGATTCGTTAATTAGCATCATTTTCTGTGAATATTCCTTTAAAGTAACTAGCTGAGCAAAAATTAACTTCCCCAGAATCGATGCATTTTACAGTCCATAATAATTTTACGATAGTTTCTTCATATTCCTCTATATATTATAAATATGCAAGAACCTATTTAGCGTTAGACAAAAATTTCTTACGTTTCGTCTCTTGCTTAATATTTTGAAATTAGTTGAAACCTAGTTAGTTCGACCTAGCACTTACCAGGGAAATTGACGAATTCTTCAACAATTATGTTTCGTCCGTTTGTTCAATTATAAAATCAGTTTCATGGACAAAGAGCGTTCAGAATATGCCATCTTGAAGGTGATATAGAGCGGCGGTCGCCAACCTTTCGGGCCTCACGGGCCACTAAATTCATAATTTTAAATCCCGCGGACCACATTTCGTGAATTTAGTGCAATATAAAGGTGGAAATTGTCATTCAGAATATGAGAATTTCTTAGAATATTATTTTTGTTTTATTATTAATAAAACATTAAAAATGCAAATAATGTCCAGATTTTTCTGCGGACCACCGGTTGGTGCCGGCTGATTTAGTGATAGAATACATGGCCTGAACAAAAACGTGTACATTCAATTTAAAAGTTAATGATAGTACTATGAACCGACAGAACTAACATAGGCACAACTTGGAGATGTAAATTTAGAGGGAAAATACACTCTATAACAAAACAAAATCGACGCACCAAGAAGGAATTGTCCGATTGTAATGAAATTTCGTATGCAACGACATTTTGACCGAACATGCAAATGATTAAAATTTGGTGTCCAATGAATGAATAGCGAGAACTCCAGCGCATCGGAACTGCGCATTCAGCAGGTGTATATAAGGAGCGATTCTCAATATGTGGTCAAAATTTCTGTTGCATTTTGACTGCGGATATCTTACGTCGACTGTAACAATGACTCGCCGAAAGATTCGTGCTCATTACGAGCATATGTCAGAG
The DNA here is from genome assembly GCA_006491805.2 of Dysdera silvatica. NCBI lineage: Eukaryota > Metazoa > Arthropoda > Arachnida > Araneae > Dysderidae > Dysdera > Dysdera silvatica. Next base: position 169,915,185 of record QLNU02014802.1, on the reverse strand, counting down.
TTTGAAAGAGGCTGGTTGGACGAATCGAAGAATCGCTGGACATGTGGGTCGAAGCGATGCGGCGATTGGACGGTGCTGGCAAGAGTGGGTCAACAACGGCAGATGTCAGCATCGGAACGACAACGGTCGACATAGGGCCACACCAGAATGGAAAGACAGAGCAATTGTCAGAGCAGCTGTCACAGCACCGGATTTGTCATTATCAACTATCCAACGTGTGGTCCGCACACATGTGTCCAACATGACCCTCTGCGGACGACTGAGAGAGCGGAATTTACGCTCGCGCCGACCGTTACGTCGCTTACCTCTCACGCCTTTACACCGTCAAGTCCGATTACAGTGGTGCCGGGCTCGATCAACTTGGAACTGCACTGACTGGGGACGTACAGTTTTTAATGACGAGTCCCGTTTCCAACTGTGTCCTGACGACAACCGCAGACGTGTCTGGAGACGTCCAGGGCAGCGTGGGGATCCTGCCCTTACTATCGCACGCCACACATACCCACAACAGGGTGTTATAGTCTGGGATGCCATCTCCTTTGATAGCCGGACCCCTTTGGTGGTCATTTCTGGCACATTTACATCACAGCGGTACGTAGACGACATTCTACGACCGGTTGTGTTACCGTTCTTTTTGCGACACCCTGGACTTACGTTTCAACAAGACAATGCCCGGCCGTACACGGCACGTGTTGCTATGAATTGTCTTCAAGCTTACCCAACACTTCCTTGGCAAGCTAGGTCTCCTGATCTCTCTCACATAGGGAACATTTGGGATACTATGGGAAGGCGATTGCAACCATCCAGGAATGTTGACGATTTAGCCGGACAGTTGGAGATAATATTTAAAACAAATTACACACAAACGCAGTTTAATTTGAGCAGGAGAGACATTTTACAATTGTTTCGGTGGAAAATCAAGCGTCCACCATCGTCAGAAATTCGTCCAAACTGATTTGTTGCCACTAAACCAAAAACGAAAAAGTGAACTGTTCACTTTTTCGTGTACTCTACATTACAGGTTATTATGTATCATCACGCTTTATTTATTTTTATATACGAGCAATTACTTGTAGTATGCCAATTACGAAAGATAATCGTAATAAAATGGCTAATAGTTTCATATATATTCACGGGGCTCATATGAGTACTTTTACGGTGGGGCTAAGAAAAATTACTAAATCCTTCTCAAAAATTTTAGTGATTGTACAAAATGCTAAAGTGGTACAAAAATAATTGATACCTTATTTTAAAATGTGGCTGTAAAATTTTTTAAAGCAAATGCATAGAAGTATCGGGCAAATCAAATTTGTGAACGGATAGGGGGTTCCAGCCCCTCCTAACCTTTCAAAATATATGGGCGCCCATGTATACATTAGATGTTCTTAAATTATGGTGTGTGTGTTTACCAGGAGGAGTGGCATTTGCTAAAATGGCAGCAAGATGTTTTTTGTATATGTAATTAATTATATTTTGAATTTAATTAAATGATGTCTAATGTGCCTAAGAGCTAATATTTGTTCATACTGATTCATACATTTACAATCCTTTTAAATAAGCTATTTTCTTGAGTAAGATCATTCTAATTTTGACAACATATTCCTTTTCTAATAAATGAAACATTTAAATATCCATATTTTGGCCTTTAATAGATATATTCTTCCCTCATTGGAATTCGCATCTCCAGTGTGGAATCCTTATAAACGTAGAGATATTAGGATCATGGAGTTCCTCTCAGAAGATTTACTAACTGTTTACCTGGATTGAGGGGTATTTCTTATGGCGACCATTTGGCTCTATGTGGGGTTCATTCATGCGAATGGCGTCGACTTGTAATTGATTTGAAGCTATTCTATAAATTGATCCGCGATATGATATATTCTGATCACGACCGACCTCTGATAGCTATGGCCTCTCCTCGGGTTTCAAGGGGCTATCCTTAAAGGGTCGTTATTCCAACTGTAAGGTTAAATTCCCATTTTTATTACTATATAAATAGAGTTGGACGTATTTGGAACGTATTGCCCGCTGAGCCTGTATGTTACTGTGAATTTATATCTGCTCTGGACATGACTGACTTTTCTCAATTTTTACATTGTTTTCCTTTTTAGGATTTTTAGGTAGGATTTTTATTGTGTACTATTCTTCATGTACTTTTGTTCTATCTTGTGATTTTGATTTATTAATCGATTTTACTCTCAGTTTAAATATATATATATATATAAGGTTTTCCTCGCCCATTCTTGGCGGAAACAGGCTTTGGGACGGGCAGAGCGCCATGTTCCCAAGCCTCTTTTTACATCACTTCTTAATGTGCCATGTCTAGAAACTTCCTGACAATGTGACACGTGTTTAGGATTGTGGCTTTTTGTATTTCAATGTAGGTGTTTGGGTCAATGTTGAGTATCTCCAAATTCGTCGCAAGCGTTTTTGGTACTATCCCTGTTGCTGAGATGACTAACGGGATGATGAGGATCTTTTCCATACCCCATATATCTCGTACTTCATGTCTGAGATCTTGGTACTTGGTGATTTTCGTTGTGTAGGTTGTCTGTATGTTATTGGTGTTGGGTACTGCTATGTCGATTAAGTACGTGGTCTTATTCGATTTATCGACGAGGGTTATGTCAGGACGGTTATGTGGGACTGTCTTGTCTGTTATGATTGCTCTATCCCAGTAAAGCTTGTGTGTTTCGTTCTCATGCACGGTCTCTGGCTCATATTTGTAGTACGGGCATTTTTCTGTCAGAAAGCCAGCATTCGCTGCCAATTTCTGGTGGACTATTTTCGCTACTTGATCGTGTCTATGTTTGTAGTCTGACTGCGCAAGGATCTTGCATCCTGCCATCACGTGTTGGATTGTCTCCGATGCCGCATGACAGTGTCTGCATTTGTCGCTTTCTATGTCTTTTCTCTGGATGAATTTCTGATTGTTCCTTGTTGCGATCACTTGGTCTTGGATGGCTAGCATGAATCCTTCTGTCTCTGGCTGGAGAGTGCCTTTGGCCAGCCAAGAATTTGATGCCTTTTTGTCAACGTGTGGTTGTTGCAGGTCATTGTAGTGCCTGCCATGTAATGGTTTTCCGGCCCAAGTTCTCAGTTTCTGTTCGTTGGCTGTTTCGAGGACACGCTCTTCGGTACTACACAGGTTTAGTGGCGTGTAATTTGCATCTGCTTGTATTATGGCTTGGATGAGTGGCGATCGGGGACTCTTCAACTGGAAGTATTGCCTCATGCTCTGGATCTGCTTGTCATGTAAGTCTTTGAGGTCCGCTTGTCCGCGTCCTCCTTCTTCCCGGGGTAGTGTTTGCCGTTCAATTGCCGTTGCAGGGTGTAGTTGTCCGGCTCTTCTCTGGATGGTTCTCATTTTCCGCTGGAGTTGTTCTAGTTCAGTGTTGGACCATTTGATGATCCCGAAGGAGTAGGTGAGCACTGGTACCGCATATGCGTTAATTGCTTGCGTGGTGTTCTTCCCGCTCAGTTTCGTCTTCACAATGCTTCTAAGTCTTTCTTGGAATGCTTGCGTGAGCTGGACTTTGACTTTCTTGTGCTCCTGCTGCCGTTTTTGCATTATCCCTAGGTATTTGTAGGTTTCGCCCTCGTCCAAGGTCTTCAGTAGTCTCCCGTCTTCGAGTTCGATGCCTGGTAAATCTTCTTTGCTATTCTTCTGTATTTTGCACTTATCGAGGCCGAATTCCATTCCTATGTCCTTGGAGAATGTCTCTGTTATACTGATGAGTTGTCGGAGTTGGGTGATTGTTGGCGCGTATAGCTTGATGTCATCTACGTACATGAGGTGGGAGACTTTATGTAGGTTTCTCTTGTCTTTCTTCAGCATGTATCCGTATTTACTTGTGTTCAGCATCCTTGACAAGGGGTTTAACGCCAAGCAGAACCACTGGGGGCTTAGTGCGTCTCCTTGAAAGATTCCGCGGCGGATGGGGATCTCGGCCGTTTCTATTTTACTGTCTGGCGTGTTTAGCTGTAACCGGGTTCTCCATTGTTTCATGCTGCTCTGTAGGAATCGGATGATTGAGGGATGCACTTTGTATATGCTGAGTATTTCAAGGAGCCACGAGTGCGGAACAGAGTCGAAAGCCTTCTTGTAGTCTATGTATGCGGTGTTGAGTTTTCGCTTTTGTTTTCTTGCTTGTTCCAGGATAACTGAGTCGATGGTAAGCTGCTCTTTACATCCCAGAGTCCCTTTCTGGCATCCCTTTTGTTCTTCCGTCATTAAGTTGTTGCTTTCGCTGTGCCGGCTTATTTTTTCAGAGATGCACC
>QLNU02014802.1:169877114-169905759 GCA_006491805.2 Dysdera silvatica | reverse complement strand
TTAGAGAGTTGATGACTGCTGACGTTTTAATAGAGTCAAAGGCCTTCTCATAGTCAATAAATGCCACACACAATGGAAGTTCATATTCATGTGTTCTTTCAATTAATTCTCTTAATACATGAATATGGTCCACTGTACTGAATCCACTTCGAAATCCAGCTTGTTCTCTTGGTTGAGCTGCATCTAATTTTTTCTGCAGGCGATGTGTTAGCACTTTTGTGAAGATTTTATAAATAGCAGGTAACAAGCTAATTGGTCGGTAATTTTTTAAATCCTCTTTATCACCTTTTTTATGCAAAAGAATTACTGTTGCAGAATCCCATTGGTTTGGTATGTTACCACTGTTGAGGCATTTGGTAAAGAATTTTGCGAGTATGTCTTCTACATGTTCTCCAGCTTCTTTTAAGATATCTAATGTAATGCCATCATCGCCAGGGGATCTTCCTTTCTTCATACTTTTTATTGCAAATGCTACTTCTTCTTTTAAGATTTTAGGAGCTGTTCCTTCGACTATCTCAGAGTCTTCGTTTAATCCACTGTTTCCCTCATACAGCTTTCTGTAGAATTCTTCAACTCTTCTAAGTATTTCTTCCCTATTTCTTGTTACAGTGCCATCCTCTCCTTTTAATGCAATGATGTGTTTCTTCCCAATAGACAAACTCCCTTTAACAACCCTAAGGCTCTTGTTGCTTTCAATGGCCTTCCTTACTAACTCACAATTGAATTTTCTTATATCTTCTTTCATGTTTTTGCGCAAAGTTTTGCAAAGTTCTACATACTCGATCTTGCGACTGGTATTTTGATTGTCCACCTTCATAAGTCTTCGCCTTTTCATGAGTTGTTTCGTCTTCTCAGATAATTTGCTATTCTGCTTTTTACATATTACACCACCAATTTCCCCAGCAGTTTCAATTATTGTCTTAACAATGTTTTCATTTGCTTCTGAGATGTCAACTTCTTCAATAAGTCCTTCCAGTGCAGAAAAGCGATTTTTTAATTCCAACTTGAATGCCTCGGTATTTTCTTTTAATTTCTTTAAATCCACCCTCTTACATACTTGTTTCCTAATGAGCTTCTGCCTTTCTAGTTTAGTATTTAAGTGCATTTTACATCTCACCATTCGATGATCACTTCCAGTATTAAATCTGTTCAGTACGCTGCAATCTTCAATAATTGATTTCTTGTTTGCCAGTATATAGTCAATTTCGCTGGTTCCTCCATTGGGGTGTTTCCATGTCCATTTTCTTTGTAGTTTCTTCTTAAAAAATGAATTCATGATGCTAAGATTTTCAGCTTCGGCAAATTCTATGAGTTGATCGCCACGTTCATTCCTTTCCCCGTATCCGTATTTACCAACCGATGTCTCTCCTTGTTCCTGTTGTCCAATTCTTGCATTAAAATCTCCCATGATGAGCTTGATGTGTTGTTTCCCCTTGGTATGTAGCTGTTTGATTTCTTCATAGAATTCCTCAACCTCCTCGTCGGTATGGCTTGATGTTGGTGCATATGCCTGTACTATCTGAAGTTGGTATCGCTGGGTTAGTTGAACAACGAGCCTCGCTGCTCGATCTGACGTGCTTTCGACTTCAAGAAGGTAGTCTTTAATTCTTTTGTTGATTAAGAAGCCAACACCACTTGTTCTTCCAGTTTCCGTTCCTCTATAATAAAACAAATGTCCACTTTTAAGTTCCACCAACTCTTCACCTTTTCTTCTAACTTCACTGAGTCCTACAATGTCCCATTTGATCTTGTCAAGTTCTTCTTCCAATTCTTGAAGTTTTGCTTCAGAAGCAAGGGATCGTCCATTATACGTTGCCAAGGTCAATAACAAACGGCAGCCTGGGCCATTCCAGTGATTCTTAGCACCCCCTGCTTTCATGCCACGCTGACCGCTGCCTTGATCAGGAGCACTCCAGCACCTGGAGACTAGGGGCCATGGTTTTTGGTGTATTAGCATATTGGAGGAATTAGCCATCATTTCACCACGCTGGCTAGACGGGTTGGTGAATTAGCCCTCCCCTTCCGCCTTTCCATCCGTGCAGCAAATATTAATTTGCCTCTTGGATAGAAAGCCCAGCCTGCACCACTTGAAGGCGGGGTAGGACACTAGGTTACTGGCCTGGCCGGTTCCACACATCGTCACATACGTTCAGCGTGTGGGTCTCCTTCCAGTTAGATACCAGCAACCCTTTTGCAGGCCATATATATATATATATATATATATATATATCCATCTGAGTTTTAATAAATTATTATTATTATTATTATTATTATTATATGTATTTACCCGCAAAATGCATAATACACTAAGCATACAGACCACATTTTTATTTATATACTAAAGGATTTTATGTGAGAGAGGGCGGGATACCAGAGTAGCATCTAGGCGCAGCATTATTATTTATAATATAAGCAGTGTATATTATTTACCACTTTATATACTATCACATTTTAGATGCTTATTTTGTTTTCATGATTTAATTCTTAGCAATCGCTCGCATTAAAATATGGAAATTAGGAATGGCTATTCATATTCAGGGGGCTCAGGACGTGAAGGGGGCATACCTTAACCAGCTTCATGAAATCATATAAAATTGTTTCAGTACAAAAACGCGTACATTTTTACGAAATGGACGATTCATGAATATAAAGCACGGAGGTGTAAATTATCGCATAAAATTGTAATATTCGCACAAATGCTTTAAAAAATCGTAGATACGTAGATTATATCATGATGAGTATAACCAGCGGGATTCACTGCGCAAAGGAATATTAAAACGTAAATTAATACAAACGTAGTTATGTCAGCTGGAAAGTTGTTTTTACAATTGTGTCGGTAGGGAAAAAACGTTCTGCTTTCGTCAGAAGACCCTCCAGATCGGACGTGCATGTGTGATCCATGCGTTCTGATGAAAGCAAAAAGTTACCTTTCCAACTCAGTTGTTAAAACGACGTGCACATAACTACGTTTGTATTAATTTACCTTAGTGATGAGTTGTTCAACAGACTGAATTTGTCAGTTTGGAGTTATAAGATAATTGGGAAACAATAAAGCCTGTGGAGAATATGTGGCAGCCAAGGAAGGGGATCCCATCTGATTGAGCGGAAATTTTGTTCTAATTGGAAGTGGTTCTCTCTGTATTGGAGAAACAGGTCGTCCGGTTGATGCATATCGACAGTATTGGGATTTATTAACGAGATTATTCAGCCGGATAATAACACATTTCCAAGTTTTCTAATTAAAGACGATTAAGCACCGGTACAGAACATGGCATCCTATTTGACGAATTGGGTCCCTTTTGTGAGAGTAAGGTTATTCTTGTGAAATCGATTTATCAAAACAAATATCGATATACAGTATGCAACGAGCCTTCATATCGAAAATTCGATACAACGCGCACGATTGTTTAGTTAAAAGGCGAGCAGTAATTCAATGGAATATCTACATGATAGTTGATTTAATTTGAGTGGAATTATGTTAGATATTCCATATTGCTCTTTAAGAGCAAATATCAAAGAAATTTATTTTCCAGTAAGCACAGTGCACCTTAGAGAGATAGATGCAAAATAGTCTATAAAATTCTAAAACATGTAGAATGTTATAGAAATTACGATTTTGATTACCAAATTACAGACCTAATTACATGAGTACAAAAATTATTGGGAAATGGGTCCTTCTTAAATATAGCGATTAAATCTTCTACAAAAAGAATCTTTTGATTACATGGATTGAAATAAAATGGAAGTAGTTTTATTTCGGCTTTTTTGTTCCTCAAAGCATAATTTTCTGTCTTATCAAATTTCACTCAGACAAATAAGTGAACTGAAATTTATATGGTAATTTGTGCTGCCATGAACGAGTCATCCTTAAAGATTTAATTTGACAATTGCTTCATGTCAAAGAACTTAAAAAAATATAACTGAGCTATTCAACTCACACTGAAAGGTACCGGTTAATTGTCTTGAGATACGAGTTCAAAAATCACGCATTTCAGAAAGCTAGTAAGGTTAGTTCCTTTAGATTTTCACGTTTGAATTGAAACTACACTTCATGCTACAGATATTGGACACTGAATTTCTCAGACATTACTAAGAGTTAAGAAATATTTATATTTAATGTAATATATTTCTGAGTTCTTCGCCGTAGGGCCCAAATATCTGTAAGTAAGACCCATTATTCTAACTTATGAGGATTTCCATTACTTATAAAATAACTCATAGGGAATTGGAACAGGAAATTTAAAAATCTATTGTAAAAATATAAATTGTAAAACCGAAGCAACATTCCGCACCTTGGCCTTCTAATGTACCGTATTTTTAAAATAATGACCTATATTTCTATCCCTCCTAGTTAAATATTGCTCGAATTTTAATCAGCAACTTTTTTTTCTTTGGTATTGCTTTTCTAATGCTAACTAAATAATTTGCGAATAATGGGGGATTAGCGAAAAGCTGGAGAATAAAAACGTAATTAGGTATTTTGGAGTAAAGGAGGAGTTTTATTTCAGTTGCATGTTGGGAGTCTGGTTCTGTTGTAAAAGAAAAGGGGCTGTCAAACCTAGAGCAAATTATCGGCTTTGGATAACAAATTTTCCTAGATAACGTTTCCTGCATTTAATCCAATAGCCCAACATCTACCGATATTCTAAGGCATTATCGTATATCGATGCGAAAGAAAGCGATTCGAACGGTGCTTGAAACCATATCGCTTAACTTTAATCATTATCAAATTTAGATGCCACCATCGATGTTATAACGATTCGATATCTTGACGTCAAAGAACAGTAGTGCGAAAGCACTTTGGCTTTGTTCGATAATGGATTATTCGGATTTTAATTATAATTATTATAATTAGTAATTAACAAATTATAATAAATATTAATTTTATTAATTACAATAAGTAATGAACTAATAACTCTAAGTTAATTACTTGCTGTCATCTCCGTACGTAACTACATAATTTTCAGCATAGTGGAAGAAAATTTGTGTATATATACTTACTTAGACCCACTTAATCTGTCCTGATTTCCCTTTCCATGGAATGTAAACATGCGAATACTGTCTTGCGCTAAATTCTATTAACAAAAAATCTGTGCTTTCCAAAATGTACAGTGTGTCATGTATGTCAGTTGTTTAGTGTCATGAGTACTTGGGTGCACATTGGTTGCTTAGTGTATTAAGTATATGGAATAGCACTGGCGTATGCTTATAAAATATGTGCTAATGTCTTGTATTGTATTGGTGTATTCGATAAAATTTATGTATTGAATTCAGTTAGTTTGTATTATGTATTTTTTATGTTCGAAAAGGGCGAATTCCTTTAAAATTCTGAAAATACTTGAAACATCTTCGTAATTACTAACTGTTTTCAGTCAGTCATTACATCATCAAACGGAATTATACACTTTCATTCGTTACGTTCATAACAGTGTAAAGAAGGTGAAGAGAGAAGTTTAATGAATAATAAGAAGTAATGTCATTGTATTCCGATATCACGTCATGAGATTTTATTGAAAAAAAATCCGATTCTATTGATATCGTCAAAAGGAATATTAAAAATGATAATATTTTTAAATTTGTTTATTGTCGGAAAAATTCAGAAGTGCCTATTGAATTTTCTGTCTCGTTCTGCCTTAGAATGCTTATTATAAAATTCGTATTAGTCATTAGTCATAAAAATAAAGCCAGCAAGGTGTAAGTTCTTATAAAAGTAATCTTTTTCTTTGGCTTTAAAATGTATAAAATATTTTCTCGTCTCGATAAGTCCATTGAGATTTTGCAACTATATTTCAATATGAAATTAGAATAAATAATAACTTAGAATTTCAATTATTTCTTCTTTAAAAGTCCGTTCCATGAATATCCCTTCAAACGAACTTCTTTTTTCTATTTGTTGACTTAAAACGTTGCAAAGAACTTTCTAATTACTAGCTTCTTTCTGGGAAAAATCTATTTGAAAATTTGTTTTCGAAAAGATGAATCAAATTTCGAGTTTGTATTCAAAGGATAATTTATATGAAAAAATTATTATAGCGTGCATGAATTTAGAAATAGAACAGCTAACAAATTAGCAAATTTATTTCACAATAAATTTCTTATTACGTGATTTTGCAAATTTTATGGAAATACGGGAGGTCGGCAATTTTTGATAAACAATTTTATTTAAATTTAATAAATTAGTTAACGGTTTGTAATTTGTTTTGTATCTATTTGGAACATTCGAGAAAGGCTGAAAAAGTGAAGAAAGAAAAGTATCAACGAGAACTGAAAGAAAGAGATGGAAATGTGTACAGTGTGCTTCTTTGTGTGTCTTTGTGGTGCAAGGATATTAAACTTCGAGTTCCATGGAAACAGGGTCTGATTTAGAGGTCATTCAAGGGTGGCGATTAATGACTTGATTTTTGAAAATGATACCTCATTGGACCTTTACCTTGTATCTTTTCAACGGTAAATTTTTAATTAAAGAACCGATCACCATCCTCGCCTCCTAAATCCGCCCCTGGATGGGACCTACAATTTTTCAAGGAATTTGAACCAGTACTGCCAAAGGAACTAAATTTCAGATGATTACTATATATACCTGTTCTACGACTCCATTCGGAGCTGAATATGCCATATTAGACGAATGCATTACCATTGGCAACAGTAAGGCAGAGGTTATATTTTTTCAAGATAAATCTGAACTTCGTAAAATCTAGGGAATCAACTCCAGGAGAACTAATATTTCGTAAATGTTCATTTTTTTTGACAACTTTAGGATTCGAACCCGTATTTCTGCCACACGAGACGAACTCGTTATGTCTGAGCCACCGCAGGGTCAGGCATATGCGTATAGTACAGTTAAAACCACTAAAATAAATAAAAAGAACACAAGAACATGTTGTTAAATTTATGGGTAGAGAAATGTGCGTGCGCTCTTTCATGTTATGTACGTGCTCAATTATCTGGAAAAGCAAACATATAGCTAGCTATGGCAATGTTTCAACACAACTGAATCCTTCCAAGAAATATGTGCAGCATGAGGACGAGCATTATCATGCATCTAAATTTCTCCCTATAAGATCCAACAAAGAAGGTAAATACGTGTGACAAATTTACCCACAGCTTCAGCCATGCGTACAAGGCGCTTTTACAGGTCACTCAGTAATAAACTAAACCTGACCTTTCCTTTCAAATTATTTCGTTTTTTTTTTAATTTTTTTTTTCAAATTATTATTTTGCTCACGAGCTTGTCCCTCCACAAAAGGCGCAGGGTCTAAATAACTCTTTTTTTAAATGGAAACACCTCAAAATTTACGTCTGCTTCATTGCTGTTAATCTTCGCAACTTGATAGCTGTGTGTGCACGAAACCCGTTAATATATATTTCTTTAGAATTGAAAACGATTTTCTTTCGTTATTCCCAATTTCTAATACAATTCGTTTGTTATGACATAATCCTCTCTACATTCTCCAGCAATAACTCTCTCAGACTATAGTGACATCACTGTAATGCAGAATGAATATTAGTGTTATTTAAAATTATTCAGTTATATTATTGTGTGCTACGGAAACAAATCTATTTGAACCGAGGATCATCAACATTTGATAATGCTTAGAATTGTTGTTGTTGTTATCATATTGTACATACTCAATGGTCTGATAGTAGTGAAGAACATATGCGGAAAATTGGGGCATTTGTTCTATTTACCAAACTGGAAACTTGAAGGTAAACCACAATTTAATCATGGATAAAGAAAATTATATTTTCCTTAAAATTCATGTTTAAAGTTTCATGAAAAATGTGTTCGTTGTTTGCATTTCAGTTTTAATAATTAAAGCAAACAATTACAATTACAATACCATTAAATGCTTCAAAACAAACTGGTGGAGTCAAATAAAAATATAATTTCTATTTTAATTCTCTTAATAGGGTTAATTAGTTCGCAATGGTTTGTAGTAAAGAGAGATTAGTGCTTCAAAAATCAAAAGCGAACGTTTGTTTTGGTTTATTTCTTCAATTCTTTGAGCTAATATCTTTCAAAGGAGAATGCACGATTATTGTTAGCGTTAAATTTATTTGAAGCGGAGTTGAATGTTCAGGAACATAAAGGAAAGCCAATTGAAACTTCTTAAAGAAAAAGAATTTTTTAAGCGAAGTTTTAAAACGTGGATTTCTTTATTTTATTTGGATGAAAAGCAACATTTTAAGCCTTAGCTTACTGTATGATAAAATAAGCCTTTGGTTTAATATCATATTTGGTTGCAATTGGCTGTATATCAAGGTTATTAATACAGATCAACATATGTTCGAGCCAATTACCATATAATAAAATTCACGTATGCACATGACAATAAGAATATGTCTCTGTAGATGTTGCTAGAAGTGTGGTAGAACAGCTTTAGACATGTATTCCCTGTCTTATTAAGGATTTTATTGTACATTAATTAAATATTATACCATTATTTGGTAATTGTGTTATCCCTGTGAAGGGTAATAATATCTTACATCCTCATATACGGAGAAAAATGCGTTTGTTCTTGTCCTCATTCGTCTAGTAGGTCAAGACACCGCGGGCTCAACGTGGGGACCCTGGTTCGAATCCGGGATGAGGACGGCGCCTCTTTTCCTTCTAAACAAAAATAGCTTTAGATTGACCTAATAATACATGAGTGTCAAATTTATTAGTAATAAATATTTATAAGCTTAGCAAAATAGCATACATTCTACCGTCCAACGTAAAACGCCCACGTACATCATTGCGGTGGCTTACTCAGATACCAAACTTTGTCCTAGGGACGCCTTGAGGATGTCCAGAACGTCCTTATGACATCCCTAGGACGTCAAAAGAGGATTTTTACTATCTAGGTTAGTTGCTATGCATGATGTGAGAGTCTAGGGAAGTGCCTTACGAAATGACCTGAACTGGCTTTTACATACAGGGTGACTTTCATCATTTGATCATTTCATTCATTCATTCCGACTTCTGCACCCAAACAGGACAGACGTCTCCCGACAAGCTCCTCCTGCCGCAGCCATCCAAGCCGAAGCCCGAGGACCACAGACATCATCGAAGACCAGCATTCCGATTCTGGAAACATCTTCTATGTTAGCCAGCAGTTAATATTAACTTTTCTAGTAACCTTATCCTTTTGAGTTTTCACTTTACCGACCATTGAAGGACCAACTGACTCCTGCCGAGCTCCTGCGTTGCACCTCACCGAAGACTGAAGATTGCAGCCGGGCTAAGTCAGCATTTTAATCCTGTGTACTTCTCTGCCTAGGACCCCCCGTTGTATTTTTTTTGATAGGTGTTTTTAATTAGTCTCTTGGCCATACCGGCTCAATTATGTCCGAGAAACTAGGGTTAATTTGTCGTGAGTTAGGAGTAACAATCAATGACAGCGCCTTTGGAAACCTCGTCGAAACGCTAATCCCAGCAATCGAAAGCTACTCCAATAGCACTTTTCCCCGTGGGAAAGGGTATTTGACTATTAACGAGAGCAGGCTACTAAATCTTTGGAAAGAGGTCCGTCAAAACGTTGAGCAAAGTACGTTTAATATAATTACTGAAAAATTAAACCTTGTTTTACTAGATTCTGGTTTTAAAATTCCCAAAGAAATTAACGAATCCGTATACAAGAAATTACTAAAACTGAACAAGGAACTGCACGAAGAGATGCAATCGACCATTGTACCCATCAATGGAAGGTTTTACCAAAGCCCAAACAACGTTAGCGAGGACGAGGACTCAGACTCACCTCAACCGGTGCAGGAAACGGCCCTAGCGGCAAACTTTGTAAAAAATCCCCCCCCCCGGGGTCAGTAGCTGGGATAGTAAATAGCAAGCGGAAAGCCAGGAAACGCCGCGATAAAATAAGAAAAGTACATGAGATGTCAGTATCAACATCAGAGGACGACGGGCCGAATCAAACCATTGTGGAGGAGAGACAAGCTCAACCCGACCTCGGTAGCCCATTGGTGGCCGCAAGTAAAGTCGACGAATGCTCGCAAAACAACGAAAGCAACCCTAGGGTTGTCCCAATCGCGAACGATATAACTAAACCATTTGAAAGAACCGAATCCGGAAAAAAAATATTCATCCCCCCGATATTCATTAAGAAAGCGCACTCGATAGCTGAAATTAATCCCTTGGTGCTGGAAATCACAAATAACTATTCGATCAAAGTTAAAAGGAATGGAGACTTCAAACAGCAGGTAGCGTCTCAAAGCTAGTATAGACAAGTAATTAAGTCCCTAACCAATGCATGTATCCAACACTATTGGTTCAATCTGAAATCTGACTAAAAAATTGAATACGCGGTGGCAGGTCTCCCGAATGATTACGGGAAAGAAACCAGCCAAAATGCACTCTTAGAAATAGGCTATGAGGCGAACGTGCGCCAACTCTCCAAAGGCATAAACGGTAAGAGAAAACTTATCCCCATATACCAAATAAACCTACCAAGAAACGAATTCAATAAAAGTTTCATTAACGTCAAAGTAATCCATCACATCGTAGTAAGAATCTCCTACTTCAGAAAACCTACAGGCCCATTGCAGTGCAGACGCTGCCAGGGATTCGCTCACACATCATCGTGCTGCAATGCCGCCGCAAGGTGTGTCAAATGCGGAGAAAATCACTTTAGTAGTGACTGCAAAAGAAGCCCAACAGATCCCTTAGTTTGCGCAAATTGTGGCGAAGGGCACACAGCAAACTTCAAAGGCTGCCCCCGAAACCCCGTCAACCTCCAACCGAGACCACCTTATAGCGCACTACGTAAACAAATTAACCGGATCAAACCCCAACCTTCCCTCCAGCAGAAGAGCAGTGAAAGGAGATCTTTTGCAGCGAAAAGAACCGACCATAGATCGTACGCAGAGGCCACCCGCCCACCCAATGCATCAATAGAGATAGTAGAAAGTAGTGAGAAAGAGCCATCTATCTTAACGTATGGCACATAGTTCCTATAGGTGGAAGGATTATATGCGAAATAAGGGGAAACGACCGCATGCGCTCATTTCACAACTCCGTTCGTACATAATTGAATGGATTTAAAGAATGTGAAAAATGAAATTTATTGATGATCATCTTTTTCGTAGAAATATATTTGTAAATCTATATTCTTACGTTACAACAAGGCCTGTATATAAGGCTCCTAAAAAAGTGAGCTGACATATATCCGCCATTTTGTTGCCATTGTATCACGTGATGGTGGTTGCAAATTGTATTTATTGGCGACATTTTAAAAGTTGCGCCAATGTTTACATTCGTCGAATAACCGTAGATTGTTTATTGTATTAATTCGATCTAGCGTAATTCTTAATAGTTAACTCAACGTTTACACGGATGTATAGTTTAGATCAGGAAACTGGCAACGCTGAATCATTTTGCTCATTGAAGATTTTGATTAAAACAAAATTATAGTTAAATATTGTGTACGTACTACTTCATTTCACAAAATATTAAATCGTATATTAGTAACTCTTTATTATTATTTTATAAAAGATATTACAATAAAATTATAATTAGTACCACAGAGGGAAAAGTTTCAAAATAAAAATTTAAAAATTTCATTGACCTCTTTAATATTAATCCCAAGGTACAACCTTTTCTGAACGATAAAGAATCATAAATAACACTATTTTTTTATATTTTATACTTATTTTACATGAACAAGATTTCTAACCGAGAAACTTTCAACGAACTCAGTTCAGAAATGGGTATGGCTAATATTATATTTAAAAAAAAAGTTAGCATATTTTGGATATAGGCCTATATACAGAGGAGAAATGTACAAAAAGGCCTAATTAGCACTGAAGGGGAAAATATTGGGGATAAAGCTTTATATCAGAAAAAAGAGTATGTATAGCCAATATAAAGGCTTGGGCAGGACTGAGTATAGAAGATTCTATCCATAAATATAGCGGTGAGGGAACAATGATGCAGCTGTTAGCCGCCGTACTCCGAGTCGGCAAAGACACTTGAGAAAAAATGTCGAATTCTAAACGCAACACTATCATATAGTATAACGTATGAAACGTAGTTGTAAAAGTTAATCTTTGCAAAATAATTAATGTTCTTTAACTAGTTTCGACATGTCGTAACCATTGGATGCATGAAAACTGCTAAAAATAAATTTTATAAGTTCATTTTCGATATTCGTTTTGAAAGAACACGTGTGCACCATTCATTAAGTAGTTAGACAAAACAAAATTTGAAGGGCGGACAATATTATTTTTTTTTTTTTATTCTTTTTCGTTTATCTGTAATAGCCCGAAAGTAGCGTTATCCCTATCTAGATTTCATTTAAATATTCTTTAATAGCTTGGTCTGGCAAGCAATAGCTTGGCTGGTGAAGCAATTTGAGCAAATAGTAGAATTTCCGGTAAATGAGATAAAGTTAAATTGGAAACCACAGGAGAATATGTAGCCACATTCTTTGCCTTCTGATAGCGTACTTTAAGCGGATTTTCTTCTGAAGTTTGGAAGGATTCCAGCCGACTACTTCATTATCTCTAATTCCTACTTCTTACTTTTTTAATGGGGAAATTGAAAATTTCTCTACCTAGGAGGTCAATTACACTTTAAAATAAGCAGGGTTTAAATTGTTCATTACCTGGAATCTCAAAGCGTGAAAATAACCAAAGTCCTCGACGTTTGTATTTTTTAATATTAGAATCTTTCATCAGTTCAATACGTTTATCCAATTCTGAAAATCCCATATAAACGAATCCTACTACATGCTCATTGGTAAATTTTACGCAGTATATTCAGCAATTATGCATTTCTTCAAAAATGTTGGTTTGAATGAACAACGTGTAGATATAAATATTGTAGGAATACAGTAATTCTAGCCAATTAAAATAATATTTATTAGAGCTTTAAATGTTTAGAATAATTCATTAATACATGTCAGAAAATTAATTAATTAAATATGATGTTAAAAACAATTGGTACGCCTCTTCGGTGGAGCCTCCGAGAATGATGAGTATACACATCGATAGTAAACGGAAGACTGATTTGATTTTAGAATTCGGAAAATGATTACACACATCTCTGCCAAATACGAAAAGTAAAATTGTAATTATACAATATTTGAAAAATATGAAATAAAAGTAAACGATTTGGCATGGTGCCAATTTTAGAAATTGAACTTTTTAAGTTTATTTTCTTGCTTTTCTAAGTGGCAACAGTTAAGAAAACTTGTAAAGTCAATATTTATATTATGGGAGCCCACAATATACTCTTCGTTTTAGAGAAAAATGTGTAATTTTTTGATTACTTATTTTTTTAATATAGTTATCAAGTGTAAAATGTACGGACAATTTTAATTAATGAAATGTCTTTTCCTATCTGAACTCTGTTTGCATGTGCATTTGCTTTGATTTCGTGGCGTTGCTTTGTTTGCAGTTAGCCTTTCAGTACACGTAATGTATAGGCGGCTTTGGGTGAGAGCAGTATATACACTGGTGTGCAAAAATTAAGGATAAGATGGAAAAAGTAACATAACAGCGGAACGAACAGGCAGAACTGACCGAAAGACCAATCAGGAGACTGCCTAGGGTCCTACACGGTAGGGCATTTTCATATACGCATCATGATGTAATGTGGGCGTGTGGGTAGGGTATAAAGCACGAGGGCGGTGTACGAGTGGCATTTCAGTGAAAGCTATTGCACAGTGTATATCGGTTTGAACGACGGCAAGTTGCTGTAGCAGTGCGAGATATTCAACAGACAGCCCCGTAGACAACATCTGGATAACTTTACTCGAGGTCGAATCATTGGAAAGTTGGAAGAAGGTCGAAGTGTGACGAGTGAGGCCGAGGAGTTCGTAATCGCACACAGCATCGTGTCACGAGCATGGACGGCATTTCGAACGACAGGAACAGCTGTCCGAAGGTTTAATGGTGGTTGTCCATGAGCAATCACGGCAAGGGAGGACCGGTATCTTGTTCTACAGACGGTGAGAGATCGACGGCTGACAGCGGGTGAAATCACAAGCCACATGTAACGCACTACTGGACGGATGCTATCGCGTTTTACCGTAACTAGGAGAGTACATACTGTCAGCATATCTGCTCGGCGACCAGTACGATGGGTGCCATTGAAGCCTATCCATCGAGGATGGCGTTTTCTGTGGTGCCAGGAACACAAGGAATGGGGAGCTCAGAAATGGGGTCGAGTGCTGTTTACGGATGATAGTCGATTTAGTCTCATTAGCGATTCTGGATGTCTATACATCTGGATTCAGCGGGGAACACGCAATCACCCCTCCAACATGGTCGAAAGGGACCGATTTGGAGGTGGAGGAGTTCCGGCTTGGGGAGGCATAATGATTGGTAGCCGTACAAAGCTCCACATCTTCCAAGAGGGTTCAGTCACTGGTGACCACTAGTGTACCGAAGTTCTCCTGCCTTATGTCCATCTTTTCCGGGGTGCTGTGGGCCCTGAATTCCTCATCATGGATGACAACGCTACATCTCATTGTTCAGGAACTGCTGGAGAGTAAATATATTCATCGTATGGAATGGCCCGCACGGTCTCCGGACCTGAATCTAATAGAACAGATGTGGGTTATTCCCGACAGAAGCCTGGCCGCACGTTACCATCCGCCAGCAACGATTCCGCAGCTGAGACTTTAGCTACAAGAGGAATGGGTCATGATGCCTCAAGAGCTCGTCGACAACCTCGTACTGAGCATGAACAGACTGTGTACATCCTGCATTGCAGTCAGGGGTGATCATATCATGAATCAGGTGATCAGGATGAATCTTGCCTGCCGTTTGTCACATGGACGTTTCTGCCTTCTGTCCTCCTGTGCTGAAAGCCCATTTTTGAATAAAAGTCCTTTGTATCCTTTGGATTACTTTTTTGGTCAGTTCGTTCACCGTTTCCATAATCTTACATTTCGACGATGTTATGGTATGCTTCGTACATATTTGAAACACTGATATGCGACGTTACATGCGAAAAACTGCCTCGTCCTAAATTTTTGCACACAAGTGTGTTATTGCTTTGAGTGCGCATATTTACAGGTCGCTCAATGGGAATGTTTACTGTACAAAAGGAATGGGGCTTGAAAGTTATTTTGATAAAATGCACAGAGCCCAGAATTGGAAAAAGAAAACATATACAATTCAGATTCATTTAGAATATCACTTATTCAGCGCAAACCTTATGCATACAAAAAACCTAGCCATTAATATTTAAAAAATGAATAAAATTTTAAGTATTTTACTTTAAATTAGCATAATGCGATTCGTAAAATAGTTTTAGTTCGAAAGAGTTCGTTACTTGCAGGTTTCTTGGGCTGAACGCTTGTTAAAAAAATTGCATAATTTGTATAAGTTGTGGTAGCCTTGTCTTTGGAGTCAGAGTTGTTGACTGCAAGTTGAGCTATGTTGACGTTGGCGAGAGCGGCGTTGTTGTTGGTGGGAGCGTTGTTGTCGTTAAAAGCATTGTTGTCATTGGCTAGAACGTTGTTTTCATTGGTGAGAACGTTGTTTTTGGCAAGACTTCGTTATCGATGAGGAGAGCGTCGTTGTCAATTAGCAGTGACGGTGTCGCTTTGCCGTTGTTTCCCATTTTGTTGAAATTCCAGTTAATTTACGAATTAAATGTGATTACTTACTGGATTATTCCGCAGGAGGAAAAATTCTTCGTTAATTTGCTGATTGTCGCTAGTGCTGCTTTAGAAGTTGGCCAGCCTTTAGAATACTAATATTCTAGGGCGCTAAAATATCGGAAATTAAGAATCGCTTGTAAAGAAGGATTTTCTCCCATTTTTAGAGAGTACATACATGTAAAGAAATTTTCCTCTTTTGTAGAAAAAGTCACCAATATAGAGTAAATGCGGTTCGTAAGGTTTATCAGAAAATTTATTACAAGGTTTCAATTTGTTATTTTGAGGTCAACAATTGCAGATATAAATATTGAAGTAATACAGTAATTCCATTCAATTAAAGCAATATTCAAAGTGCTTTAATTGTTTAGAATAATTCATTAATACGTGCCAGAAAATTAGTTAATTAAATACGACGTTAAAAGTGTTCAGTATGCCTTTTTTGGCGTAGTCTCCGAGAATGACGTGTGCACACTTTGCTAATAAACGGAAGACTAATTTGATTTCAGAATTCGGAATACTATTACGCACAATATTGCCGAATTCAAAAATTAAAATTATAATCATACAATAGTTTAAAAACCTGAAATAAAAGGAAATAATTTGGCATGGTGCCAATTTTGAACTTTTTATGTTTGTTTAAGTGGCAACAGTTAACAGAGCCTGCAAAGTGAATATTAATATTGTGGGAGCCCACAAACGTATATTGACCTCCTTTAGAGTTGTGAACCTATGGTGTCGGAGAGGGGCTTCTAATCTGGAGTGCCTAGGCTCTTATGGGATTTTAGATCGAATATCTGGAGGTTCGAACAAAGAGTGCTTTTTATCTTTGGCTGACAAGTTATGAGCCATAACTCAGTTTACCCTTCACACTTTTCCGTGTAAATTAAAATTTAATTATTTAAATAACATTTACGTTCTATATGCTGTGCTAACAGATTATTTTTTAGGTACCTTCAACCCATTGGATCGCAAGAACTCTATTCCTTTCTACTGACTTCTTTGCACTACAATATCATCTTTATTTTTGTTCCCAAAAGAATTTTCTTCTAACCGTCATATACTTTCAACCTCATCTTTCATTTGTACCTTCCGAGCTCCACTCATTTTCATTAATTTTTCCACTACTCTTCCTTAAAATTTTGTCTTTCTTCCGAAGCCATTTTTGTCCCAAAAACCCCCTTCGCCATCTCTTTCATTTACGAGGGATATAACGATTCAGTTCGTTGATGCCCAGTATGCCATGATAAGCTAGACTAGGATAGTTATTTTTTAAGCTCAATTTGTTTGCTCATAGTATCTAAGGTTCAAAAATCGGAAATTAGACTTTTCATCTTTAAATCTTCGAATATGCAACATTTGAAGATTAGACGTCTGAATAATAAAATCATTTCTCTTCCAGCAAATGGATTTTATAAAGCGACTGACTTTTATAACCGGATATTCGAAATGAAGTGTGGCTTGGAACTGGCTGATGAGCGTTCTTGGCATTGCAGTATTACAAGATTGTATTTATATCATGATCGCATCGCGTTTGCATAGATATCCAACATCTCGACATATGTCATATGTTTCAACATCATCTAGGATTGAATTGGGAAAAAGACGAATCTCATCACTGGCACCAGTATCATGGAATAGACTACCTGAGGAAGTTAAACGCTCTCGTTCATTAAATGTGTTTATGGTTAGATTGAATGCCTATTTGTTTGACCACTGATCCTGTGCTTGAAATTTTTCAATCAGTTTATTTAATTTTATGTATGACTTAATGGCAATGACTCGGGTTCTGTGGGGTGAAATGATCTTATGCTACGGGCATATTATTGTTGGCTCTGAACTGATGGTTTCATTATTTATATGTATTTTGTGGCGTTATGTCAATGTATGTTACATGTTTTGTACTCGTTGTAATTATTTGTATAAAAGTTGGGTGGCGTGGACTTTGTCAAATCTCTATAGTTTTTTTTCCACATTACCATGACAAGACGCATTTTATGTTTACTGTTAATTTTGTTTCTTACTCTGAGTGTTCTTGTCAAACTTTGTTTTGAAATAAATAAATAAATAAATAAATAAATAAATAAATAAATAAAAAAAATAAATATAAAAAATCTATTATTTTGATGATTTTTCAAAAAGAACGGGACACGAGAAAGCAAGAGGATTAAATTTTTTGCTGACATTTTAGAATACGTAGCTGAATGGTCACAGAAAAATTCAGCTACGTAGATGAATGGTCACAGAAGAATTCAGCTACGTAGATGAATGGTCACAGAAGAATTCAACTACGTAGATAATATGTTACCGAAAAATTCAGCTACGTAACTGAATGGACACAGAAGAAATCAACTACGTAGCTGAATGTTTCCAGAAAAATTCCAAACAATGAATGCTATATATTTGACACTGCAGGGTTGCTAAGTTATCATATTTTGACAATGAAAGGTTTTTATTCTTATAAGCGGTAGTACTGATTTCATTACCCGACGATTTTAAAATCAGGTTTTCTTGATTTGAAACCCTATCTGAAGAGTTGGTATATTAAGCGGTTGATTTTATTAGCCGGTCAATCTATTAAACTTGACCACTAAAATACTTTTGTAGTGAATACCAAATGATAAACTACGCCATTTATGGGTTAGGGATATTAGTCAATTTTCCATTGAAATGCAACGAATTCTTCAATAGAACACATTTTAATTTGACTTCTTTCTGAAACCAAAGAGTAAAATTTAAAATTTATTATTTATAAGTTAATTTCTTTTCGCTTCCACCATCAATCTTCTCTTACTATTTGTTTTAGAATTACGTTTTCTGAAAATAAGGGATCCTGCTTTCAATACGATGGTTTTACCTTCCGTTTCTTATAATGTAATAGAAAGAAATATTTCCTAACCTCCAGCTTTAGTTTTTCTAAAAAGGTCCGATCAAACAAGATCCTTTAAGAGAGATCCTTTTTTTCTTTATTAAATATAAAAATAATATTCCTTCCCATTTTATTTCATTTTTTGGTAACTAAGGTATGATCCTATAAAAGATTATTAGATTGCTGAGCTGTTGGGATAAACAGTTTTGAAAATTCAATTTTGCTTTCGCAATATAAGTGGATTGCCTCAACCTTTTCCAGATCTGCCAATAGCCACCTATCGTTGGACATGTAAGCATGTTTTCAATATTTAAATAAATATAGATATTGAATTATATTTACATTTTATGGGGATAAAGCAATTTTCAAGTTTGCGAAGTAAATATTTGTACAGAATTTTTGAAAATACAAAATAGGGTCTGAAATTTAATATCCAGTAACTCTATTTGATATAGAGCAATAATATTTAATGCATCGAAAGGTAGAAGACGGCATCCTCAAACAAAAATAAACTTAGGTACAGATGTAAATATGTTAAAAGAAACAATTAGGAAAGTATGAATATTGCGAAATCATTCGTTTCCGTAAACATGCTCTTTCTTCCTCATTCTTCTAAAAGAATGCATTTTACTTGGAATCATTCTTTATTTTTATTCGTTCATTCACTCAGTGTGAATGATAATTAATGGTAATTTTATAAATAATTGGTAATTCTCTTTGCGTTTAATTGTATCTCTCTAAAAACAATGTAACTAAATTAAAACCTAAGGCAATGAACATAAATTTGAGTTTAAAGTTACAAAAAATTCACACGCTAGCTAAAATTATTAATCTACCAAACGTATTATACATTATTTTCATACATAATGTATATTTTATAATAATTTTACTGTACGTTATTTTCTCAATAGAATCAATCAATCATAAATGTTACTTTATTTTCTATAGATGTTATTTTGTGACTTTTAGTGACTTCCAGATTCAAGCTAAAATCATGTTTTGGCTCATGAAAATCCATCTCCTTGTCTGAGAAAAATATTTTTCCCGTAACCAGGCTGATAAAGGAGAATCCTAAGTGAGTGCTCCGTCGATTTTGATGAAAGTATAGCCGAAATAAGGAAATACGTGTCTCGGCATTCGTGCCAATGCGCATTATTTTCAGAGATATGGATTTTTAAAGATTTTGCATCCGATATATAAGCTTAAAATACGACATCCTCTGCAAGCCAATCGGTAGCTTGTTTGTTAAATTGCCGGTATTCCGCTCCGTGTTTTTATGTTCGATTCCCTGGAAAATCGATCGCTTTTTTCCCCCGATGTATCCCTTATACATATTCATGTATTTTTATTAGTAAAAGTATCTTGCATATGATTGGATTTTGTTCATAAACTTACTTTAATAAAATTCGTATTTATGTAGTTATATGTTAATTGTATGCTTATTGGCAGTGATAATTTCTACTCGAATTTTAATTGTTGATTATTAAAAAGTTGAAAAGTAGAAAAAGTTTTGGTGTAGCCATCCAGCCTGTTATGTAGTTAAGTAGATCCAGCACACTTTAATAATGTTTTTACAAATGACGACGGCACCTCTTCTTCTACTGTTGAAGTAATTCCACCTCATTGTACCCCATACTGTCAACCTCGTGATGTGTACTTCTTCCGTCAAGTAAAAAATTTCATTAAAAGGTTACAAAATTGTGTTGAAAGCTTACAAAAAAATAGTCATTTGAACATGCGAGCAGATAGATGCTTTGAAGATCCATTCACTTATTCACAATCAACTTTCGGCGCCGAATTTTAAGAATATGTTACAGTACTCTTGGTTTGTTGCAAAGTTAACAAACGAAAGAAGCGTTTTTGAAAATGTAGATGGTATTTGTTTTCCAGATGATATTAGACAAAGAAAATCAGTTGTTCGAACAATTCATTTATAAAATGCTCACGTTGTAGAATTTTTTTATGTTTTTATTGTTTTTATGATAATTATCATCCAAAATTGTGTACCAGTATACAATTCCGACACCTCCGATAGTGATACACAAAAAATATGTTCACGTCAATCAGTTTTAAGATAAAATTGATTGCATGTTATAAAATAAAATGATGTTTATATGTTATAAAATAAAATGATGTTTATATGTTATAAAATATAATGATGTTTATATGTTATAAAATAAAATATTACATACTAAAAATGCATTTGACAATAGATAAATATATTTAAAAAAATATTAGGCGTAATAGATGCTAATAGAGGATGACTGCAAAGGCTAATAATGACAAAATAAGACGAATTAACGCAGTTTTCTTTTTTATTTAATGGAATTGTTAAAAGTTTTCAGAAAAAAATCTTTCAATCCTTAAATAAAACAAAACTGCATTATTGGTGTAATTTCATCCCTTCACAGGTTGACAATGAGTACGCAAATTTTATAAAAGTTATATTCACATAAAAACTTACAGCTAACTCCTAAACTTTTTGTACCTTTACAACTATTCAATAAAATATTAAAATTCGTGTAAAAATTATAACTGCGAAAAATAGTATCACAGAATTAAATATGTAAATATGAATTTTATTAAAGTAAGTTTATGAACAAAATCCGATTGTAAGCAAAGTATTTTTACTAATCTTTAAAAATTCGTATCGCCGAAAATAAGCTGCATTGGCACGAATGCCGAGACACGTATTTCCTTATTTTGGCTCTACTTTCATCAAAATCGGCGGATCACTCACTGTGGGGTTCCCCTTGTGAGTTCGAAGAAGCGATTTTTGGTTTTTCGCCAATGTCTTGACAGCTGAACTACCACATACAGCTGAGCATATTTTTTCCCCCACATTAGTTTGACAAATGGCAAAAGTTCCCTTCAGTATCCCTGTAAATGAAACCATCCAAAGAATATTAAATTAATTCCAGCATGAACTTATGGTCAATACCTTTTTCTTAAACTTTTATATGTCAAAAAATTATTCAAAATCTTGCGTGTCTTCAAAATTAATTTCAGTATTTCATATCAAAACAAAAATAATTAAACAAATAATATATTTATTAAGAATAATTATAAAAACTCCAAAAAACTGCTCTAAAGTGAAATTATATGAATAATACTGATATGAGCGTATGTATTGCGTAGACGACGATAATGACAGAAGCATAGGTGACAAAATGCATCTTACAAGGTAGCTTGAAATATATCATACGTTGCTTATTCAAACCTAAAAAACATGCAATGACTAATTACGAAAACGCATCAAAATCCATTCAGAGGAAATGACACTTTCATTGTTTGACTATAGTCTATTTCAGAGCTTAAAGTTTTGTCTCCAATGAGGTTTCGCTGATAATTTTACACAAGTTCTGTATTGTTTATTTTCGAAAATATATAATTTTGAAATTAGATGATCCTTTCTGAATAACCTTGTATATGACAAATAATATTCTCACTCTTTTTCTCGCTAAGGTATGTCTTACCTCATACTTAATGAAAGCATATTTCCATACAATAGCCACTACCAGATTTTTGTTAATTTCCACTGACATGCTCTATCTCAAATTTATTACTATCAATCATTCCCCTTCTTCTCTTCAAAACACTCTAAACTATACTTTTAGTAACTGGCATTGATTGATGATACAAAAATGACTTACATCGATTTTGATGGATTACACATAACATTGTTATAAAAGTGACCAAGCATATAATTTTAAGTTAAAATTCGATAACCAGGTTGATGTAAATTTTATTTTTTCTCCTGTCATTATTTTATCACCTAATTCTAAAATTTAAACATCATCAATTATTTGTACGAATAATTTAAATTTCATCTATTTAATGTACAAAGGGGTATGAATAGAAATTAGCCAACACATTTAAATGATTTACTCTAATGACATTATTTCTGGTAATAACACTCTACACAGAGCTACGCGGCGCCAATGACCATAAGGTGAAGAGCGGGTGTTGGATAAAAAAAGATATTTAAATATCTCGATAAATATTTGAATTCATGAAATTTTGATTTCATGAGAGTCTTTCCAGAAGCGTATAATTTTATTAGAAAAGACTAATAAAATTATACACTTTGGAATTTTTTATGTGTATGCATGCTTAAATAACTGTAGGTTCCAATGTCTTTGTGATTCATCTTCAGTTTAAGTGTTGGCTAAAGTTGGTTACTCGAGTTTCTCGAAGGTTCTTCCACTTTTAAATTTGGAGATGTCGCCTACGCTGTAGAAATATTGTTGTTGTTTTTTTTAAATTTGGGCTTGGCTCTAGAATTTAAAAAATTTAAAATATAAGTCAAATCACTTTGTTTTGGTTAGTGGTGTAAATGCATTTTATATATTTTTCTGAAAATGTTCCATTCGCAATTCAGAAGCGAGAAAAGATTAACCATTTAACCCTTTCATGTTGCAATTTGAAATGAAATTTCAAAAAAAAAATTGAAGGTAAATAGACTTAAAACTCCCAAGTTTTGAAACCCACTGATAAATGCCATTTTCAATTTTCATCCATATTGCATTTCATATTTCTTTTAAGATATCACCGTTGGACAAGAGTCCATTTTCGGCTTACGCTACGTAATTGAAGAAATAAAATAGCGAGCGAAAACTTGAAAATTGACTTCAATATACTTAGATTTCAAAATACACATGGAAAGGAAACCTTTCGGATCCGCAGTATCAATTGAAAAACAGAAATAAAAGTAATGTTAAAAGCTAGTAAAATAGCAAATGACAAAATCACTCTATTTTACCAGTGTTTAACCTATTTAAATGTAGATTTCTTCCCTGGTACCCTGTACCTTTTTTCTACTAAATGCTAACTTAATGTTGTCGCAAAAATATAAATTAATATAGATAATATATTCAACACCCTCTTCCAGATATCAATACATGCACATTCCGGTAAATGGCAAATACAACGCAGCTTAAACAGCCTTGGCTTCTTAAACTAAACTATTAACTTCTTATCATCTATTACCACGGGGTCAAGTTTCAAGTTTCGTTAGCGCCGAAAAAAGACAAAAAAAATAACAAGAAGATGGAACGTGGAAGTAAGAATGAAGAATGAAAAAAAAAAGAGAACGAGTTACCGGATCCAAGAAAAGGAAAAATAAAGTTTTAGTTAGTGATATTTTAAAACAACCGCTCTGGTGATTTTCCCCCTAAGTAGATCACAACGGATAACAAAATCGGAAGTGGGATTGATTCACTCGTCGTCCAATGTAAAGACACAAAGACGAAAGACGTAAGGACGAATGCACAAAGACGAATGACGTAAAGACGAATGCACAAAGACAAATGCACAAAGACGAATGCATAAAGACGAATGACGTAAAGACGAATACAGATCTGAATGCTCGGCTTAGCGAAATTGGTAAATTTGGCGACAGTAGCGAATTTAGCTGCGAAAAGGCCGGAAATAAGACATAAGACGTAACAAAATTCGATAAAAGTGAAATTAAAGAAGTAAGGTTCTCAGGAAGTTATATTAGAGTAATAAAGTATATTTAGGAACCTAAAATTTTGTGATGGCCTACTTGACACGATACAAAAAGGAGGACTTGAGACTTTTAGCTGAAGAAATGATGGGCGAACAGGTGAGAGTGGCAAACAAGTTAGTTTGTTTGTTTGTTTTTTGGTTTTACGGCTCAAAGACTACAGTGGTCATGCTGCGCCGGGACCTACTGTTTTCCGAGGAATCCGAACCTCTTAAGGCCTAGGGAACCAAACCCCGGACTACAGTGAGCAGTGCGATCTTTATGAGATCTCTGAGTAAGCGTTCTTTTTGCACTGCTGGGAGTCGAACCCGGATTAGCCGCGCAATAGGAGAACGCGTTACCACACTGCGCCACCGCAGGGCCGCAGACAAGTTAGACGAGTATCGAAGTATTAGAGGAAAAAAGAAGACAACCCAACTGATGAGCAATCATTGCACTGACTTGCAAAGGAACTAAAGGAACAATAACTTCTCGGAATACGGAATTAAACACCGACAATTTCCAAATCAGGCGAGAACACATAATTAAGTTAACCTTGGACACATCAAAAAGGGTCTCTACCGATCCTTTATGTCAAATAATAGCAACATGGCGGATAGGAAAATATTACAAACCAGTACGAAATAAACGAGGCGAACCTAATAGTTTTAGTTTTAATGAATATGCTTACGTTTCTAAGGGCTGTCCAAAAACAAGATCTAATCCTACAATTACAAATAGCAATTATTTAGTAGGCAAAGCCAAGACGCCAAAGAACCGTGCCTTACACTCTAACCTTAAAGATCCAGTAGACCCAATAGTATAATTTAAACAAGCAAAAATTAAGGGTGAAAGAAAGGTCAAGGCACTTATTGATACAGGGAGTTCCTGTTGTTTGTTAAAAGGATCAGCAGCAAGAGTTTGAATCTAACTATAATTCCAGAAATCACTGAGTTATATGGTTTCGGAAATCAAAAGCTTCCTGCGGCAAGAACTATAGGTAAAACTGTAACTGATATTGAAATCAACGATGTAGGAGGGAAAAATATTACAGTTCTGATCGTGAATGATAAAACGCAATCAGTTGATTTAAATGTTGGCCGCACATAGCTAGATTTGCCTTACGTAGTATATACAAGAATAGGGAGTGAATTATATATTGGTCATGTGGAACAACATCCGTTTGGTGAAATACAGTGCAATACGGTTAGCGGGCGCATCAAACTGAAGGCTGTTTAAAGCACCAACATTTAGAATAATACAATCAATTTTGTTAAAGCAGGAGTTGATGAATTTTCAGATGGTTTAATTATGATTGAAGGTTGTATGGAAACGAATGGATCATTATTAGAAGTGACTCAGGGGAAAGTTGTTGTTTCTGTATTGAAAAGTGGGAATCAGGATATATGCCTAGTGGAAGAGCAATGTGTTGGACAAACTGAAGAAGTTGAATTATGTTTCAACAAAAAGATTGACATGGATGTTAACGTAAAACCTATGGATAATGAAATATATTCAGACGAGAGAATGTGGAGTTCTAACAAGACTAAAGGAGATAAAAAGGATTACGCATCTGTTATTCTATATTCTGATGAAGCTAAAAAATACGAACGCTTGATTACGTCAGAGGATATTAAGATTGAAGAGAGCTTGTCGCAAGGAAAGAAGGAAGAACTTTTGGAAGTACTGAAAACTACAGGGAATATTTCGCACTGAATATAGCTGAATTATGATGTACGAATTTGACCTCGATGGACATTAAGGAGGTAGAGGGAAGCAAACATGTGTATGCTAAGCCATATAAAACAAATGCAAAAGAAGAACGTGCAGCGATAAAGTTAATAATTGGGGCATGGTGAGAACATGGCATAGTTTCGTATACGTGATCACCATATGCTAGTCCCGTATTACTTGTACAAAAAAACCCAGGAGAACACCATCTAGTGGTAGATTTCAGACGACTAGATGAACAGAAAATTAAGGACAAATTCCCACTGTTCCATATTGATAACCTACTAGAATGTCTACATGGATGTAATATTTTCAGTTCCTTAGATCTTGCCCACGGATATTTATAGATAACCCTTACTGAAGATGCGAAAATAAAGATTGCCTTCATAACTTTTGACGAGACAGGCCAGTTTGAGAAAATGATTTTCCGTTTGGCCAACGCCCCTTCAGAGATTCAACGCCTGATGACTCACGTGTTAAGACCACTTCTTAATACCAAAGTATTATGTTATTTAGACAATACACTGATTCCAGCAAAAACGTTTGAAGAAATGATTGAAAAACTGACCGAAGTTCTAAAATGCCTGAAATCGGCAAAATTAACATTGAAACTATCGAAATGTGAGTTTGGTAAGAAGGAAATTGAGTATTTGGGATTTATAATAAAAGAAATGAAATTAAACCAGCTTCGAGAAAAGTACAAGCAATTACAAATTTCCCTCAACCGAATAATGTCATGAAATGCGTCTATTTTTAGGCCTCACGAGCTTTTTCAGACTTTTTCAGTTTAAGTATACAGTTAAAACTGAACCTTTAACCAGACTTACCCGAAAGAACGAAAAATTTGAATGGAAGGAAGAACAGCAAAAATCATTTATGGAATTGAAGAACGCTTTTACAAGTCAACTATTATTGGCATTGTACAATCTCAATACTGAAACTGAGGTACATACTGATGCCAGTTCCATTGGAATGACGGGAATGTTATTACAGTTAGGAGAAGATAAAAAATGGCATCTTGTTTATTGGGTAAATAAAAAGACAACCGAAGCGGAAAAGAACTATCATTCAAGTGCATTACAATCAATGGCAATAGTATGAACATTGGATAGACTGCGCGAATATTTGATTGGAATCGAATTTACAATAGTTACTGATTACCAGGCATTAGTGTATCTCAATGTTAAAAGATCACTGAGTCCCCAAATAGCTCGAATCTAATTCAAGAATACAACTTTAATATTAGGCATAGGGCAGGAATGAGAATGGCTTACGTAGGTGTGATGAGTAGAGCGCCTGTATCAAACTGTGAGGATACTGTAGATGTAATTATCGAAAATAGTCTAGAGATATGCCTAACACTAAGTGTGGATGACCAAATATTGATGATTCAACACGCTGATGCGGAAATATGTAATTTCATTAATATTTTGAAGAAAGAAGTGGACTAACGGACTACTGTAGAAAAGCAGAAGGCGGAAAATTACGCATTAAAGAAAGACAGACTATATCGTGAAATTGAATAAAGAAATGAAGAAAAACTACTTTATGTTGTACCAAAATCAATGAGGAAAGGCATTTTAGTAAAATTTCATGATTTAATGGGACATTCTGCCGTGGATAGAGCCTCAATGAAAGTAAAGGGGTTGTATTGGTTCTCCCCAATGAAGCGTTATGTCCGAAGGGTCATAGCAATGTGTTTGGAATGTCTCGTGAACAATGTTCCAAGTGGTAAACGACAAGGATTTCTACCCCCAATAAAGCCGGGAAAAATGCCTTTTGCAATAATACATTTAGACAACCTCGGTCCATTCGTTAGGAGTGCCAAACGCAATCGAGAACTACTCGTCATTATCGACAATTTCACTAGATTTGTGAGACTCTATCCAACAAAATCTACATCTACAAAAAATTTCTGAAGGCACTGGAGAGCTTCGTAGAAGATTTTGGATTACCTGAAAGAATAATTAGTGATGGAGGGACGTTCTTCACGTCTTATGCATTCAATAAATATTATAAAAGTAATAACATATTACATTTATACACTTTGACTTCGACGCAGCGTCCAAAAGGGAATGATATTGTTGAAAGAATAAATAGTTCAATATTACCAGTAATTTCGACATGTATGGATGAACCCCAGCATAAAGAATCGGACAAAAGATTAAAGCAATGTGAAAGAAATTTGAACAATGTCGTAAACAAAACCACAAATCGGACACCCTTTGAAATGCTGCATGGATATTCCCGGCGATTTAACGATGGTATCCTTAGAATGTTGGCAGATCCAGATGCAAGAGAATTGAACAACCCCGAAACACAACAGAGTAATGCAGTTCAGGAGCTTGAACAAAATCAGGAGAAAATAAAGGTTGCTCATGATAAGAAAAGAAGTCGTGCAATACTTCGAAGCCGGCGAGGTGGTTGTTGTAAGATTACCTTTACATACCGGAAACCCAACAAAAACGAAAGCGAAATATCGTGGTCCATTAATAATCACAGATGTGCTACCCAGCGATACGTACAGAATTACACAACTTGAACAGAAATAGAAGTGAAGATTTTATTCGACTACAGCTCATGTCAGCCCGTTAAAGTCATGACGATGTCAAACTGAGGGTGATGATTACGTACTAACTTTGGACTAATTTTAAAACTTACAGTCGCAACATAAGTTTTCTCATATTATTTATTATTATTTAAAAAAAGTTTAGTTACTTTAGTCGCCACTATTGTTGAGTGTTGTTACAAACATGAATGAGGGAGTAAGGACTATTTGGTTATAAAACCCAGAAAGATTTTACAGTTAGGCTGATCGAACATTAGCGCCGGAAAAAAAAACGAGACAACAACGAGATGGAACATGAAAGTGAGAATGAGGAATGAAAAAAGAGAACGAGTTATCGGATGTAATAAAATGAAAAATGAAGTTTTTGGTGATGTTTTAAAGCA
>QLNU02014802.1:169855759-169877014 GCA_006491805.2 Dysdera silvatica | reverse complement strand
GCAAATTCATGCTGATATCACAAAATTCTGTTATGATATTGCTGTCAAAAAGAACGTACCAGTAGAAACCTTCAGTGAATGGCCAAGCTGCTTAAAAAATTGTTCTCTTTCTTCTGCAACCAAGGAAACCGTTGGAAAAGATTAGCAAATGAAAATCAGCCCAATGTAAAAGGAATCCTCGAGCAAATTAAAAACACCCAAAGAAATTTTGTCGTCACTGTTACCGACAAAGTAGCAGGAAATTATGCATTTATCTGCAAAAAATTCTACATTGAAAACTTTAAAAAAGGAGCTAGTAAAAAAGAAGTTGGGTGATAATGCGCCAGATTTTGTTCGTTTTTGTGCTTGTGCATCTTCGCCAGACTTCATGCAATTTCAAATATCGAAGCAAACTGTCTTCCCAACCTTGGCTGTATTTATATTTAATTTTTTTTTTCAGAAAAAGATTATCACAAAATCCATTTTTGTCATAATAACTCTTGTAATAGTAAGTAACTCTGATAATGGTAGATTGAAGACGGGAAATTTTTTCTTATCATAGCAGATAATGTGAAAATATTAGGTGATAAATTATTTTTCATATATATATGAGATATTATTAAAATTGCCCGTCTTTAATATCATGGTAGTCTCGCTTTTCGGACGTTGGCTTCTTTGATCCTGATTTGGTTTAAACAGCAGTCCATACACTGCTCCATTTCAAGTCACGTTTATAGTGAAGCTTTATGTGTACTCGCAGAGGGAAAGGGAAAATGACAGATCGTCTGCAGCTCAGTTGGAAGATCCATTAGCCGGCTACCAAGAAATCGTGGGTTCGATTCCCACCAGGCAGCGTGAAATCATTCTTTTCGCGGAGGGTAATAATACCTTAACACCTTTACATACGGAGAAAGAGAGCGTTGTTTCCTGTCCTCATTCGTCTAGCGGTCCAAGACACTCCGGGCTAAACGGAGGGACCCTGGTTCGAATCCAGGATGGGGAAAGCGTCTCTTTTTCTCCAAAACGAATAAAGCTCTAGTTTGAGCTATAATTAATACGTGGGTGGCAGAAATTATTGTATAATCATTCTTTTCTTTGCGAACAATTTGCAGAAGAATACGCCCCGGTGGCTCTGTGTGCCGACCATTTGGCAATTGTGTTATCCCTGTGAAGGGTAATAATATCTCATATATAAAAAGCAATTTATTATCTAATGACAAATAATTTTTATTTCAAAGGTAGTACTTCTTCTTTAAACTTAATTATAATGTTGTGGCGTTGGAATTTAAAGTCATGGCCCTGTCTTTCCGCTGAAATAGAACGGAGTCAACTCCAATCGATTTATATAGGGCAGCTACATCTGTCTGAAATGTGTTGGTCACTCTACCTCCTATTTGGGATTACCGTTCCCACTATGGCGGCCACCCTTCCCAATTCCTTCCTTACTGACCACTATACTACTACTACTGCTGGTGCATTCTATCCATTAGTGCTCAAGAATATTGCTAGAAAATTTAACATTTTCAAGGTTGAGCCTTGCCAATTTCTGAGCTTAGAGTGGCACTTGCTTGCTTCCATGTCACAGAATAAACATGATGAGAATCAGACCGATAGAATACGCAAATCCTTACGTATATTGTAAAAGACAAAGGTTCATAAAATAGAGCTGAGATAAAAAGAAGGTGAAGAGCGAAGTCTTACAAACAAGTTTTAAAAAAATTGCATATATATATTTTATTATTATTATTATTATTGTATATATTATATATTTTTCAAATTTCTGTAGTTTGTACAAGAACGTATGTTAATTCCCTATTCAGAACATTTTCGAAATTAAATCATCACAGGACTTTGGACCTAAGATCCTTATGCAAGCATCGGCATAGGCGTATAATTATATGAGCCGATGGGGCCCCCAGGCCTCCAATAATTTGAAATAAAATGCAATTTTACAGTACTGTAATGCAGGAGTTCTTTAACTTTACTGGACCGTGGACCCCCAAGAATTAACTCAAAGTTTAAAGCCCGGAATTTGCATCATACATATTTATTTCTAGTGTTTCATCACTAATTTTCACCATTTAAGGAAGGAATTTTTCGTCCCCTCATAATTTATTCTTAGCATTAAAGAGCAAATGCAGGGCCGTGCTTAGGGAGGTGCGAGCTGAGTTGCCGCCCAGGGCCGCTAAAATTTAGGGCAGCCAAAATGTGTAGTGCAAATACCAAGAAATCAGTTTTTAGCGGCCCCATATACTTTCGACAGAGTATTTGGTCAATTGACCTTTTGCGTGTGACGTCATACTTCCCATAATGCAACCTCTAAATGGTGGTCAGAATAAATACACGTGTTATTAGTCAAATGTGTTATCATCAGGAGCCTATGTACGTTACCATGTTTATTGTGGTGGCCATATGGCCACTGCAGAGACTCGTGGCAGCATAAAAAACTAGAAAAATTACTTTGTAAGTTCTAATAGTATAAAACAAGCAGCTTTGTTCGTTGAGAAACTTTTCATTAATTCGTTATAATTATAATAATTAGAGTAATAATAAATTACAATGATTCGTATTTTATTTAATTTTTATCCCCTATTTTCAATTTAACTTCATTATCTGCTCTTTATTTTTACCTACAGCGTTTAGACCAGTTAAGGACTTTATGCTTTATAAAGGACCCAATGCTAAACCCCGGTAAATCTTTTTATCGTTGTATTATGTCCAAAATATTTTTAAGGGCCGCTAAAATCTTCTTTGTCCAAGGCCGTGAACACCGTAAGCACGGCCCTGAGTAAATGATCGTGTTTTGATATTTTTCCGAACCTTCGTGGAACACTGGGAGGATTTCGTACAACTCTGATAGGGTCTCATGGACTCCCCAGGGCTACTCAGACCATGGTTGAAGAATCGCTGCTGTAATGTATAAATGTACATAACATGTGTTTGCCTGCACCCCCCTCCCTCTCCCAATAATTTTGAAACTCTACGTTGATGCCTGATGGTACACCACGTCAGTGTATTTTATATTAAAAAGCGATTAACATATCGATTAAAGTATGTCCAATTAGCATCAAGCTTCCTAAGGTCAGTTGGAACTCGAGAATATTCTTTTGCTTTTTTCCTTTAGAAAAAAAAGGAAGGAAAATTGCAGAAAAATCTCCCTTCTCAAATTTTTAAGATTCTGCTTCGTGAAAATTTTTTGGAATGCATCGAATTTTACTATAAAAATTCCATCTAGAATGGGAAAACAACTAAAATTTTTTTATGACTCATTAGTCATTTTCAGACAAATAATAATTCAATCCTCCTTTTTAAAAAAATTGTTCCCAATCTCATCACCAGTCATTAAATATTTTTTGTGTCCAATGTTTAAACTGATGATAAATTATATATATTGGCAAAGAAAAATGCGATTGCTCGGCGCTTTGTGGAAGTGAAACCCACAAGAGGAGAGTTTGAGTGACGTGTTGTTCAACGGGTAAAAGCACTTGACTAGTAAACGAGAAGTTTTGGGTTCGGCTCCCACTAACTTTCAAGAAATTATTCTTTCCTTTGGAAGTAATCTATCATCTAATATTATCATATTTCCGACTGTGATGAGAATAGTTTACTTTAACAAACTCATAATGAGGATTTGATAATAATAAGAACAGATAATGACGAAATTGCCAGTTACTTGTTCATTGGAGCACAATAACAGACGAGTGATACCATCATACAAAATAAAGTATATATTTCAATGTCTTCAACACATTGATATGCGCAAAAATTAAGCCCTGCATTCTTAGAAGAATGCATCTTTAAGTAATTCAAAGTAAATAGAGAAACACAACATCGAAAATTACCTGTTATTACTACTTTTATGTTTCCTTTAAATAGACCATTGCATTAAATTACTTGTATGTGTACTTAATCAAAATAGGATTATACTATACTTCAATCTTTGTGAGGCAAGTCTCCTAAAGAGCATAAATTAATGGAGTAAAAGAAGTGCATAAGATGTGTAATAGTATGCATATAATATATAAACTAATAATTGAATTTTATTTTATATAGTAATTATTTATTCATTACCATAAATTTTATTTTATACAGTAGTTACTTACACATCACCGTAAATTTTATTTTTTACAAAATATTTAATATATATTTGTTTATAATTTTATATTTAAGCAATGTTTTATTTAAGTTTGAATAATATAGTTTCCAAATGTGTTATATTCCTGCTGATATTTTTTATGACCTTTTATTGTAGAGTCTAATATGATATGCATTTAATATACACACATTTTATTATAGTTACGTGATATATTGTTATTACGACTTTACAAATGAAGAATAAATAAAGCAGTGATCAGAAAGTCACGGCTTCCAAAATTTAATTAAAGTCTCAGATTTTAGATTGTCCGAAATATTGTAGTTAGGTCGAAGTTTCATTTCTATTGCTTAAAAGCAGTTCTGTTCGCCAGCAAAGGATTAATTGCAGTAAAGTGTTCTATATCGGAAGATGAGAGTTGATTTACAGATAGTATGACGTTGGAACTCATCTTATAAATAGTTCGGTGACATAATTTGTCACTGCGCTATTAATACGCACTTGCAATGCCATGGTAGGTACGTATTAATCTGCTGCTTAGCTACGAATAAACCACCACGGTCCTGTCATGATAAGTACTTTGAGTGCGAAAACTCGTAAGGAAATTTCTCTCAACTTTTTCAAAAGTATTACATAATCAAATTCTCGAAGGTACGGTTCTTATCTGTAATTTTATTAAAGAAATAATAATTTAGATTTTAATATAGTTTAATTACTAGAGATATATACTTAATAATCATTATTATACTTCACATTAACAGGACATTATTGTATACATAATAGTAATTATGCTGATATTTATGAATTTTATTTTCAATGTTGTTTAGTTAATAATAATAATGTAATAATAGAGTTTCGATAATAATGTTAATCATTAAATAATGTATTTATATATGTAGACATATAATGTAGCTAAAATAATTTTAATAAAAAATAATATGATTATAAAATAAATTATATAAAAAATATATAACAAATGTCAGTTTATTTGTCACCATACGTATAATCTCATATACAGTATACGTAAATTTTACGTATATATATAATAAATTAAAAATATTATTAAACAATAGTATTTATTATAAATTAACTTTACATATATATCGATTCAAGTACTGTATATATTTTCAAGGGATTGGCCGGTGAAAAATTTTGTCTGATGGACGGATGCCGATTTTTTAACGATTTTTGAATTTTATACCATCGCCGGTGCCGATTGAAAACCCGAATTTTTTTTATATTCTATCTGCCCATTGCCAGTGCCGATGCAGACGTTTTCAATTATTAGTAAAATTTTTAAAGATTACATTATGATATGAACATCAATATTTATGAAGGATGTTTTCTTGTAATTAACTTTTTTCCACATATAATATATGCTGGAT
Organism: Dysdera silvatica; assembly: GCA_006491805.2. Classification (NCBI taxonomy): domain Eukaryota; kingdom Metazoa; phylum Arthropoda; class Arachnida; order Araneae; family Dysderidae; genus Dysdera; species Dysdera silvatica. The sequence goes on along the minus strand of QLNU02014802.1, from coordinate 169,871,557 downwards.
TTCCGCATTTAAGTATTTTTTCTTCTCGATTTCTCGCTCTCCGATAGCCTAAAACTTCGCAATTTAGGCTTTTGTGAAGGAACAGAAAAAAAATCGCGTTTAGTATTTGGCGGAAGTATAAAATGAAATTTCACGTTTAGTATGTCACGCAGGATATAAAATCCAATGAAAATGAAACAACCGAGAATCCACAATCGTGTTCAACGGGCAGATGAAATGGACGCAACAGTTGCTAGGAAAATGAAGGCGGGAAACAGTGCATTCCATTAACGTATCGTCACTAGCGTAAACAGGATTCGGTTGCGGGGGGAGGGGCACAAGCAAGTTTACTTAAGAGACTATCATATTAAATATTTCCCTCTAACTAAGAATGATATAATTAGTAAATATTAAATTATTATCAACTGTGAATATTATTAATTATACTATTTTTTTTTTAGTTTTTGATTTATCTGTATAATTTTAAAAAGGCCAAAAACGGAGATGTTTGCACAGTAGTGTTATAGTCAAAGGAGTTGAACAAGAGTTTTAATTATTAATTATTATTATTATGTCTGGTATACATTATTGTATTACACAGCTTCAAGGAGATAATCACTATCCTCTTGATCTGGACTTCTTGGTTTAGTTCAAGTCTCACCCAGAAACCTGAGAACTGTCCATATATCTTCTTAATATATAGGCGGTGCCCAGTAAGGCAGTTTTTTGTAGGTCTGTTGTCGTTATGTCAGTAATGTCCAGTTTTTCTAGGAAGTTCTTTAAATTAGGTGTGATGGCCCCCAGTGCACCTATCACAATCGGGATGACTGTTACTTGTTTTTTCCAGAGTCTATTAATTTCTATTGCAAGGTCACGATATTTGGAGATTTTTTCGAATTCCTTCTCTTTAATTCTGCTGTCACCTGGTATTGCAATGTCGATGATAAATACCTATTTTTCCTTCACCAATGTTATGTCTGGTATATTGTGTTTTAAATGTCTGTCTGTTTGAAGCCGAAAGTCCCACAGGATTTTTATTTAGTCGTTTTCTGTCACTTTTTTGCTTCATGTTCCCAGTAGTTCTTGGTTACCGTGATCTCATAATTTCTGCAGATATTCCAGTAAATCAGGGTAGCCACTCTGTCATGTCTATTATTATTATTATTGCAACGTTAAATCTTCGTTAAAAACTGCGCCTTGTCATTGTTGGACTGCAATCTAATCGGTAATATTCTGGTACAGTGAATACCCGTTGCACCAAGGAATACATGACTTCATCCAGATTTCTTTCCACCTCCTTTACTATTACCCCCCCCCCTTCTTTCACTTTTCGGCAGTGGAACAGCTAGAAGAAAATAATCTGTGTTTTTGAGCAGTATTTAAAGCGCTCGTCTGGACTGCAGCGCCACATATTGGCCGATGGGTAACTAATTTTGCTAACCCATGTATCTGGATTTTACGGCCTGCACATTAAACATACCACTTATTTCATTGTTCTATCTATCACTGTTTCGGAGTTACATAATTTCAAAGTTAGGTAGTCCTTTCTGAAACACCCAGTATGTATACAAAGATAGAAATAAAAGTACTATACAAAAACATATTTTATTACCAGGAAGGTTGACAGAATGAAAACATAATGGCATAAACAAATATTTAGATAAAAGAATTAATGCGTTCTTCTTACTAATCCCGGAGTCCTTTTGCTTCTCCAGGTTGGCACCAGAAATCCAGGCAATTTAATATCTAGAATTATTTACTTAATCAAGCTTTGGAGTCTTTGTACAAAGCTAGTCCTGACACTATCTCCTGTTCTCTCACAGCATCTCCGAAATCTAGACATCTGACTGTCTGCATTGATATCAATTTAGAAAAGCAATTCTGATAAATGGCATGGCTATTTTTAAAGGACTTGCTGGACATTATTTTGTTTCAATGCATTTCTGATATGTTTGGATTTTATTTTATATGGATAGAGCATTCGGTCTACTATTATAAATAACAGTGGGTGCTCGTGGCGACAATTTAGTGAGGCAGGAATTAAGCCAATTCACCAAAATACATTCACCTACGTATTTACTCACAATCAGTCAATGAAACAACAGGTCTCTTGGCGAATATAGGACGTAGTGCAACGTATTTTGGGGAATTAGCCCAGTTCTGCCCCACTCAAATGGCGCCAAGAACCGCCATTGATGAATAATTTTATTTAATATATATAACGATATATTAATGAGCTATACATTGCGGAAAAAATATAGTTTGAATCGAAATTCACATAATCCCAGTTTTACGTCGTTTGGCTGTGGTGGGGAACAAAGGTATGTAGATACTGCTTCCTTTTTACTGGTGTCGGAGTGGTATTTTCGCTACCACCATGTGCCTATAGGCACAACGTCGCGTCCTAGCTCGTCAAGGAGCGTTCGTTGGGTTCCTCTCCAGGTATCCAAAATGTGAGACATCTTATACTACTCCCCGTCGGAAAACATAGATGCGGACACCGCTGTGGCAAATAATTCTACTTTATTTGTGCCAGTACAACAATGCCGTACCTCCCGAATAGGGGGTAAAATTATATAAGTTCGTGAAGATATATGCATACTGTGGAAACCATAATGGTCAGGGCCCGAAACTGGAGTTTGGGCAAGGGGTGTGGGTCCCCAGAGCCGGCTTTCACGCGTCTCTCTGAATCCCGTCAAAGATATCCCTCTGCTACACACACCCCCATCTCCCTTCAGGAATTTGTACAGGGGTCTGTTTCGTGTTATGTTACGACGGGGTGTAATGTCACGTCACATTGGCAGGTTGCTTTATGATTGTTTCAACAGAAGATATTTAATACCTAATCTAAATATAAATAACAGAAAATACTTAATACCTAGCCTAAATATAAATAACAGAAAATATTTAATTAACTCGTCTAAATTTAAATTACAGAAAATGTTAAATACCTCGCCGGAAAAGACTTCCAGAATTTTGAGAAAAGTATGTGGTGTATTTCCTTTCTTCTTCATATTATGGTTGTAAAAATTCCTAGTAACTCTATCGAAGAAGCGTTTAGTAATGCTTTGGAAAACAAACCTTGTATTTAGGTATATTAGGTTACCTAAAATTAGGTTGCAGTTTAACCGAAAATTTACCGACAACTTCTTCATTTCAGCCCCAACGGTGGCACAATAGTACTGTGTTTTCCCAGTGCCCCATCAATCTGAGTTCGACTCAGAACCGAGCCGAAAATAGCCGAGCTACTCACCGTAGTACATATGTTGATTCCCTGGATCTTAAAACGTCCAGAGTTCTTGGAAAATTGTGCTCAACGGCCTTTGGGCAGCGTGATGTTGATATGTTCGCCTACTGTGCTATTAACATGAGGTTGACTCTTAACGGTATCATGAAACGCCTCCCGTTTGTTTGTTCATCGTAATCCGGGGGTTGTTTCCCTAGACAACAGAGATTCAGATTTCCCGGAAAACTGTAGGTCCGGGCTCAGAATGATTTCTACTGTCCTTTGTAAAATTTGGGACATCGAAGTTTGACTGCGACTTTTATATGTCGGCTATAACTACTTTATCTTTTAACCACATCGTAAATGAAATAGAGAAAACTATCTCGAATAAGATTCGTTATTAATGTCAACAATGCGGACGTTCGTTGCATGACTTGCAATGGGATTCTTGCTTGAAAAACTAAAACGTATATTAGTCGAAGTTAGTCGACGCAGTATTGTGGTGCATTAATGGACCATAATACTGAACTCTAGATTAAAATCTATTGTTTTGTACCTGAATATATTTCAAAGTGTTGAGAATATTATTATGTGACACTATGGTCAGACTACTTAGTGTCATTGTGGTCTATTCATGGGCTATGCATTGAATAAGGAGGTATTTCCTATGTGACACCGAGCTATTTGCAAAGATGAGTTTTAAGGCACTATCGTCGATATACCATCCCACCTGTTCTAATAGTATACACTTTACTGCAATTAATCCTTTGCTAACAACCGTGGCATTTAAGCAAAGGGAATTTCGACCGAACTATATATTTCAAGAATAAGCCGTTTCCTCTAATAAAGCATGTTCAGCAATTTTCGCCCTTGACAACTTTTAAACACATTTTACCAGATAAAAAGTATATACGTCGTGATTACGTAATCAACTTATCTGTGTTTAAAGTTTCTTCAACATTGAATATATTTATTCTGAGTTATAACAATTGAAAATCTTCACTTTTCTTATAAGATTTTCCCGTCGAATTAGCATGTTAAAAATTTCTTGACAAACCTTGTCAACTTTACCGACAAAATTAAAAAACAGACTAGCATTTTCAGCTTAAATTTATTGTTCATTTAATTAAACATTTCTTTTTTTTCTTTATATATTACGCGTTATAAGATTTCGCTATGAATCTTCTGGTCATATATCTGGTATATATCTGGTATATTTCTGGTCATATGTCTGGTATATGTCTGGTATATTTCTGGTATATTTCTGGTCATATGTCTGGTATGTTTCTGGTCATATGTCTGGTATATTTCTGGTAGATTATCCCTGAATCACCTTATATTCACACATTGACTTACGCACGAGAATTTGATGGTGTTGTAATTCCAGATTGTGCGTAAATTGTGTGTATTTACGTATAAATACATAGAGCTGTAGCTCTGTAACTCCCTCTTATGAACTTTCTGCCCACGCGTATGCAGTATTCACACAAAACTAAGTTCTCTAAGAATCGACAACAGTCAAGCTGGCCAGAAAGCAGCGTTCGAAATTTCTGGACCACTGTCGCTTGTTCACTAATTGGAACTTGATTAAGTAAAAAACAAAAATAATTTAACATGGAAATTTAAATAGAATTTAACACATTTAAAGAGAGTTTGACATTCCCATCCTGACGAACTATAAAGAAAATGGTTAAAAGAAAATTTACGTGTAGTCCAAATTAATTTTCCCCAAGGATCTACTCTAGGGCTTTCGCTCCTGATTTTCTATATTAGCGACCTTTTTATTTATTGCGCACACAATTTGGAGTCATTTGTTTTTCTGATGATACCAGTAAGCTTTCAAGGAGGCGGAGATCGATGATCTCTGTACAACTGACAATACAAATGTTAAATTATTTACAGAATATTCTAAAGCGAATTATCTAACACTAAATTCAAAGACAACGAAATGACTTTTATTCACTAATAAGATCAAAAGAACCAATATTTTACAAAAAAAAACCTATTTTAATCGATAAAGATTTTGCACTCTAATTCTCAGAAACAAAATTTCCCATAATAACACTTCAATTAAACTTAAAATGGAGCCACACACACATATTTTTCAACTCTGTTCTGAAGTCAGCCAGCACATTGGAATCATGAGCAATATTGGTTTTTATCTTCCTATTTATAGGCTAATTCAACTTTTATGCTCATTTTTATCTTCCTATTTATAGGCTAATTCAACTTTTATGCTCATTTTTATATTCCCATTTCTTCTTATGTCTTTCTATTTGGGGTTTTGAAACCAAGCCAAACCTACAGCGAATGTAGGTACTAGGAAATAGATTCATTGGACTCGTTAAATTAAAATGACCTACACATATTTCGACCATCGAGAAAATGCGGAGATTTAATATTCTCCCTTATAACGGTTTACTAAATTACAGACTTTACCTACTAATGTTTACTAACCTTAAATATAATATAAATTCCCTTTTCATAAAATTACAATTTCCCCAAGACTGTAATCCAACCTCCTCGCTTAATGAACATAATTCAATTTTAAAATTGGTCTAGGTTTTAGACATCTTGGCGTTCCTGGGCCAAACGTTTCGAACTCACTTCCTCTCACGTTTCAATCTACTAATTCTCTTTTTACATTTAAAAACGTATTCGTCTATTTTTGGGAAACAGTTATTAATAACAATGTTTACTCCATTGATCATGTCGCCGGGCTGTCTGGCAAAGACTGACATATCTTATATTTCATTGTTTTGCAGCTTGTAAATAATTTCACCACCGGTTAGAGGTGAGAAGGGGGAAATCGGTAAATGGATATTTAATGACTTGAATGCTGACTATATCTGATTCTATATGCTTATATTCTTGGGAAATGTGGTGTTGGTCCTACTTACGTCTTTACTCACTACTTCTCAGTCAGACATTTCGCAACTCAGAATTATATTTCACTTGTTACATTATATCTAACTTTATATCTTGTTTAATTTCGTAAATGCCATACTTTTTTGTTTATCTTCATTGAAATATATACAAATCATATCAAAAACATGTTAATATTATGTAATATCGGCGCAAAATTAAGCTAATAATTAATTTGTCTCCTTGTTTGTAATCATTCGTTTTTACTAAATTTTTAAGTAATTTACATATATTATTTCACTTATTTACTTATATACTTACTTACGTATTTATATTAATTTACTTACCTCTATATACAAATTGCCACTTCTTGGTAGGGTTCAATTTCTAACAAAAAAAGTGCAGAAGCCCCAATATTATGTTAAATCGATTAAAAAATCAAATGGCTGCAAAAGAATCGATAAATCATATCAATTGTTTATGTCCATTTTTCTGGACAACAAAATCCATGACCTTAACCACAAATACTTTAATTTTCCATGTCCTCTTTGGCAATTCATGACCCTGTAGGGGCTCCGGCTAATATTTAAATAATCGCCAAAAATGAAGAAACATCTAAGTCTTATTCCTGTGGGTTCCCGCCCAATTTAAGCGCTGCTTGTTGGGTTATATTTTATTTGTCTTAAGTTGACTCACTTGGCTGCACATGGAGATCTATCCATTCAGGGCCCTAATATTTCCTTCAATCTGATGCGCCCCATCTCGTATATGTATAGTTCAAGGAAATATAAAATCATTGTATTTTCTAGACTGCTTGACCTTAAATCAATTCTGAATTATTTAAGAACATTATTTAAAACACTTATAACAATTAACGGCCTTCAATATTTTGAAAAAATTCAAGTAACGGTAAGTTAAAATAAGGCTGTGCGTCGGTGCAGTGATAACGCATTCAGCTGGTGTGGCATTAGTCCGAGTTCGACTTCCAACTTCAAAAAAAAAAACAACCTATCGACTAGCTGCTCACTTCAGTCATGGAGTAGGTCTCTTAGGTCTTGAGATGCTCAGATTCCTTGGAGAAGGACTGTAACCAAGCCGGGGCCAGCAAGGGCGCGGCTTCAGTTGCCCCATGCTTGTGCCCCAGTTGCCCCATCGAACTATTTTTGTATATAGTATAATGCCCTGTGCCCCACGTAGCCTTTGCGGTTCCCCCAGTTGCCCCTTCATCTTGGCTACAGACCCGCATCTGAAAAATAATGTAGGTTCATTTTCCTACGTTGTCCTAGTGAAAACGCATTCATCTTTCGTCCGAAAACGCGCATCGTGAAACAGGTGCTGTTTCAATACACACCGTTATCAGGGGGTTAGATTGCTTTGGCTGTTAGGTTCAGCTAACTCGGAAAACTCTAGACCTTGGACTTTTGCTATCTTTGCCCATAACGCAAAAAAAATTAAATATCAATGTGGCGTCTTTAAGCATTTTAGATGAGGAACAAATGCGATAAAAACAAAATACATGCCTACCTTCAGAAAAAGAGAGGTGACTCCGTTTTTCTTTTAATTTTTTTGTAAACGGACATAAAACACGAAGTTAAAGTGATTACGGTACTACTTGAAGCTAATAGAACATAATTCAATTAGCAGCGAAGTAGTTTTTAGCCCAAAGTACACAGAAACGCAGACCGTCGGACTAGAAAAAGGCATACCTGTTTTACTACCTTACATACAGTGTTTAATGGGTATTTAATTCCAAAAACATTCTAATTAAAGCATTTACATGAACCCTCCGTTTCCAATTTAACATTAGTCGAGAAACACGATTTTTTCCTGATGTTTTTCCAAGTCTTAATTTCATTTTCCTTCTTTTCATCCTCTTTTCTTTGTAAGCGCCTACGTCATTTGCGCCGTCAACAGAAAAAGGACGTGTTTTATCGACTCCAAAGCGTCCTGTTTGCGTTGTGGAGAAGAAAGTAATATACAAGTAATGTTATGCTTTTAATAATACTTGTTGCCATGTTCTCATTAAAAAACCTTTTCAATATGTCTTTTTTGCTGCAAGTAGAAGACTTTTAATTGAATTTTAATCTTAAGCGGCATTTGTGTGTATTTTACCATGTCCGCTGAACGTCCCGTTTTAACACGCATGCACATAAAGATCATTTCAGTGCGGGCTGCGCAAATCATAAAATAAACTTAGTAATTATTATATTTATAATTAATAATAATGATGAAATGCTGAGAGCCGTAAATCAAAGTACATTAGGGATACATATTGCATGTGGAGTCATCCGTCTTTGAGCATCATATAGGCAGTCATAAGGGAACGAAAGAAATGCTTGAAGCAGCATTACTGCGAGAAATGAGATGTTTTTTCGGTAGAAAAAAGCGTTCTCGATAGAATTTCAATGCGATTTCTCGAAATTCTAGAATGCTAAACAGGATTGTGTCCGTTATCGAAAAGTACAGATGGAATTTAAAGCACAGGCGTACGCATAAAGTTCATAAGGGGGTTATAGGCTTAATGGGGGGTTACAGAGCTACAACTCGCATATTCCTATGTTAAATATACAAATTTTTACCGCAATGGGGGGGTACAACTCCCATCAACACCCCCTGCGTACGCCAATGGAATAAAGAGACAAACGTTGAGAATGTGAGACACCATGCTTTTCAAGAAGAGAAAAACGTGGAGCGTGCTTGAAACTTTCCTATCGTCGTGTTAATATTAAATTCGTGATTCCTTGAAAATAGGAAAAGAACTATTTCTTCTCAACTGAAAACACAACGTACCAAAGTCTCAACCAGTTGGCTTAATGTTTTTGCATTACTTTTTTAAGTCGCAAACAGTTTTGAAATGTTCTTCTTCTTCTGACTCAAAATTCATGAAAAAGCATCTAGCTGCATTTAATGCTTTCAGGATTTCCGCCAAACCTAGTTGCAAATTCACAGTCACACTCATCGTCATCGTTTCCGAAAGCATTTGGATGCAAGGCTTAAGATACGGTTTCAAATATAGAAGCTTTAGTGTTAGTAAGGACATCGTTGTCAAACGTTGCCTCAATTGACATTTCATTAAAAACTATACAATCGCAACCCCGTAAACGTTGTTCAAAATAAGAAATGAGCGCGTCATTATCACTATCGGAGTTTAATGATTCATCAAAGATTGAAGCATAAATGAAGCTTTTATGTCTGAAGTAATTTGAAATGGTCTTCTTGGACACCATATTCCAATATTTTCTGATGTAAAAAAGGACATGTAATAATGGCACATAAAATATCTCCTTTTGCTCAGCTGTAGCAATCATACCTTTCGAGTGCAGCTTACAGTAGTTAGGCTTAAAGTTTTGGATCACCCTTGATCCAGGAGCTGTAAAACAATGGTGCTATTCAGAGGTATAAAAAATGAGTTCATTCGAATTTGAATTAGGCACTCTGCAATAATCGTACGTAATAATTTTCGACACCCACTTATAAGCTCAAGCTAGAGCTTTTTTTTATTTAAGAGAAAAAGAGACCTATTTTCGTTCCTGGAGTCGAACCAGGGTTCTCCTGTTGAGACTGGAGTGCCTTGATCGCTAGACCAACGAAGACAGGAACAACGCTCTCTTTCTCCGTATATAAGGATGTTAGATATTATTACCCTTCTCAGGGATAACACAATTGCCAAATAATGGTCAACACACAAAGCCACCGGGACGAGTTTTTTTTGTGAGGGAATTTATTACACAATAATTTTTGACACCCACGTGTAAATAAGCTCAAACTAGAGCTTTTTTGTTTAGGAAAAAAAAGAGACGCCGTAACCATCCTGGGGTCGAACCTCCGTCGAACCATTGGTATCCACTGTGATATCATTGGAAATGATAAAGCAGACATACTGGTAGAGTCAAGTGAATCAGCCAATTAACAAAATTGGGCTATTAACAGTCTATTCTCACATTGATAAAACTTGAACGAAACTGCAGTATTTCAACTACAGTGATATAGCTCTTCATAAAAGATGGTATTTCCTTCTTACAACTCAATTACCAAGAAATCTTTACAGATTCAATTCGGTTGCACACTTCAGACTTCTAACAGGACATGACTCTCTCCAATTGCATCTTTCCTGAATCTTTGTCAGAACCAACAAAGAAATCGTTGGCAGAATCACCAACATTCCCACTCTACAATAAGGAGGTCTCAATGGACTCGGACCATCTTTGGCTGTGTCCTGGACTTGCTGACACAGGAGCTAAGATTGACTCTAATGAAACCAGTTCTGATAATAACATTCTATTTTGGGCTCCTCGGCGCCAAATTGCCATAAAGTCAAGAGCGGGCGTTGGATTAAACAAAAATAATAATGCGGATTTGTTCTTTAATAAAAATTAAGTGTAAAATAAAATAATATTCATAATTAAAATATATAAACGTTAAATAAGGTTACTCGAAGTTAAAATTAGTGCATTAAGCCAATCCAAGTCTCGCTCCACATGGGCATAAAAAAAAGAAAAAGCTATAAATAAATTTTAACACATTCGACCAGATACTGCAGATTTGTCCTTTATCTTTAAGCTTTTACTTCAAGTGATGTCAAACGATTAGCTTTTGAAGAGAAAAAATTAAAATGCCACTACTTAAATTGAACGTCCTATACCCTATTTTTGTAATTTAAGCAGCCCTCCGAAATTTCATCTAGTGACAACCTGACATGAAAACAATAGTGAATAATAAATTTTTCAATACAATATTTCTAACAAAAGAACGATAACCGAAGACGGGGATTTTAAACTTTCAAGAAATAAGTAAACGAGACAAAACATCGATAATTGACCAACGAATTTTTTTGTGAGCAAGTAAAAAAATAAAATATCTTAATATTTCCGGGAAAGCTCTATATTTATATAAAATATGTACTTTTAACCACCATAATTTCTCTGAAAATGATAATTGTTTTATATGCGTTTGGTTAAACAATTCATAATATTAAAAAGAATTTTTGAAATGTTGATACTTTTTTCTAAACATAATTAGTTTTCTCTTACAAGTATACATCAATGATCCAATGATGTTGCTATTTTTTTTGTCACATAATATATCATTGCCGTAATTGATAATAATAATTATATTATTTGTAAGTGATATTGTTAATTCAGGAGTGTTAATATTTTTCGTACTAATTATGGTTAATCCATAATTTTTAAATCCCATTTTAATAAACACTTGGCCTTCAGATAATTTTTTTATAATCCATATAGTATTTCCACTGTTCGTTTTCAATAAAAGAATGAGTCTTAAGCTCTAAGAGAGTTTCCATAAAATCTTCTGTGAAATAATCGTTGCTTTAACCATTGTTTCCATTGTACATATGTTCATGGTAACCCATTGCTTATTAGTTATTTCATAAATCAATTCATCCTCCAATTTTTTAGTTAGAGCTTCTTTTAGTAGTGCGAGTTCAGGGCATTTACGTTCATTTTATACATATCACATACAACTTTTTGCATTCATTCATTCATGACAAAAATCGGCGCAGGTGAATTGTACATTATTTTGGCCAGACAACAATGGTATGGCTTTAGTGGTGCGTCATTTCCATCCAACACAACGTTTTGAAGTCCTATACCATATATATCGTAATTTTTATATTCTGATGTGGAATATGGACACACATTGCGTATGTTTTCCCTTTTACCAGCTAAGGCCTCAGTTAAAAAAACATAGAAAACCCAATATGACGAAATGTTTTTTTTTGTTTAAACAATCGATAATCTTCATTTAAATCAGCCAAAATTAATTGTTTCTTTTCTTGATTTTTCGAGACCTTATCGCAACTTCTTACAAAGTAAGCCAAAAATATTAAAGATTACAATAGAAAACAAATCAAGAACAATCATCTCATCATAGATCAGCATATTGTGTCATGATTTCAACTGCATAAAATTGCGAATATAACTATTTATCTCGCTTTTGTTTCAACATCACCATCCTTTTCTCTGTCAGTATAACCAGCGATCCAAAGACACCAAAGAGATTAATTTTTTTTTATGTGAATATTTTTACTGAATGGAATTTACTGAAGATTGGTAAAACAATGGAATTTACTGAAGATTGGTAAAACAATGGCATTAAATACACAGCATGGTTGTGTATTGAACGGATACATGTTTTTACAAGATTTTATATGATAGGTAACAAGAAATCCTTCTTTTACGAATGCCAAATGCAATGATTACTTATTTGTTTGTTCTGTAAAACGCAAAAAAATATCAGTAATACGTATTTGATCTCCCCACATCGCTTGCAACTGCCATTTAAAATGTTGTGACGTTAGTGTTAATAAATAACTATTGATTATCATTTTGTACAGATATTTGAAAAACGATGAAAAAATTTAAAGACGAAAACACGAAGGTAGAAAAACAAAAGATAAATAAAAAAAAGAGAAAACCAACACCACTTTTATGATATCGAAAAGTATTTCAATTATTTTCAGACTACTAATTAAAATAAAATATAATAATATGCTTTCCTCTATAAATTTTAACGCATATATAATTTGAAGTCCAACACAAACAGATCTAACAAGTGTTAATATAATATATTGATGCAACATTAATTAATTAATTAGTTTAATATTGAGTGATGAATATATAAAATGCTAGTTTATTAAAAAGCACGTGAAATTAATATATAGGGGTAAGGTGTTTATTTTATTTCTATTTTATTAAATATTAAATTCCATTTTTTTTTCATTCCAGCTGTGAATGCATGTTTCCTTATTTTTAATTTCCAAATAAATAATTACATTTTTCAGTAAACGAAACATGGGTTTAAACTTAAAAAAATTATGTTCAAGTTGTTTCATTATATTTTTTAAATTAGAAGTTGCGTTTTGGTGGGAGATACGAAGCATTTTCAATGCAATTTGCTTACCCAAAACTTCCATTTGGTTATAATTATAGAAATAGGCAAGTTTTTCCTGTTCTCCAATATACGTAAAAGAAATGGGAAAATGATAAGGTGTTCAGGTGGTCTCGGAAAATAATGGAATTGGAAACACTAATGAGAAAGAAATGTTTCAAAATTTGAAGTGAACATATGTTCAGCGAATTCCGTTTACATGGATAGCTAATAATAGTTTCATATAATTTTTGTTCAAATTCGGTTCGTTCCGTGCATCAGAATTTGTTTTACCGTTGAAGTATGTTCTGCAAGTAAAGTTTGACGTCAGGAAGAATTTTAAATTTACAGAAAACTTATTTGTATATTTTTCAAGAATGAAGCAAACGATTTTCGTTCTCAAAAATATATGTAATATAATATTTAATGAGGCAAGTATAATAGAAAATGTTATTTTCAACATTTATTTATTCACATGACACTTGAATCTGCAAAAGAAATATTAAACCTTATTAATTCATTTACTTTATTCCTTTGCCGATTAATCATTTATTAAGGCAAATGAATACGATCAGATTAGAAGATGAATGTCTTCATATGAATTAAATTATGCATGTGTCAGTTTTCTCTCAACATTCTGAAATAACTTATATAAATCTGATTGTTGTAATTTCCTTAAATCTATCACAGTGAAACCTGTCTTAACGGACACCTCATTTTTACAGTCAGGTAAAAAATCCCTGGCAAAAATTTCTTCACAATATATTGTTTTCCTGTCATTTGTGGTCACCTCTCTCTCTCTCTCTCTCTCTTTTACGGAGAAAATTTTCTATCCTGTGTATGCCCGAAAATGAGGGTTTTTGCTGTAATCATATTTTATTTATTGAATATTCCTATGTATTTTTATATGCAGTGCAAGCTGACTATAAGGAACACACCTACAAGGGATTCTCAGATATAACCAACACACGATTTAGATTAATTTGGTTTAATGCATAATATAAGCATCTATGGAATATCACGATATAACAAACCACTTTATGGGTACAGAGAACCAATTCTTTTTTCTCTTATTTTAATTTGACGCTTATGTTCAACGAATTTGTGATTTTTACGCATTTCATAATTAATTTTTACCAAGAAACATTCGTTATGTGAACGTTAGATTCCCGTAGCAAGAAAACGAAGCACAGCTCCACTATTATTCTGCTTAAAAATGGAAATTGAAAGCTTTCGTAATAGACAAGGTATAATAATGAAAACTCTGCATTAAATATTTATCTCTTTTGTAATCTTAAAAATTATAATTGAGATTACTCATTTGTAAATTATTCATGCTATTAACTATTAACGGTTGTAAAAAAGTAGGATATTTGATAAATGATCGTGTCGAATATAAACTGTAAAGAGGAAAATTCTCTAGTTCATTAAGGTTCGTTATATAAATTTTGAGAATTTTTTCCAGAAATATAATTTAACTTTATGTATTCAAGGATGAGAATTAAGTTCGCTTACATAATGATAAACGTCAAACATTATAGACGAAAAACAAGAAATAGATCAAGGTACATCGCCCTAACGGACAAATATATCGATGTTGTTATACTATAGTCCAATATGAATAGACGAGTTTATGATTCACGCACGTCCTTCGCTTTATTTAGTCTTTGCCGTCACATTCGAACACTATTTACTTCTTCTTCTTCTTGCTACAGCACTTGAAGATCTCCCCAATGAGAAGGAAGGTATACTTTTGTATAAAATTAAAATTACACGCAATTTTATTTCAAAGAGCGAGAGGTACATATTTTGCTACGTAGCTTTCCATGTGCTTATTTATAATAAATCATTTTGCAGAGAATTAAAGAGCTATAAACTCTTAACAAAATTACAAAAAAATCAAATTTTTTCATTTATCCTATGAAGGAGAATCCACGATCAAACCGGTACAAAAATTAAAGGTGGAAAATTAAATTCGTAAAAAATAGATTTAGAATAACAATTTTTCTCACATAAAGATGAAAAATTATTAGAAAATTATTGTTGGTGCTTATGTAAGTAAATTTTCTGTTCTAAATTTGTTTTTTTAAGAATTTTTGTTTTCCACCTTCAATTTTTGTAAAATTTTGATTATGTATCCTTCTTCATAAGTACCTGAAAAAATTTGATTTTTGTAATTATGTTAAGTGTTTATAGCTCTTTAATTTTCTGTAAAATGATTTTTCTGAATAAAGCACATCGCCAGTTATAGAGCAAAATAACATTGAGTGTAACCTTAATTTGGGACACGAGTGCAGTAATTCAAAATTACTAATTACTGTTCGAAAATTGATTTCGCGAAATTACTAGTATTTTGTTTTTTAAATGTCCGTTCATTCCTATTGCGTAGAACATAAAATAAATTTTCGCTTGTTCGAATATCTGACCATCATTCATCAATTAATAACCACAATAAAGAAACGAGAAAAAATTCTCAAAAACAACCTTCTGAAATATTTGAAAATCAAGTAGTTGATCACTTTTACAGAAAATTTGGGTGTAATCTATCAAAGTCCATTTGTGTCATTTTCGTTATCATCAATCAATGTCGGTTGCATTGAATTCTATTTTAAAAATCTTCAAGAACAATGATTGCAACGTCAAACTATGATTGAAAACAACAATATAAATTAATGGAGGTTTTCTGATGGCGGTTGCCATAAAGAAATAGGATTTTTTTCCAGAAAACGCAATGAAATATGGGCCTTGGGACAAAGTTTTGGTTTATTTCGAACATATTTATTTATCAGTCCAATATTCAACCATAATCTCTCAAAAGAGAACTGTAGGGAAGTGTATTG
>QLNU02014802.1:169836033-169848849 GCA_006491805.2 Dysdera silvatica | reverse complement strand
GGATGCAATCTCCTGAGTCTGGGGGTTTAAACTATCCCTAATAAATCAAAGCACCGGAATAAGCGTGGCTTTACAGCTGCTTTTGTTGACTGTACAGGCTAATCTGAAAAGGATAGAAACTGTTGGCAAATAACAATGATCTGTGATTTCACACAAGAACTAGATAGTAGCTTTACCAAGACATTGTTAAATCACAATGGGCGAAGAAGATGATAGTAAATATCCTTCCTTACTAACCCGACCGACACCGATACCCCAGCGGCATCACATGTGTTTAGGTTTTCTGGAAGGATAGAATAAATTATAGAAGGGAGGGTGACACCTTTTATGTTTAGAGGGATAATATAAGTTAGAGTTTGAGTGGCGCCAAAGAAATAAATCACTCTGGGGGAACGAAGTCCAACATCGTCAGAAAATTCGTCCAAACTGAGTTTGGACGAACTTTCTGACGATGGTGGACACTTGATTTTCCACCGAAACAATTGTAAAATGTTTCTCCTGCTCAAATTAAACTGCGTTTGTGTGTAATTTGTTTTAAATATTAATTTTGAGCAGTGTATCGCTCATATTTCTCTCATCCTGTATATACTTCTCATGAATGGTTAAATTTACCGATATATATCAAACTGCTTAGGGCATCGGCTCTATAAGCTATTATAATCATGTTACGTAGCATTATCTATTCGTGGTCTATGCAGAGACTGTAAATAGATCAAATTATACTTAGTAACGTGTCACCAGACCATTTGCAAATGTCAAGTTCCAAGCGATGTCAACTGTAGACTTGCCTACACGTTGCGATATCCCATACCCTACATATACTACTGCTATTAATCCTTACGTCTATAGTTAAGGATTAATACTACTGCTATTAATCCTTAACTATAGACGTAACTACGTTTATGCGATGGGGAATTTATTCAATTTCTAATAAACCATTGCCCTTTTTAAAAAGTACATATAATTTTTCAGAGTTATAGAATTTTAAATACCTTATGTAGTTTAAAATTTGTGTTGCGTCTAATTTTATTTATTGAATTTGGAATGCAAAAACGATAAAAATAAAATTATGAATTATGTTAGTGAAAATTTATCGAGTGTATTTTAAAGTTAAAAAATGACGAAGGAAGGAAATATATTCTAGCAATTAAACGTTCCAATGTAGAAACTGCCAAATTTTCGTAACGTTTCATATTTCTGATTTGATATCATATAGAACAGGCTTGCCCGACATACGGTCCGCGGACCACAATCAGGCCCGCGGACAGTGTTAATCCTGCCCGCCGACAATTGTTTATAGTAACAAAAATCCCAAACAAAAATTTTAGAATTTTTTTAGGAATAAGGAAAAACTGTAAGGATAGCATTTGTGACTCATTTCTATATTGCAGATGACCGGAAGAAACTCTGAAGGGAGACTTTTAAGTTTTTTTTAAGAAACTGCTGGCCAGCAAGGTCCTGGAAAATTCTTTAACCCTATAGTGCATCGGCCCTCCGACATGTTTTATGCGTCCCGCTGACTCACGAAAAAATACAAATTTTCACATAAAATTAGCGTCCCTGCTCCCTTGGAGTCTGAAATCTATATATTTTATTCTGTTGTCATTTTCACATTTCGTAATAAATATCTTAAAACACTATAGAACTAAAGTAACACGAGGTTCCCCTCAATCATGTTTTACTTTAATTTTCTAGCGTATATGGGCACTAGGTGTAGTTTCATCGATTTGCAGTGCAACAGTGATTTAAAAAAAATTCAAGTTAGGGCTCGTCAAATTCTATTTTGAATATATTGTTGATAAGAACGCATCAACGTAGAGTTCTCAAAATTATTGGGAGATGGGTGGGGGGGGCGCAAGCACATTTTATGTACATTTATACATTACAGTATATGTAAAATCGCAATTTATTTCAGATTATTGGGGGCTTGGGCCCCACGGGCCCATATAACTCTACGCCTATGTAAAAACATCTTCCCAACCATCCGACAGCATGCTCTGAAAATGTTATTATTCTGGAGTACTTACAACTAGAGTTGTAAAAAACCCGGGAATTTTGGGCACATTGGAAACTTTGAATATAGAAACCAAGATAGCTAGAATAAAGGAGGTAGTCCCGTCCGCGCCTTTCTTCCTATTGGTCGATTCGACACAATCGACCAATAGGAAGAAAGGTGAGGACGGGACTACCTCCTTTATTCTAGCTATCTGTAACTCGGTGGAACAAAAAAGAGAGGAAGCACTATGATATCGATTGCCCACATATCATCAAGGAGTATAATCGGCATATGGGAAGTGTCGATTTGATGGATGGATTGCTCGGGCGCTATCATATTCGTATGAAAACTCGAAAATGGTCTAACAGTATCTTTTGTCATCTCACTGATATAGCTATAGTGAATGCCTATATATTTTAATATCGAATACATTGAGAGAAGGAAAAGTGGAGCTTCCAATGTTCCGTACTCAAGTAGCTGAATCGTTGTGCATGGCATGTATGGAGTAGTGCCAGAAAAAAGGGGCGTTCGCCAGACAGCATCATCAAAGGCCCTTTTAAAACTAGCAAATAGGGCATACTTTCCACAGAAGATGTCCGCTATGATCAGGTGGGCCACTGGTGCGTCTTGGGTAACATATCCGGTAATAAGCAGATTAAATATCCAAAACGCACTTCAGAAACACAAGCATTTTGCATCAAATGCAACCTCAGCTTGTGTAACACTCCAACAAAAACGTGTTTCGTTTCTATGACTTCCATAACAAACAAAATGTGCGAAATAATTTATTTTTTATTACATTTACTCTTTTACTTCCTTATTCATTGTCGTTCCATTTTTATATTGTGTATTGCCTTTTGAATTTAATAAACGGAATGCCTGTGTACCTGCTATGTGCTGCATTGATCTGCTTACAGGTTGACTTCATACTTTAACCTGCAACAGGTAAACAAGTCACCAAAATTAATTTTTGACTTCAGTTTCATGCTTTCGCCCCAAAATTACCTTATGTTGAATTTATCAGAAAAAAACTCATGCATTAGACGGTTAAGTGGTCCGCTGCCCAAAACAGTTGGGAAATCTAATCTCGAAATTGGAATGTCAAATAGAATATTTAAATAAAATTCATATACCCAATATTTTAATACTTACAATTTGTCCAATTTATTTATTTTTGATAAATGTTGCTTTCCAATAAGATTAAAACGATGAAATAATTTTAAAATTACCCAGAACCTGCTTCTGTGAAATAGCATTAGTCTGCGAGTTCTTCACACTTAAAACTAGTTAAAGCCATTGGCGGTGCAAGAGCAAGGACTCAATATCACTTATGAAGGTAATAATGTCTGACAATTTAATATACGGAAAAAACGTTTGTTCTTGTCCTCCGTTGTGGTGGGCCTGGCCTATCAAATCGGACCCTGGTTCATAGGATGAGGACGGCGTCTCTTTTTCTCCTAAACAAAAATAGCTCTAGTTTGAGCTACTAATACGTGGGTGTCAAATTTATTTGTAATACCTAGTATGTGAAAGAAGTGAAGAACATCAAAATAAACATTTTTTGTTCAGTGAATTTTTTTCCAAAAATTAGCCGTTGGGCAAATTTATTGTTTGCATCCACCGCATTCAAAGTCTAAACAAATGGCTACAATGCACCATTTCAAATTTTTTTAAAATTATTTAATCTCATCGGACGTCGGACTCTCTCTGGCAACTTTCAAAAATCAGTTAAATTCACAGAATTGTATGTGTTGAATCCGCCGCGTCAATTGTGACCGTGGATTCTACACATGCAATTCTTTAAGCATCTTAATAATTTTAATAGAGGTGATGCAAAAACCATTTCCGTTGTTGGATACCCATTCTAACAAACTTTTAACGCCCGAATCTATATTTTTCTATTTATCTATTCCATTTTCTTCTTTTTGGCTTTTAATATTGTCTCTACAATTTTTATAACAATTTCTTTAAACATAAATAAATGCAGTTTCCACTAGTTACGTATATTCTACCATTTTTCAATTTCTACGTGTAATTCATTTCTTCTGATGATGACACGCATAGATCGAAAGGAAACGTCAAGTTTCTGAGCAATGAAAATCGTTTACCTACATTTCTGAATGCCTAAAAATCGTTTTGCTAGATTTGTTTTGTTTTAAAATAAAAATGCAAAGACAGCAAAGAATATGTTCTGCAAGGACCTACAGTTTTCCGAGGAATTGGAATCTCTGCTATTATGGAAACCAAACTCCTTACTACGGTGGACATAAACGAAAAACTTTTCTGCAGGACCATTGGTACTCAAGCGCGGGTTAATGTCAGGATGGACGAATGCGTTACCACCGTTGCAACTTAATTTTACACGATTAAGGGTAGAACTCGGATTCAAATCAACGGTAACTCGTTAGTATAGGGCTCCGCTTGGTTGATTGATTGTATTTTTATGGCTCAAGAATATCAAGGGTCATTTTACGTTAAACAAGGTGAGGCCGTACTCACGGATTTTGGAATGAACAAAATTAAAATTATGACGGTAAAAATATATTAAAAGTATACTGAAACAAAACAAGTTAATAAAATCATGTGACATTCGAAAAGCCAATATCAGATAAAAAGTTAAAAATTAGTTCATTGTTTAAAGAGCTGCATAGAATATCATTAAGTTTAAAATCATTTCTGCTAAAAATTAATGAAAGTTGTTGGTTAAAATTCGGGCAAATAAATTATACAAAACATTAACTGTGCCACCGCAAGCAAAGCCACTCTATTTAAATATAGAGATACAGACATACAGATACAGACGCACAGATACATGGGCAAAAAGCGTCAAGTACTTAATATTAAAAACATTAAAACGGGAATGTTGGTTTCCTTGCATAAATCTTTATCCCTATATAACATATTACATATGTATATATAATATAATAAAACATAATGCATTGAACTAGAAAAATACTAAAATTTAAACGAAATAACTGCATCGTACAAATCGCGCAGTGTACGAAAGCTTATCATTATGCAGTTGCACATAATTCAGAATGACCCCAATAAGGATGTAAATATTAATTAACATAAACAGGTAAAATATGGAATGTATCGAAGCAAATAATTGAAAGAACAATAAAAAAATTGCCTTGACAAAGAGCCCTGGAGTGTCTTTAATATTTAAATCTGTTGGTTATTTCCGCACACTGCTTCAATCCATCATTTGTTTCCGAATAAGTGCCTTCGACTTGGATTATAAAGGTTTTTTTCTGCAGGTAAGTGGGTATTTTTATTGTTTTTTCGAAGAGGAAATAGAAATATACGTTGTGGATCAGAAAGTGCAAATATACATTGTGTAATTAAATTCTCGCTTCATACGCAAATATAACGTTGTTTAAATACTTCCATTAGTTTTTCCATAATATTTTATTACTAATGAGGGTCTAGGTTAACGGCAAGCCAACTATACTTGTAGGAATAGTCTTTCGAATTTCGCAGTTTGTATTATGGTATTTTATTCCGCCGACTGTATGGCACCAAACGTATTGCTAACGAATATTATGTCTCCAATAATACAATTCTACACACACTCCAATAACACAAGGTAACAAGATTTCCACATTGAAAGGAGTTTATAAGCATTAAATCAATGCAGCACTGCAGAAAATAAATACGGTCTGGAAAATTTATCCGCTTTTATTATCAAAACGAAAACATTTTGTTTATACTTTTAAAATGTTATTTTGCTAGCTTATTAAGAGACCGTTTTATACTTGTTACGCTGAAGCCGAACGCTTTGTATGTGGTAATTATGACACTGGATGAATGCATATAAAATGCATGAAAGTTTACAACCACCGTTCTCTGGAGCTTTAAGGATGATTTGGAACACTTTTGCGTTCTTTAAATTTCAATTAAAACTTAATACAATTTCAAAACCAAGCTATGCCTATTCAGCTTGATGTGCAATAGCGTTACGCAGAGGGAGAGGGAGAGAGACTGTGTCGCTCTTTTGTTAGACGGAATAATTTCTTTTAACCTACAGATTATTCCAAAAATTCGGTGGGTCTTTAAAAGATAAACTTCGCTTGCGGCATGCATGACGCTACATGGGAAAACTTCGTTTACGAGAATTTTAAATTACTGGATAAAATTTCTTGTGGTATGCAAAACATCGTTAAGAGAATTTTTAACTACCTGTACTTGTAGAATTTTAAACTACTCATGGAATTTTAAAATACTCTGTTATTTTTGTTTCATCTGAATTTGGTAGAGTAGGAAGACCCCAAAATAGTAACTGCTTTCACATTGGCTTAATATATTAATATAATTTTAATCTCAGTAAAATGCTAATCCCTTTAGATTTCCCAACAGTTATTTATGCTGTTTGAAAAACCACAGTTCATATTCAGCAATAAAAATGATGAAATTTATTAAATTTACATTTAATAAAATTTGATTGCTTAATTCAATAATTTATCTTTGTCTGTTATTGAAAAACGTGACGTAAATCATGAGTCGTATCGTGTAAACATATTATTTTGAATTCCCAAGAAGAAAGATTCAATTTGCATTTGCATCAGTTGTAAATTTCTTTAAACTTATGGATGCAACTCATTGAAATGAAATGAAATATTCTTTCTCTGAAACCACTAAATGTCAAATCTTTAAGCGCCTGCACAGTTGGACTGAAATATAATATGTGTGCGGATTTTCATTATTTTTTATTGATTCATCATTTTTTATCTGCAATATTTATTTTATTGATATGTGCCGTTCGTTAAGCAATCTGTACTATTCCTTTATTTTGATGTATTGGTTTTCGGTTTATTTCATTCAATAAAAATAAAAACGAAGATTATAATTAAGCAGTTGGAATTTAAATTGAATTTGGTGTATTAATGAAACTGCTCATAAAGGGCAGTTTCATCAGGAATGCCAATAAGATAAAATAAAATAAGTTTTTTAGTTCAAAGTTAAGCCAAAACAAAGATTTTAGTTTAATTTTATTCGGTAATCGGGAGGTATGATTTAGTGTAACTCATTAGAAAACTGCGGTAAAAACAGCTGCCCATTTTTTTTCTTTGGAATAATTAAAGGATTGGAGGATTGAACTTAACATTTTTTCTAACCACCTTTGAATAAATATTTTATATTAACCAATCATCACTTAATATGCCGACCACGATTTCGCTTTCCGTTGCAAATTATTCGTGTCTGAACATGTGTTTATTTATTATTTTCTTTCTCGGATGTTTTAAGGTCAATTCTTATTCTAAATTTTATAATTAATTAACGTAATTTTAACCTTTGAACTAGTTTTGGGTTCAGAACTATATGGATATAATGAAGTTTCAATACTTGAAAAAATTAAAAGTTTTGGATGATGCTTGCGAATCTTCTTCAGGAGATTATTATCACATTATCATTACCAGGAGATTATCATTATTATCATTAAGGATTGTTTGTAGCTTATATATCAGTAGCACTACCTTAATCAGTAGGAACAATTGATTTCCAAACTTCAGAAAAAGAGCTTTTTTGTAAAATTTGGAAATATATTTATGCACTCACCCTATAAAAGTAAAGGGGATATTTACTATAGTGCTGCTCGCTATAAGAGGGTTTCTCCTGCAATAACTGGTTTACGTCCTATAAATTTTAAATGTAACCAAACTAATGTTCTATTGACTCCCATCATGATTTAAATATAATTATTAAACACAAGAAGAGGTTTACTAATTTCAAGTTCTTCTGGTGATCATTAGAAAGCGACGATATGGAATTACGTCTATTTAAAAGTCGTCATAATTGAAAGTTCATTTAAATTTATTGAAAATTTCTTTTCTATGGCATTATAGTATTGAATAATTGACTTCATACAAATTTTTAGCATAGTTCTTAAAAAGATATTTAAAATCGGGTGTATTCAATTGGAATTAAAATATTATTGAAGTCCCTCATAAATGAAAGATCGGAAGACAAAACTATGAAGCAAAAGATAAGGATAAAAAGATAAGGCAAAAAATAAGAAAAGGATAAAGAAGAAGATTAAATGACAATCAGTGTTTTTTCTACCATATTTAAACAAGCGAATTTCCTTTTAGCGAGAGACATTCTGCAAAAATATAAATGAATATTAAATGTCTTGGGAGAAACCACATATACTGCTCATTAATGCACATAAATGCAATGCTACTTCTTCATTAATTACTATTTTAATATTTTATTGTTTTCATTAATTAATATTGAAAAATTATTGAATATTACAAAGATGTTGATGGAAATGATTGGGTGCATAACAAAATTTTATAAATTTATTCTATTTTTAAACTTCCCATACGCTTTTACTTTTGCAAATTTTTAAAATTCAGATTTATTGCAATATATATACATGGGTGAAGGTTTTCTCGAATTTATGAATCTTTCGTTTAAAATGCGTTACTTCATTCTTAAATTAAACTCCCTCATTTGGACGGAAGCTGGAAAATATTTGTCATATTATTTTCTCGTTCAATTCCTCACTTTCATTAGTTATGATGAGTGGAATCTATTTCTTGCTGTCAGCTATTCATTCATCAGCAAAATGGAAAATGTGATATGACGACGTATCCATGAAATATTTTCGAAAATAATCAAAATTTGAAACAAAAAAGAGAAAGGTAAAGTTTTTTCAAATAAAAAAAATATCTAAAAAAGTATAGTCGTTTAATTCACAACAACAGCAACAATAATAATAAATATGCTAAGAATACATGAAAAGTATACGAAAAGTCTTGAAATCAAAACTGAATGACGGCAACACCATTAGAGCCATAAACAGCTTTGCCATACTAGTAGTAAGATACACGTAGGGATTATTAATTGGACATTAATGGACTTAGATAAGTTGGATCTAAAGACACGCAAAAAGATGACTCTAAACCATGCTTTACATCCATGGAGTGACGTAGATAGTCTATACTTACAGAGGAGAGAAGGAGTTAGAGGCCTCTTACAGATTAAACAAACTGTTGAAGAGGAAAAAAGAGAACTCGATGAATATTTAAATAAAAATAGTGAGAAGCTTCCAATAAAAGAAGCCTTAAGAAAGCTAATAAAGGTTTCAGACTCAAAGAAGTCCTTCAAACTAAATGAACTTCAAAAACGTCGCACAAATTGACAAAACAAACCCCCCTCCATGGACAATATTTGAAGGAAATCGAGGAAAAGTCGATAGTCAGCATAATTTAAGGTAGCTTCAGTTGAGAACTTAATAAAAAAAAAAGAAATTGAAAGCCTGATCTTTGCTGTACAAGAACAAGCATTTCAAACGAACGTAATGACATAAAAATCCAAAAGCAAAACAAGAACAATAAATGCAGAAAATAATGTAGGCTTAAAGATGAGACAGTCGACCACTTAATAAGTGGTAAGAATAAAATAGCCCAATTAAACTACAAAAAAGAAGAAAAGGACATGACAAGGTGACCTCCCTGATTCACTGGAATATCTATAGAAATTATTAGATCCCAGTAGCAATAACTACTTGAAATATGAACCAAAAAATTGACAGAAAACACGCAAATAAAACTCCTCGTATGTTTTGCTTCACACAGACGGGCATTTAAAACGTTGTATAGCATACATAACATTGGTGAAGGAAAAATAGGTATTTATCATCGACATTGCGGTGCCAGGTGACAGCAGAATTAAAGAGAAGGAATTCGAAAAAATCTCCAAATATCGTGACCTTGCAATAGAAATTAATATTCTAATTATATATTAATATTCTATATTAATAAATATTATAGGAAAAAACAAGTAACAGTCATCTCGATTGTGATAGGTGCACTGGGGGCCATCACACCTAATTTAAAGAACTTCCTAGAAAAACTGGACATTACTGACATAACGACAACAGACCTACAAAAAACTGCCTTACTGGGCACCGCCTATATATTAAGAAGATATATGGACAGTTCTCAGGTTTCTGGGTGAGACTTGAACTGAACCAAGAACTCCAGATCAAGAGGATAGTGATTATCTCCTTGACACTGTGTAATACAACAATGTATAACGGACATAATAATAATAAGTTTATGAAAGTTTCATTGCATAATTATCTAACCAGTATTAAGAAATATTTTTTTATTAAAATAATGTAACTTTCCATCCGATAAAAGATGAAATTTCTTATTTAAACCCTCCAAAAAAAATTGTTGTAATCAATACAAGAACTAAAGTACTTTTTTTTTTTAAATAAAATAGAAGGCATCCAAAATGTTTAAACTTTAAATGAAATATGTTGCTAATTTTCTAAAAGTGCAAGTCCTTTTTCTTATTTTTTTTCTATTCGTGAATGCAGATAGGTAATAAATAAAACATATTTTTAGAAAAACTTATACAATTAAGTTAAAAGATTAATTTAATTAAACGAATTAATTTTTCTACCAGCCGCTGCACTAACGCAAGAAACGTAAAGCAAAGAAAATATCAAATTTCCAATTTAGAATATATATTATACCATATGTTCATGAGACTGTGTCTAATAATTTATATTTTAAGCGGTCTGTATCCTTGAAAATGACCAAACTTGAAAAAATTATTTGCTTAAAAAATGTGTATTTTTACAAATCTAATAAGTCTACAGTTTTGTTTCTAGGTCAAGCGGAACACCATCATGTAGAAATTTTTACTAATGGTATATAATATAAAAAATAGGCCATTTTTAGTTTAAATTCAATTTACTCGGAATTTCATTTTTTCAATTTTTTCAAATTCAAATTTCTAAGGCTTTTAAGTCATTCAGGATATTGCCTTGAAATTTGGCACTTGTATAATATGAACAGATATAAAAAATTGCTTGAACAGAATTTTGATATTTTAATTTTAAGTACCCATTTTATCTTGCTTTATGTTTCTCATTAAGAAATATTGTTAAAATATCAACTAACTTTTTTTCTGTAGTTCTATAAAATTAACCGAAAAATCTATCAGCCACGTTTTTCTTTACTTAATTTTTAATAAGATAAAATATTAAAAATAAAAAATATTAAAAATAACGAGAAGTATAAAAAATGGTCAACATCCTTTTTCAGCGCATTGTACATTCTTAAAAAGCAAGTTAGCTGCAAATCATTTTTTACCCAATATCAGTAAAATATGCCCTATAAATGTACACTCAAGAAATTAAATAATTTTAATAAAATTGTTTGAAGGGGGGAAGGACCCCCTTAAATTGAATAGAAATAGAAATAATTTTATTCCACTGATAATAGTGGTTGTTGATACATCTGCTATTTCTACATCTGCCGATATCGTTCTGACGATACAATTGAAATTTGATATAATTTGACGACGACACTTCTCACTATTAAGATAATTGAGAAGGCAACAAATTAACACAGTTGAATAATAAATTTAATCGTTTACAGCTGTTTCAATAGCCCTGGGCTATTTTCGTCAGAACGGCAACCGGTACAGCACAACGTTTCTTGTCAAACTCACATTTTACAACCAGAGACGTTTCTTTAAACCTGTTCCACTACCTGAGACGTTTCCCCTAACCCACGTGCTTGATTTATTTTTACAGTGTATTTCCATTATATATGTAACCGCCGTTTGTAACACTTGTTGGCATTACACGTTGTGTTGTATCGGTTGCCGTTCTGGCGAAACTAGCCTAGGGCTATTGAAACAGCTAACCTAAAGTAAACGGTTATATTTATTATTCAACTGTGTTAATTTGTTGACTTCAGAATTATTCAGTTAAAATTCATTTGGAGAATATTGACAATAATAGGTTAGAATATGAAAGTATTAATCATTTAAAAGTGACTGCTGCAGTTCAAGTGAAATTAATGACCATGAAATTAAGTATGCTAGTATAAATTGCAACATTAAACAATAAGAAAAATATTATCTCATTTTAAAAAGTGGGGAATTATTCTTATTACTTCATTATCATATTTTAGGATTAATAAATTAAAAACATGCCTATCACACATTTATTATTAATTCGAATATTAATAATAACTAAATTTCTCACTTTTTTATATCCTTAATTATATTATCTAAAGGAACCTAGTTCAAGACTAATCCCCTGGACGTGTTCTTTTTAATAAACAGCTATTAGTTGATGACATCCCTGTCTAGAAAAACACTTGCACGCCCTTGATAATTTTCAAAATTATGATAATTGAAATCTACCAAAATTTTCAGGTTCTTTAGATAAGATCCAGACCTAAAGAATTATATCTTCAAGAAATGTCTAAAGACACAAAAATATTAAAATATGAGAAATAAGTAACTTTTCTTTCTCATATCTTCGTTTTGGTTAAAGAAAGGAAAACTTGTCCAAACTTCAGCATAACAATGTTTACTAAATCTAATTAAGAACATTTAAATTACCAGGAGAGTATTTTTAGTAAAAAAATACACCAGACCATCTTTTAAACGCAATGCTTATTTAGTATAAATTATGCAAGATCGCGACGCTCGGACTAAACAAGGCAAGCTTTTCCTAACCTCGGGTGTACGCAACTAAATGGGTATATAATTAAAGCGAAACATTTTAATCAGAGAAATTATATTATTACTGTCTACTCAAATTAACCCAATTTGTAAAACACGACAGTTTTGTCCTCTTTTCAAGTTTTTCCTTTTATTATTCTACTTGTAAAAGTTAGTTGCAAGGACTCACCTGGCCCTGCGGTGGCGCAGTGTGGTAACGCGTTCTCCTAGTGCGCCGCTAATCCGGGTTCGACTCCCAGCAGTGCAAAAAGAACGCTTACTCAGAGATCTCATAAAGATCGCACTGCTCACTGTAGTCCGGGGTTTGGTTCCCTAGGTCA
>QLNU02014802.1:169824215-169835933 GCA_006491805.2 Dysdera silvatica | reverse complement strand
TGCTCGAAAATGGTGCCAAAAGTCCTGACGAGTGAGATGAAGGAGCAGCGTTTGTTGAAGTGCCAGGAATTGCATGAACGCTACGAAACGGACCCAGAATTTTTGGACAGAGTGATCACAGGGGACGAGACGTGGATTTTTCAGTACGATCCCGAATCAAAGCGCCAGAGCAGCGAGTGGCACACCAAGGAGTCTCCTCGCCCGAAAAAAGCAAGGATGAGCAAATCGCGAATCAAGGCAATGCTCATTGTGTTTTTTGACAGAAAAGGTGTAGTTCACAGTGAATTCGTGCCACAAGGACAAACAGTCAACAAGGAGTTTTACTGTGAAGTGCTCAAACGGTTGCGCAACAGGGTTCGACGCGTCCGAAACGAAATTCGCGACAATTGGATCTTGCACCATGACAACGCGTCAACCCACACCGCGCTCATTGTCTCCGAGTTGCTGGCCAAAATGGGTGTGGCAACGCTGCCCCAGCCGCCGTACAGCCCCGATCTGGCACCAGCGGATTTCTTTTTGTTCCCAAGGATCAAAAGAACCCTGAAAGGAACTCGGCATGGGACGCTGGAGGCGGTAAAAGCAGCCGCGACGACCTCACTGAAGGAGATTCCCGTTGACGACTTCCAGGGCGCCTTCAATGATTGGGTGAAGCGTTGGCAACGGTGCATCGAAGCAGGGGGAGAATACTTTGAAAAGTTCTGAAAAGATTGTAAACTGATATTGAATAAATGATTTTAAAAAAAATCATTTCGGGAACTTTTGGGACAAATGCATTACATTAGAAGGTACTACATGTCACAATCATACTACAATTTTGCTATATAGATGTATAACTGTGATAGCAACTGTATATAACTACCATAAAAACTACATTATAGTAGCTATTTAATAGATCAAAAAATATGATGATGAATTAGAACGATCAGTAGCAAACTATCAAACAACTGCAAGAGTAGAGTATAAAATATTGTAATCTTTCGTTTTTAATATTTCTTATTTAAACAGAAGAAACATGTTTCTTGAAATTTTGCAAATGCTTTTAATTTCTTGTTGACAAATGCGAAGTCATTATTTCTAAAAGTGCATTTTTGTTCAAGCTCTTTGATTCCTAAGATTGCAAATACCAGAAATGTAAAGTCGCATTTTACAGAAAGTGGCTTCTCTGATTGCAGCAAAGAAGACGGCAGAAAGCACAAACGCTCGGAAGAGCAATATCGCCGAAAATCAAATGTCTTTTCGCAGAGAATGATCATTCACAATGGAACTTGGAAATGAAACGCGATTCTTCGAAACTCTTGGAAGGTTAAAAGATGTTGCATCTGGCTTGGAAAAGGAAAAGTGGGGAGAAGAATACGTGAGATGCTATGATAGCCAAGAAGCGACTAATATGAATCGTATTTGTGCTGCTTCTGATATCTTTTCAAGATTATTGCCGTAATTCCAGAAAATGGAAAGGATTACTTTTTGTACTGCCAGCGCTGAGCATCAAATGTCCGTGAGTTTGGAAGGGAAAACGTATATATACCTACTATATTCTCAACCATCACACACACACCATTTATGTTACAGAAATTGTACTGTTATTTTTTATTTATTGTGGGCTTCAATTATCTAGTCCCTTGGATGAAACGATGAATCTACGCTATTATGTATTATGTTATTATGTATTTGTGAGAAAGCATAATTTAAATTATAGATATTATTTTAATTAAGTACACAAACGCGCAGAAATCATAAAGATCAAATTGACAAAGTTCAAGCATTTTAACTGTATTAAAAGCTTATATACTCAAATCACTACACCGCAAAGTAAACTCGTGTTTGTAAAAATTGCAACACCATGAAGGACTCGTCCGAATTGAATGAAATTTAATGTACAAACGACCTGTGTTGATACAAATAAACGATTAAAATTACAAAGCAAAAAACAATATTACATGTCGAAAATCAGTATTTGGTGAAGCCACCACGCGCTGCAATAAGTGATGCTATACGACGTGGCATGGAATCAAACAGATGTTGAATGTGTGCCTGAGGAAGAGCATTCCAGATTGCTTGTATGCGACCCCAAAGTTCATCTGTAGTAGCTATGGGACGAGGATCACGAGCGAGACGCCGACCAACGAAATCCCACACATGTTCAATCGGCGACATATCCGGCGAATAGGCAGGCCAAGGAAGAAGCTGTATCTGTTGTGATGAAAAGAAGTCTTGAACATTCCTGGCAATATGTGGGCGGGCATTGTCCTGTTGAAATACAGCTCCGGGAATGCCTTGAAGGAAGGGAACAACTTCGGGCTCCAGAACTTCATTGATGTACCGGTTGCTGTTAAGATTACCCACAATTCGTAGCAGCTGAGATCGTTCATGGTACGCAATCGCACCCCAGACCATAACGCTGGGGGTTCGTCCACTATGACGTTGGATAACGCACTCCGGAAGGTGGCGTTCACCGGTATAGCGTCTAACACGGATGCGGCCATCACTGTACCCCAAATTAAAGCGGGATTCATCAGAAAACACCACTTGTTGCCAATCAGCACGCCAGTCTCTATGTCCATGAGCCCATTGTAGCCGCAGGCGCCGATGGTTTTGCGTCAGGAGGATCCTGTATAAAGGAACTCTTGCACGCAGTCCACGGTGCAGTAGACGCCGACGAATTGATGAAGCACACAATGATACACCTGTAGCAGTGCACCAACGTTCTGCCAACTGTCCAGATGAAGCAAAACGGTCCGTCACCGCCATGCGGACCAGGTGTCTATCATCCCGTGCTGACGTCACCTTTCGGCGTCCACTCCCGGATTTCCGAGTTGTCTGGTTCTCTTGAACCCACTGCTTCCACACTCGCATCACTGTGCTGCTGTTACGCCCCATACGAGCTGCTATTGCACGATAAGAAAACCCTCCTTCACGAAAGCCGATCATTCGTCCCCGTTCAAACTCCGTAACTTGCTGAAATGTCGCCCTCTTTCTTCGTAGAGGCATAGTGACGTCTCATGTAACGTTTACCACTAGCAGATAACCATACACGCCCCGCTACAGCCCTCTATTTATACGGATCCATCAGCAGTTCAGAGGGCGCTGCTCAGCCCACGCATGCGCGATGACTCTGAAATTCTAATCATTTGAATAGCATACCCTAATTTGCATTTCCTGAAAGTTTCAGCTCAATCAAGTGATTCCTTCATGGTGTTGCAATTTTTACAAACGTAAGTATAATCAGATTTATAACAACGTTGGAATAATGAAAATTTTTTTAATTAAACATAAATATATTTTCAACCATTCATAGTGATAGTCACCATCAAATGTTACAAATGCGTAAATAAATATACCAATAAAAAATCATTTTAAATTTTGCAACATCTGATAATGACCATTACTTTGAATGGTTGAAAACATGTTGATGTTTCGTTAAAAAAAAATTTTAACCACTTCAGCGTTGTTATAAATCGGCTTATATATTGTTTTTAATAGCAAGTTATAATTTATTCCGAACATAGAACGCTATATGTTTATTTATTTATACAAGAAGTTAAAGTAAACTTAAATGAAATTTCACATATAAACAAAACAGGAGAAAATTTTTTGATAATTACGCCATTGTAGTTTAATACATAGAGTTGTGAAAAAAGGGAATGAAAATCCTCCTGTTTAATAAATCATGAAACTGATAAATGTAATAAATTTCAAGTTAACAAATCACAATGAATTGATAATTGCAAACGCAATAAATTGAAATGGAAAAAAAATTCTTACAAAATGTGCTACGTATTCAAAACAGAAGATTTTGTGTATTTTGAAAACATTTGGGGAGTGTTAGTTTACTTTTTTTATAAATACACATACATAAATTTAAATATTCTATTATAGCGGCATTTCATCTCACGTAAAATTAGCAAACTCTGGGTGAAACTGTAAGGATTTCTAATACTAAATATGCAAATAAAGCTCTAATGCTTTAGGCTAGAAATAATTAGAATCCCGGATGGGTGTCCCCCAATAACAAATAAGCAATACTTGATACAAGTAAGACATTTATTAAATTTAATAATCTTACAATAAATAATCTTACAAGCCAATATAATGATATTATATCAAGTTTCTTCGAATTAAAATAACAAATGCGGCTCAAGAAAAATTGAACGAGGTCAATCTAGAAAAGTTCCAGTGACAACTGCGATCCGCTCAGGCGTTCCGACCTTTGAGACTAGAAAAATAAAAGCTCATTAACTAAGGAGGGTAAGTGTATGTAATCGTTCCACACTGAGCCATATACAAATATCTAAGAAAATTACTGACCCGGACGCTAAAGTCTGCCGCCTTGCACTCATTTCTTGATTAAAGTACATTAGAAATAGATCATTTCCTTCATAATCAAGGCTCAATTCTCAACTATAAAATACGGATACGTTAGGCGAATACGAAACATCAATCTTAACAAAATACGTAACATCTAAACTCAGTGTACAACCGACTAAAGTTTAACTCAAGATTAACTTAATACTTATAACAACGTTTTAACTAAAACAATTAACTATTTATTTATATAAATCGAACACTACGCAGATTAAATTAAACAATAATATAAATCAACGTTTATTGGCGTAGTGATACCAGCGCCGATGTTATGGCGTGATTAGATGGTGAAACGTTCGAAAGAAAATAAATATTTCTGCGTTCGGTGGGACCTGAAGTGGAAGGTAGTGGGTTCAGGTCCCACCGAACGCAGAAATATTTATTTTCTTTCGAACGTTTTACCATCTAATCATGCCATAACATCGGCGTGGGTATCACTACGCCAATAAACGTTGATTGATATTGTTGTTTGAACAACTAACTACTTTCCTCAAGGTCTAAATATCGCAATTCTTACACTGGCAATGATTAGATGCATTAAACTTTTCATTTAAGTCTCAATTTATATGGTCCAATATCACTATGGATTAAGCTAATAAATTAAGGAATAGTGTACGTCACCGCGATATCCGTTGAGTAGTTTACGACCAGCTGGAACGTTCGTAATAGCGTGACCCCGAAGAAGAGCAACCTGACATGGATTACTTCGGCCGAGGTTTTCCATTACTAGCGATTAATCAACATGTCGGATGGTAATCATTACTTTCTGCTTGACAAAGGGAAATTCCATAACGTAGTCGTTTGATCGTTACCACGTAATTGTAAGCTATAACACAGACTATTCAGAATTCTCAATTCCAGGCGTAATATCGTCCATGAACATAAAGTGCAGCGGATTCCCGATAGAGTGAAATTGCTCAGTCCTAGTATTACCGGTTTACCATAAACCCCGTGGTTTTTCTCCCTTTCTTATGGATATCATCCCTTCTTATACTCTGTCGGTATTTAAAAACAAGAATTAACATGACCTACAACTAATCAACATCACATTCACATTCTATTTAATAAGAAAATAGATGCAGTAACAGTAAATGGCTCTCTAGGTACACACTTCGCATTGCGTACCAACCTTGCACTGCCTTCCTCTCCAGTTTTCTAAATAACCAACATCAAACAATCAATAAAGCTATTCATTTTCCAGACCGAAAGGTACTAAATACAGCCGCTCTGCGATAATCCACTTTATCTCTTTGTTCTCTTTGTTCACTTGTTCTCTTTCGCAGTCGAAGACTTAGCCCTGCCTCAGTTTCTGGATCTGATGTACAACAGGTTCAGGTTCACCAAGGTCCAAGGCGCCCAGCCCTTGTCCCTAACAATTCCATTGTCTATCCTCTCGATGAACGAAAGGTTTTAATGAATCACGTGATGTTTCCCCTTATTAATCAGTGATACTGGATCCCATAATCCATACTTTAGATCAGAATACTTCCTCTGGATCAGAAAAGGTCCTACCCAACGTGACATTAATTTTGCCGCTACTCCCTCACTAGCCGATGACAAGAAATGGGACATCAATAATACCCAATTCTGGCATTTAAATCGCACCTTTCGTTTTTTACGATTGTAATGCTTTCTTTGACTCTGCCCAGCCTCAATTATACCTTCAGTATTATCTAGGGCTGAAAACGTACTTGCCCTTTGTTGTTCCTGTTTAAGAACCTTTTCCTTCTTTATGGACTTATAATTTACCCTTGACCCCTGAAGTTTCGTAAGTTCGGGAATTTCGTCAATTAAATACCCCGTTATACCAGATCTCATAACAACTTTCAGTTTTTTAACGGACCCTTTGAATTTGAAATCCCGTGGGACAATCAACATACACCTTTTTTCGAGGTTTGGATAGATCCCCTGAGCAAAGAACAGGATGTTCCAAAAATTTTTCTTCAAACCCCTTACCTACTACGGGAAGTTTTGACTTTGTAATCTTATCCCTGTTCCTTGGTTCAGTATAAATAGGCCCAGTTTTTCACTTCCTCTCAGCGTGGGGCTCAATAAATTTAGACCCGGGGTCTTCCAATTCAGAAGCAGGCATATTAAGATTAGCAATTTCGGCGGCGCAAATTGTGCCTTTTTACTAGTTTGGATTCCAGCCCGTGCAAATTTCAACGGCTTTCGATGCTTACTCAGTTGGAAAACTTTATCATCAGGACATACGAAATTCGTCTTTTTCCAACGTGATTGAAAAGTTCTTGAAATCGATCACTGCCCCCCGATGAAAAAGAACTTCATTTCCCCAATACTGGGCTACACAATTTCGGTATTACATCGAAAGTGTGTTTCAGAATTCGACCCTGCCAGTCTATCTCTGCTTCAATTCTTCTTTTAGAATAAATCTCGTCACTCTTAGCAGTAATCAAGCGCCTTCCTTGACCTGTGATCCGAACCTTACCCTATCTTATCTGCCAACCCAGACTCAATTGCGGAAATATCCGACCCAGACCAATCCGGCCGGCGATAGCGGGACGGATATGCCCAGTATCCAGCGCCATAATTTATTTTGATTACATAGTAAAATGTACAATGTAAATGAATCATACAAAATAATATTCATGTGCTTTTATTTAACAACCAATTAAGGAACACAATAACTGACATACATTATAAAATTGAACATTTTAACTGTAATTAATGATATGAGATTTATCGTAAAAACTTACAATAAGCGACATACATAGGTATATAATATAGTCACATAATGCAATTAAACATTATAATTATGATTAATGATATTTATGTAGCTGTAATTTTCCACTGACAATTGTTTGCAGCTGTGGATTAAGTTTACTAGTGGAAATTATCAGTAGCGACTTCAAATGCTCATCAGTTAATTTGGATCTGTAAATATTTTTGCATATTTCATTTTGGAGAATGCTTTTTTCATAGATAAGTAGTGCCAAAAGCGGGAAAAATCAGCAAGCAAATTTATGCAACTGATCGAACTGTGTGAGTGGAAGACTCTTATAAAATTACAGCAATGATGAGTTTAAACATATGTTTTAAAAATATCGCGACACTGCAAATCAATCATTTCCATTTGAAGTTACGGGGTAAGGGTTCCTATATCGGCGTTAAAAGGATTTTAAAAAATCTTGATACCGTTTGCAATTGCATCAAAATCTGAAAAACGAGACTCAAAATTTATTTTTGAAACACACAAAGTTTCAATTGCGAAATGTACCAGAAATGGAGTCTCAGTATGGTGACTGAATATTTGGCATGTATTAAAATGAGTGAAACACTTTTTGTTCAATTGAGATTGAAACAAAATAATTATCGAAAGGACTTAATATTAGTGTATAAATTAGGCAGAAAATCTGGTTTTCTCCTTATAATTTTTAATTAAGGTCATTCATATGTTTAGTTAAATCTGTATAAAACGATAACTTCCATAACCACTCATTGTTTTGTAACAACCAGAGGACGATTCCTTTCATTCAAGAAAATTTCGATAATTGCTCGGAGCTCAAAAAATCGCGTTAGGACTTTTCCAAAGTTAAGCCAGCGTACTGCAGTACAATATGATAAGTCATTTTCTATAATCTCTTTAATAAACTCGCAGAATTGACCATGATTGAGCGCATGTGATCTGACATAATTAACAGATGATATGACTGGCTTTAAAACTTCTGACATATCCACGCATTTTTCGTACACTGTTGATGAATGATGTAATGTACGATTAATAGTTTTGAACCACCGTCATTTTCTACGACTACTATATTTGATACGAGAGTCTTGACACTTTTATTTTTTCCACACATATTTTTTCACCATCAGTAGTGATACACTTCAAGTTTTCTATTGAAGTTTGTTTTTCTGAACAGCATTTTCAACTCCATAACTAGTAAAATTTGACACTGGTCGGAATATACGAAATACAAATGAAGAAGGTAAAAGATATTTACCATCTGCAAAAATATTCGCAACGTTTCGAGAACTACTGTTCCCTTCATCAAGCGAAAGTGATGACACTAATGGTGACTTTCGCTTGATGAAGGGAACAGTAGTTCTCGAAACGTTGCGAATATTTTTGCAGATGGTAAATATCTTTTACCTTCTTCATTTGTATTTCGTATATTCCGACCAGTGTCAAATTTTACTAGTTATGGTAAGCCCTGGTCAATCTTTGTACGTTGTTGTCATTTTCAACTCCTTTATAAATATCTTCTCCAGTGGTCGTGCCGTGACCTCCATGATTGTCAAGAAGCTCTTCATACACTTCATAATTTTTATCTATCCCTCGAATAAAAAGTAACACCTCAGTAGTACCTCAAACATCTGTTGACTCATCCAGGGCCAAAAAGAATCATTCTAAATGTCGATTTTTGTCAGACAATTGAGTTAATATATTCTCTGCAATATAATCTACTATTCGAGCCACAGTTTTTGCTGACAAACTGATGTTTTTAAATAAATTAACTTTTCGGGACACATTTCCTCTGCTGCTGCAATCCTTTATTAACTCGCAGTCAATAAATGGTTTCCAATGTTTTGCTATGGAATGAGCCACGTGGAAACTAACGCGACTTGCTACTTCTTGTTCAGCATTTACTTTCTTTCACAACAATATCTGAGATTTCAACCCGCGTTTCAAAGATTCATATTTTTCTAACCATACGCTTCCTGTAAATTTGGAGTAATTCTGAAAATGTTTAGTCTCATAATGACGTTTTATATTGTATTCTTGGAGGACTGAGTGTTTCGTTGTAAATTATACACATTGCCTTATTACTTGATTTAATCACGAAATGTGGACATCCCCATTGCTCTTTAAATGTTCTGCATTCACTACCTATCTTTCGTTCCTTTTTCATGTTCATACAAATGCACACAAAATGTACGTAACTTCAAATCAAAATAATGCCAATTAATGCTATTAAGAGCTGGGGTTTTGGATTTTTTAGAAAGTACTGGTTTTATCTTTAAGATCCTTTTAATTAAATTAAACACTCATAATTAAACACACTGTATTTTCACTAAGCAACTATAGTCACAAAGCATACTAGTCGCACTATATTTCTCTTTTCAGATCGCACTTGTCGCTCTGAAATCAAACTTTGGAATTGTCAAACTCTCGGTTGTCTCCCGTATATGTACTACGCGTCCTCGTTGCGTAGACCATATTTGAAAATTTTCGAAAGTAGTTGAATCTTCCAGACGAGAGATCACGCAGCACAGCACGATCACGGCCATCTCCATGAAATGTCCTTGACACTTGCCTTTCAAGTACCAAGCGAATGAAACGGAGTCCACCCCGCGCCCTACGCCATAGATCTCGCTCTCTTGCTAATCCCGAAACGAAATTTGCGCGTAATTCAAACCACCATGATATGTTGGCGCCGATTAGCTAAACTCGTTCTTGGCCCTTGGAACTTGATGGAGGAGTCAGTGTGGCCATAGGCTAAAAAGTTGGGGAGCCTACTGTTCTAAACCATAGCCAAACGCGCTTAATGTTAGTATTAAAAGGAAGCAGTTTTATATAATTTTTAAAAATGATTTTTCGTGTAATTTTACAATATTTTCCTTTAAATGCAATCACCCTCTTTATTTGAATTGAGTTCAAAAATTATTATCTTCATATACAGTGCGAATAAAAAATATCACACTTTACTTAAAAAGTGTGATTTTTGAACTTTGAATATTAATAAAAAACATTTATACGCTATTCACAAAAAACTGATTTCATATTCTTAATAAGAAGCTTATGGACTATCATTTGTGATATGTCTGCTTCAGTGCTAATCTTCCACAAAAGTGGTTCTAGTATAGTGCCTTTTATCGTGATAAATTAGATCAAAACCAATATCGATGTGCCTTCATGATAACAGGTATAGGTAATGCTATTATCTTTAATTTCATAGCATTTTCTATAGAATTAGTTGATTCGGAGTCATTCCCTCAGTAGGTTATATGTGGATTAATATTTGAAAAATAATTACAACTAAATTGCATATTCATAAGTAAAATAATCAACTGACTAATACTAATACTACGAAATTTTTGTGAAAACATGAAAAGGGAGGAAATACATGAAAATTAAACAAGGAAGGAGAATGAGGTTAGTGTTTTTCATGTTAAGTTTTACTTTTAATTGTTTTGCCATTTGCATTTATACCATCTGTACAGAAAATGGCAGTTGGATTGGGACAACCAAGTTTTTAATAAGCTTCACCACATTAAACTTCTTATTGAGGTGTGGAAATCTAGCTATAGAAGTGACCGTCGTAAAGAGGTCACTCTGGCTAGACTTCGCATCAGGCATATACGCTTCTTCCATCAACATCTCTTAAAAGGGGAAGATGCCCCGATGTGTGCCACATGTGGTGAAGCATTAAATGTTTCACATATTTTATGTACTTACCCCAATTTTAACCAGCATCTTTCACTTACTTTTAACCAAAATAATTTTAGTCTTCGGGACGATTTAGCTGATTCTTTTAATCATGAACTAATTTTTAACTTTTTATCTAATATTGGCTTTTAACATCTAATCTGATTTTTTGTATAGTTTCGCTTGTTAATTTTATTGCATTAAATATTTTTACCTTCTTGGTTTTATTATTTTATATTGTATGTACAGTCTCACCGTGATTGGTACAGAATGATCATTGCTATCCTTGCACCATAAAACAACCAACCAGCCAATTATTTGCATTTGAATATCACTGAAATATTGTGCCTTCAACTGTAAAAGTTAAGTCCTCATTCATCTTTGTCCTTCCTTTCAGATTAGCTATTATTCCAGGGTTCCCACGCAACCTGGAAAATATGGAATTGTGAGGGAATTTGAAATCGTCTCTAAAGACCAGGGAAAAAGCAAGGTTCTTTGACCAAAACTTGCAAAAGTCA
Source organism: Dysdera silvatica (assembly GCA_006491805.2). Taxonomy (NCBI): domain Eukaryota; kingdom Metazoa; phylum Arthropoda; class Arachnida; order Araneae; family Dysderidae; genus Dysdera; species Dysdera silvatica. The sequence continues at coordinate 169,824,662 of QLNU02014802.1, read as the reverse complement.
GGGGAAAGCTTTCTTAACTTCCATTCTGAATAGCGAAATCTCACACAAACGTGCAGCCATTTCCCCTGCAACCAAAATTTAGTTGAAAGTCTTGTGATTAGTCAGGGAATTCTGTTGGAAAAGTCAAGGAATTTTGCTGAAAAGTTCAGGGAAAAACCTGTAAAAGTCTGGGAATTTTTTTCTCCAATGTGTGTGGAAACCCTGTATGCTGTTTCTCTGATTTTGCACATACTATTTCATGCTTGCAGTATTGAAAAATTTTATTATAGTCTCATGTTTATATTGACACTCCATGTTTGAATCATCTGTCCTTTTATCATTTGTCTTTATTTGTAGGTATTACATAATCTAATGTAGTCCTTTCCCTTTAAATTATTTATATCTAGTAACATTGTAAGGTATTACCCTTCACAGGAATAACACAATTGCCAAATAATGGTCAACACA
>QLNU02014802.1:169793771-169816047 GCA_006491805.2 Dysdera silvatica | reverse complement strand
CTAATGACTACGGTATCCTCTACATTAAACTTCTGTACTCCTTCAATATTCATACCTTTATATAAAGTACTCCACACTGTACTCTGATTTTCCCGAGTTACTAGAACGGGTTTTGTTCTTATACTGCGAGGCCAAGTGTGATTATAACAGTGCTCTAATTTAGGCAACACATTGATGTATTTACGCGTGTTATAGTGCGTAAAGTATTTCCACATCTTCATTATATTTTAAGAGTACGATTAAATATTTTGACTATAGAAGCTTTCTTATCGTTCGCGCTAGTAAAAAAGTTAACTTTACCGTTTCTGAAATATTTTTGAAATAGCCTGTTTTTAAACTCGGTACCCTTATCCGGTGAAAGGAAAGAGGTTTACACCCTTTAAAAATTTTCATAAACTCTGCAGTAATATCTTTGTCGCTTTTGGTCTTCAGAGTTATCCCCACGCATATTTACCTAAGATGTCAATACAAGTTAAAATATATATATATATAACGGTATAACGGTAGCCCTTATTTTGTTTTCGCAATAATTGCATAACTACAAGGTTTGTCTGAAACTACTCGTCGACCCCTCCCACAATCACATGATTGCGTTTAAAGATTTTCTCGCCTGATATGTAAGGTGTAAGCTTTATTGTTCTGTAACCATTTTCGTAGCTCTTTCGATGATACCTTTGCACCTTGCTCGTTCAAACTCCGGCGAAAGGTATCTATGTTACCAAACCTAGCTGGTTGTTTCGGATCAGTGTACCTCTCCATCTTACATACTACCTCCTCGTGTTACAACTATAAACTAACTAAACATATGACAAAATATACTGGATCATGGACACATATATATATAAAGATAACTTTATTGGACAGAGTTTTGTGATTGACAAAAATATTCCCAGTTATAATCTCGACCATATTAACAGAATTTACACATGCACAAAAAAATTATAAAAATACTTTTTTTTTAAGTTTTCATAATGCAGGATTTGTTTCAATAAGTCTCTTTATCGATCTATGAAACGATTTTATCATAGGATTGTCTGTAAGTTCTAAATTTGAATTTTACTCCTTGATTGGCACAAAACGGCCCTTGCTGCCTTTGCGCCGTAAACATACAACCAATTAACCAACCTTGAATTTTTCTAAAATATATTTTAATATGTCTTAAATCGTGTAGATTTATTCCACTATGGAGACAACGTCGTTTTTCTTATTATTGGGGCATTTTGAAAACTGACAGAACCATATCTTTAAAAGTTTACCCTTATAAGAACTGGCAGAATCTAAGTTCACTTTAGCAAAACGATGTTCACCTTAGCAAAAAAGAGGTTCACCTTAGTAAAAAAAGGGTTCACCTTAGCGAAGAGAGGTTCACCTTAGCAAAAAGTTGGTTTACTTTAGCAAAAATTTCATATGATAGAGGTAAGTAACCAAAGAGAATCGTTTTATAGTTACGTAGTATAACTACAGAATAACTACTTTTAAAAGCGATGCGATTAATCTTTTAAAAAAATAGATCAATGCAAAAAACCTAACACTTAGACAGCTATCCTTTTAAAACAATCCAATCTATAACTCATAAAAAAAGTACTTGCTTGGATTTCTTTGCTTGAAGAAAACCCCCCAAAAAAAAGCCACATGGAAAATAATCAAACACGTAAATCTTTAAACGTAATAAGTACGATCGTGTCCTAAGGCCGATTTATAGAGATGGTCGACTTACAGAAGTGATCGCTCATGCATTTTTTACCAAACTTCATAAAAGACATGGGAAATGATCAAGGTCATGAATCTCTATATGTGATAAATACGATTGTTTATAAGGCCCTCTTAGAAAGATGGTCTTCCTAGAGAGGGAGAACAGTCATATATTTTTGTCAATCACATAGCAAATAATCAAAGTTGAAAATATAAAGTGATGTTCTTATAAGGTTTGAACGATTTTGTACTTTTCTCAAAAACGTGAGAAATAAATCAAAGTCAAAAATAGGAGATGATCGTCTTGTAGGGATTGAACGATCATATACATACATGGGAAATAAATACAATAATTTCTGCCACCCACGTTTTAATTACAGCTCAAACTAGAGCTTGTGTAATTTTGGAGAAAAAGAGACGCTTTCCCCATCCTGGATTCGAACCAGGGTCCCTCCGTTTAGCCCGGAGTGTCTTGGACCGCTAGACGAATGAGGACAGGAAACAACGCTCTCTTTCTCCGTATGTAAAGATGTTAAGGTATTATTACCCTCCGCAGGGATAACACAATTGCCAAATATGGTCAACACAAGAAAGCCTCCGGGGCGAGATTTTTGTGAGTTTTCGTGGGGGAATTATACACAATAATTCTATACCCTGACGTATTACAGCTCAAACTAGAGCTTTATTCGTTTGGAAAAAGAGACGCATCCTGGATTCGAACTTGGGTCCTCGTTAGCCAGGTGTGGGACCATTTTTCCGAATGAGGACAGGACAACGTTCTCTTCTCATATGTAAAGATACCTTAAGGTATTAACACCCTCCGCAGAGAGATAATTTATGGTTTCGCACAGTATAATTGTATAACAAATTCCTCCACAAAACTCACAAAAATCTCGCCCTGGACTTTTTGTGTTGACCATATTGCTGGTAATAAATCAAATAAAAATAACATGTGAAAACTCATTCTCATTAATCTAACAGTCCCAAGAAAAATTAATCGGAGGACCTGCAAGTTTGAGCTTCCATACGTGGGTACAGAACATTGTATAAACACGAAAACTCACAAAAAATCTCGAGGCTTTTTCAACCTATTTGGCATTGGGCTCTGCGGAGCACACATTAACGCATGATCTAAGTTCAAATAATAGGGACTTTATTGGGCATCAGGCCACCTATAATTATCTAATGTGGTTAGGTGAAACAGGACACCACATCAGAATCAAACCCCGCCTCGGGACACCTTTCCCCGTCAGATCAGATTTGGGGGCTTTGAAGAAAACATATGAAAGAAACATGTATTTAAAACAGAATCACAAATTCGAAAAATTTTCATCGCAAAAACCTAAAGAAGTTTCCAGTCAACAAATATTCAAAATATTCTAGGTAGTAGAAATAAAACGTTGGTGTTCCTAAACAGAAAATTTTAAACAAATAGCAGGACTATAATTTAGATCGACCGATAATAGTGGATTTAATCAGCGAAAAAAATCCATATGTAGGAATAGAGTGATTTCAAATCGGGCCAACTTTCTTTAATCACCCCACATCGTCTCAAAATTTTGGAAGCATCCGGAGAAGCATGTGAAGCGTCTGAAGCACAGAAGTTTCATTTGCAGGGCAAGATTGTTTGCTTCTTTCCAGTTGTGTGCGACTCTGGACCCCCGTCGAAAGGGCGTGACTCCCCATTGTGCGAAAACAATAGACTTGGGATCCCTCGGCCAGAGACGGGCATGACCATCCATTGTTCGAAAAACAATAGACTCCGGGATCCCCGCAGAGAGGGGCGTTACCATCTATTGTTCTCGAATAATATGGACAGGAGCGCCGCGGTGGCTCCTCCTTTGATCCCCATAGTTTCGCCAAATACTACTTTCAGCGAAAATGAAGTAACCCCAGATTTTACTAATTTGCTTATATTGGCTCCAATTATTTTAGAAAAAACGTAGCTAAATTTCATTAAAAATTATTTTTGTGGCATTAGGCGTGATTAGGAAGATACTGTAGAGAGTTTTACAATTAAAAAGTAACATTAAAAACTATATTTCAACATACAACTCTCATAATATTGAATCATTTATTGTAATACTTTATATTCTCTACTAACATATAAGATATAAATTGGATTTCAGCGATTACTCTTTTTATACATAAATATATATATTTCATACTCTATTAAAATGTTTTGCAAAGGCTGTCATACACTGAATCTCCTCCCAAAAGCCTTGATACATCATATCCTTGTTGCTTTCAGCAATAAAAGTCTTAACAATAATACAAGAAGACACACACACACACGTTCACAATTTTATCAGACAAAGTAGGGATACCAGTTCATTTTATTGATGTAATAAATCATCCTTATCATCAACAATTACTTGCAGACTGCAGAATAAGAGATGTTTTAAGTTTCTGTACATGTTAAAAATCAAAATACCTTAAAAGAAAATAAGACTTTAAGCTCATCACGCTGTTAGGAGAATTGTTAAGCTGCATCTCCGTGAGCAACATTTTGGCTCAAAGCCCTGTCAAATGGTCACCCTAATATCGACAATCAATCGGAATAGGTGATTTCATTGAACAAGACCACAGGACAAGCAATATATACGCTATAGTGTGTGTATGACAAGAACGTTATACCCACAGGTTTGCACATTTGGATGTGTATAAAACCGCAATAAAGTATTTAAAGAAATGAAATTTTTACATGAAGATAAATTACTATTACATAAGAAAGTAAAATTTCTTAGTTGTACTGTACATAAAAAAATCTTTCTTATTATTAGATACCTGAATGAGATCAGATACGTCTGTAAAATACAAATATGCAGGGTGCCAGAGAAAGGTCCTTTTAATTACAGAAATCTGTAACACAAAAACGAATCGGCCCATTGAAATACGGCTTACAGCGAAAGAAAGAATGACTCATCAAATTTTTCGTTAACGTAACATTTCAACGTATCTCCTTCAGTGAAGACAGAAGGTAATCCTTATTCTCTCTACTGTGAAATACTGAACAATACCTTATAGGAAACGAGCTGTCGATTATATATTTATAATGCAATTAATGAGGACTATTTTGACTTTATTGCTGGCTACCTTGAGATTTATTGAAGAATACCTTGAAATTTATTGAAGAATACCTTGAAATTTATTGAAGAATACCTTGAGATTTATTGAAGAATACTTTGAGATTTATTGGACTGTATTGATATTTATTGAAGAATGCCTTGTTTTTAAATAAATCGAACACTAATATACGAAATATTTATTTTCTTTCGAACGTTTCACCATCTAATCACGCCATAACATCGGCGCTGGTATCACTACGCCAATAAACGTTGATTAATATTGTTGTTTGATTTAATACCTCGTTAATTGAAGAATATGTTGAGATCTATCGAAGACTATCTTGAGATCTATCGAAGACTATCTTGGGATTTACTGAAGCTATCTTCTGATTTATTGAGGACTACCTTGAGGTTTATTGAAGATTGAGTTGAGATTTGTTGAAGAATACCTTGTTTCTTGAAGAATATCTTGAGATTTATAGAAGAATACCTTGGGATTTACTGAAGCTATCTTGTAATTTATTGAAGACTATCTTGAGATTTATTGGAAACTATCTTGAAATTTATTGAAGATTGCATTGAGATTTATCGAAGATTACCTTGTGATTTATTGAAGACTATCTTGAGTTTTATTGAAACCACGCTACGAAACTTCTTAAGTTGTTCTTCTTTTTATCTCAAACATATATCAATAGACAACTTTGTCCTTGCTGTATGAATTTTTAAAACATTAAATTTCTTCCTTGAACCCCTACGTATCATATGACTTACTATATTGAAATCCTGATAGTTCCACATGAAGTGTGCCCAAGAATGGCAGTACTACTTTTTCTAAGTCGAGTTGTCTCAACGGAAAATGTTCGTTTATATCTCATTTTATAAATTTTCTAATGCATTATGTTTTGTACTATGTAGAATTCCGAATAAATATGGACAATGTGTTAAAAAATATAAAACCCACCTTTTCTCTCTTATTTAAAATTGCACCTTATATATGGGAAAAAATTATCTAATTGTAGTTCTAACAAGATTAAAATAGATTTCTACAGCTAAATAGAATTGAAGATTTTTATATATTATAAAATATTACTAGTTGAAGTTTATCATATGCGTCAAATCATTTGAGGCCTACTAACAATTATGTTATTAAATATTGTGGCTTTTGCACATTGAAATTGTGTTTCTTCCAGAAATCAATAGTAGAGGAAGGTAAAGGCGTCACAATTTTATACTCCGGCAATGAAAATATTCTGGGGCCAGGGCACCACAGTATGAATTATAGCTCCAACGAAAATGAAAAGCAGGTTCTGCGGATAACAAAACTGGAATATTCGCCCCGTCAGCCAGCGTTGCCAACTACAAAAAATCATTCCGGGAACTTCTGGGACAAACCCTGTAATAACCGAACTGATTGTTAAACGATGTACTTAAATAATTTTGCTACGTTATACCTATTATACATTTAGGTCTTTGACGACACATTTGAATTATAAACAAAAGAAAAAGAAACATTAACTCTTCCACGATAAATTTTTCCGCATCAACATTTTTTATTTTATTTTTATTTATTATTTATTTTTTGCTGAAAAACCAATCTTTTAAAATGCTGGATTACTGGACGGGTCTTAGCATCGTAAAGTCGAACTAAAAAGATGATACTGTCTTATCATGGTACCAAAGGATATATTTCTCACTTAAAAAGACATGCGGCGAGCAATAGGAATCAAACTTGTAAATGATATAAATCACAGTCTCTTTCAATTTCAAGGGCCCTAAGCCTGTTTTTCTTCATTTTTGATCGAGCTTACACATTCAATTCTGTTGTAAAAATGTAATAGCTATTTTCAACCTCTTTTTAAATCGCGGACGAAGCATTTTATCAATAATGAATAAAATGTGTTTAAAAAATAGTTTTATAATGTTAGTTTGAAAAGCTCGACATATCAATTAATTTACTGAAATTAATAAAGCAGTCAACGAAAATTTTTCTGATCGTCTTTGATAAAAATCTTTAAAACCTTTGCATCATATCTTTAACAATATCTTTAGGTTAGTGAAAATGAAAAAAGGTATAGTAGATTAAAGTAGAAAAAATATATTTACGTCATTTGTGATTCCTATTATTACTCTTGACAAAGATTGTGCGAAGAGAAATACAGTGTTTTCATCAAAAAGTGTAAAGCAAAAGAAAAATGTGTTTTATATCTTTATAAAGAAAAAATATCTACACTAATTAAATAGTTTTACTATTGTCGGCTCTCTGTAAGAAATTATATACATGCAAAGTTTCAACGTAATGTACAAGAGCACAAAGCATCCACTGGAGATTAATTATTAATTGCACAGCTTTGTTTAAAGATCTACGCAAAGAAAGGGTATTTGTTGGTGTACAATTTTTTGAACAGTACGTGAAATCCTCTCTGCTGTCTCAGAAGTCACAAAATTATGGGCCACAAAAGCAGCAATTCCAATGCGTTAAATATTTTTTTGAGAGACATTTTTTAAGTAAGTGTAAAAAAGTAAAGTATACTTCTCTGGAAAAACCATCAGATTGAGTACCAGTGGTATTCTAATACACATTGTTTGCAAAGCAGACATTAGGTTAACTCTTCATCACCGTTTGGTGTACAGAAGTGTGTTGAAAGTGCTTTTCGTGCCAAAACTATAGTCACATAGAAAATATATATATATTTATTAAAATGGGTAAAATATTGTAATGAAATGTAAGATAATTTGACGTAGCATTACGCAGATTAGATTTATAAGCAAAGAACAACATTATAAGCGTAAGTAATGTTGTTAAAACGTTTTATTTCAACGTACGTTTCTGACGGACTTGGCCGTCTCTTGTCAGGAATGCAAAATGGGAAAATAAATATTAGAAAACTGGAGATGGTGTTATTGCGTGACTATTATGTTGCCAGTTGTGGATGAATAATTAATGTGAAAATTTTATTAAACGTTTCCAAGCTTGACTGAAAGTGGGTGTAGATTTCATTCAATTTCAGTTCAATTCTGGATTTTCCGGAATACTGTTCTTCCTTTTTTTTTTCCAAAAATCAGCTTCCTCCTCTCCAAAATTCTTAAAAAGGCAAACTTCAGAGTAATTCTTTCCCCATTCAATACAATTCGTATCTATAAACTTAACAACGACATCCCAATTTTAAAACGTTGGGGTGTTTACCAAATCTACAGCAAATGCAACTTGTCCTACATAGGCCAGACTAAAAGAGCCTTGTAGCACAGACTAAAGGAAAACTCTAAATACGTAGAGAAGGCAGAATTCCATAAGTCTGCCATTGCGGTTCATTGCTGGTCACATAACCACAAATTCAAATTCAACCAACCCACAATTATCTGTCAACCGATATCAATACATGAATTAGATATTTTAGAAGCATTCCATATCAATAAGAATTCTTCTATCATAGTCAGTGAACCAAAATCTACTCCAACTTTTATTCAAGCTTGGAAATGTTTAATAAAATTTCACATTAATTATTCATTTACAAATTGCAACACAAAAGTCACGCAATAACCACATCTCCACTGTTCGAACATTTATTTTCTCATTTTGTATTCCTGACGAAAGACGGCCAAACGCGTCAAAAACATGCATTGAAATAAATAAAACGTTTTAACAGCCTTGCTTACGCTTATAATGTTGTCTTTCCTTATAAAACTTATAAATTGTAATAATAAAGTTTGATTAAACTTCTATAACATAGAATATTTCACTCGCTCTCGGCCCCAGATTTGCGTTTGTAATAATCAAAGTAACAGTCGTAATTTAATAAAAATTGCTACAGACATATCTTGGTATGTGAGAAGTGTGCTCACATCAAAGAGAATATCGGAAGTGATCACCATGAGCTTCAAGGCAAGGCTGCTCACGCCTCTCCATATTACAGAAGACTACCATCAAGGTATCATGAGTCACATCATAAATTTTCTACCGAATGTTGTCTTTCAGTTGCATAAGCTTCCGTGGCTTGTTGCTAATTACCTTCCCCTTCAGAATACCACCTAACAGGAAGTCCGGTATGGTAAGATCTCATAAAGATCGCACTGCTCACTGTAGTCCGGGGTTTGGTTCCCTGGGCCTTAAGAGGTTCGGATTCCTCGGAAAACAGTAGGTCCCGGCGCAGCATGACCACTGTAGTCTTTGAGCCGTAAAACCAAAAAGAAAAGAAAAAAAAAGAAAAAGTATGGTAAGATGAAACAGAAAATTGACGCTGGCACGTCTTTATGGACTCCGTTTTCCAGTACGTGTGGACGATAAACACACGCTGTCTCAGTGTATACTGACCCATATGCGGAACCGTACTGTATTCAAACACGAGCCTCAGTGTACTCTTGATCACAACACGAACACAAGACTACACTTTCACAGTTGCAACACATAAGTAAGCACGCGTCCACAGGACAGCATGAAATATGTCCTACTCGTCATGCTTACTCCTAGAATGATTGTGGTCCCGACTCCTATGATGTTATCACGCTTCTCACACACCAAGATATGTTCGTAACAATTTTTATTAATTTACGACCATTGCTTTGATTAACATAAGCGAAAATCTGTGGTCAAGAACGAGTGAAACACCTTGTAGTTGACAAGATCTTCGTGACATTTCCAATTTCCAGCGTGCCATAAGACGTATTTCTTAGTTCGTCGAGTTTTTCAAGTTATTCTGAATAATTTTGGTTGATCTTTGCAATTCATTTGACAATTTTTATAAAATTGACTATTAAATTTAAGTTAAAATTTATGAGAAAACAAATCCACTCTCCAATAGAGGCTGTATAATATCTGCATTCTATTATGGTGATTGTTTTACAGTTACGAATAATTATATATTGATTAAACTACTAAACTAAGCACATAGTCAATAAAATATTGGGATATTTTTTGTCTACAACGATAACGTCTATACTAATAAACTATCTGTAACCATATATCTTTCCCAAGTCCTAAAATAACGTTATAGCTAGCTTTCCCTGTATTTGGAAATGACTAAGGAATCCAGTTTAAGCGAAACACGCTTCCTACGTTTAAAGTACATAACTATGTGTATATTTAAAAATCCAAATTATTTTAACAAACACATTAAATATGCCTTATGATATTTTGTGACATTTAAAAATCTTTTGTACTCAGATTACAAACAAACTTCTATAATTTTATTAGTCGTTTCGTGATTTTTTCAGGTGTTCTTTAGTGTTATAAAATAGTAGGTGACAGACAGATATGAAGCATTTCCGCATTTATTTGTTTGTAAATGGCTTGACACGATTTTTTTGAATGGATTCTTTGAAACTTTGCGGAGGTCTTTATTTTTTTATGGGAAAAATCCCTGACTCTTCGTCAATGATGCAAAAAGCGTCCTCTGGACTAAGTGTACCTGCTCTTATTATTGGTCGGAAGCGATCATAAATTTCTGAATATTTATTTTCCTCCTGGCAAAAAAGTGTTGATTATTACCTTGTTATTTAACTTGCGTAATACTTTACATCAATTGCAAAGTCTTTAAGTTTCGAAGTCTTGTCCTCTATTTTTTCAGGTGGTTCCTTATTAAATCGCATCATTAAGTTTGAATCATGAACTTTTGGAAAATCCTCTTATTACCTCTGTATTTTACTTGGAATTTTTTGCCGTTGGTTTCTTTATTGTATATTTCTAGAGAGTTCTGTTACATTTTCGGAATTTTTTCACCAAAAATAAATTTTTATCAGTATTTTGGTTTTGGTCCCACAGCTCCTGCATTATTCAGCAGCGTCTATATTGTCTTGTTTTGAAAAACAAGGATATGGTGTCAAGGTATTTCCGATATTTTCTCTCTGCTAGTGATATCTTCAACAATTCTTACAAAGCATGTTCTATTCTATCCCCAATTTCAAAGTGAAGGTATTATTGAAATAATTTCGTTAGTCACCGAATATCAGTCATATATAGAATAATATATCGTTGAAAGCAAGTTTGGCATTTTTATGTCACTGACATTTTAGATTGTCTGAATCAGCCTTCTTCAGAGGATTGCAGATGACGAAGAGCAAACAATGGAAATTTGCAAAAATAAAGACGAAGATTAGGTATTTCAGTGCTGAAATTCGTTCTTCTGGAGTTTAACATGTTATAGTACGACATATAATTTAACAAAATAGTAATATACGGTTGGCAATTTAAACAAATATTCCTCGTTTTTGTCATCGTTGTTTTACGAAATGAATAACATAGTTAAATATCGTTGAATGACATGTAGAAATTTCTCTATAAAAATTTTGCAAATACTTATTTCACTTACTTTTTAGCGGGTTTCAATAGATATTGAACCCGCTATTGCTTTGTCTGTTTGTCTGTCCGTCCGCAATAAAAAGGGTAAGGTAAAAGTCTTCCGTAAATGCAATAATGATGGCTATTGTTAACGTTGGAAACCTACCGAGTTACTTGAGAATTAGAGAGTTGCGAATTAGAGAATCGCGGATGAGAGAGTTACGGAATAGGAACGGAACTAAGGATTAGAAAGTTACGCATTAGAGAATTGCGGACTAGAGAGTTCAGGATTATACAGCCGAGGATGAGAAAGTTGCGGATTAGAGAGTTGCGAATTAATGTTAATTGAAACCCGCTAAATTTAAATATCGACCTTAAGCAATTTTTTTTTACTTGTTTGTTATAATTTTGAAACGAATCACAGGAATTCAGTTTCTATGTCCATCGCCTCTAGGCCTGCTAGTTTTGGGTTCATTTCCCAAGTAGGATTGGCTAGATATAAATATATCGATTACTGTCGTCTGTCGCCTAACTTGATACTTCTATGCCGAACGATTGTTAGTTGTCCGCCATTATGTACCAGTCCAAATTGCTAGACACCGGAATAGTGAAATGATCATATATATATATATATATAAGGTCCACCTATTTTGATCATTTATTTTCATTTTTTTTTATCACCTATAAATTTTTATTTATTTTGATCACCTATTTTCATCATATATATATATATATATATATAAAAGTTTTCCTCGCCCATTCTTGGCGGAAACAGGCTTTGGGACGGGCAGAGCGCCATGTTCCCAAGCCTCTTTTTACATCACTTCTTAATGTGCCATGTCTAGAAACTTCCTGACAATGTGACACGTGTTTAGGATTGTGGCTTTTTGTATTTCAATGTAGGTGTTTGGGTCAATGTTGAGTATCTCCAAATTCGTCGCAAGCGTTTTTGGTACTATCCCTGTTGCTGAGATGACTAACGGGATGATGAAGATCTTTTCCATACCCCATATATCTCGTACTTCATGTCTTTCATGCCTATGTTTTCTTGCTTGCTCCAGGATAACTGAGTCGATGGTAAGCTGCTCTTTACATCCCAGAGACCTTTTCTGGCATCCCGTTTTTCCTTCCGTCATTAAGTTGTTGCTTTCGATTTGCCGGCTTATTTTTCAGAGATGCACCCCGTGAGTATCTTGTACAGGGTGTTAAGGCACGCAATGGGTCGGTATTTCGCTGGGTTACTGGTATTGTGATCCTTCGGTAGGAGGTAAGTTATTCCCTTGCAGAGGAATTCAGTTATTTTGCTGGGGTATTCAATTATCGCCGTAAGTTCCTTGGCTAATGGGCCATGGGTGCTGGTAAATTTCTTGTACCAGAAATATATATATATATACATATAATTGTTTTTAAATCATTACTTTTATACACATGTGTTTTAATAAAACCTTCGTTTTATTTTTGTTTTATAATTTATTAGATGTTGTACTTATTCTTCAAAATAAAGATTACCAGAAGTTTATGCGTGAGCTTTAAATGTTACTTATTAATTATTTAAGGCGAGTATATTAATTATTTAAGGCGAGTATTCCATGCTTTTTATCTACCTACTCTGATCAAAATGGCGCCTAAATATAAGAAGTAAAAATTCTTTCGAAGATTTCTAAAATGATTTATGGCATCGAGAATATTGAGGAATTCGAAATCTGCCAAGAGCTGCAAAGATGTATGTCTAGGATGGCCAGGATCCGGAAACATTCCGAGCATTCGGGAACCGGAATGATTTCTAACCTTACCAATTCGAACTCCTTAGATTTGAACTTTTTCCTTTCTTTCCGGAAATCTTCTTTTTCGGTGTGAAAACGAAGCTTGAAATATACAGTGCATCCACGCGGATTATCGGCCAGCTTTCCTGCTGTTCTATTTCCTGAAAAATGTGGCGCCTTGTGAATAGATCGAGAGAATTTTTTAATAAAAATTCTATCACACCAAAGTTTTTCTAAGCCTGTTTCATTTCTTTACTTATTTAAACTTGAAAGCATTTCTGCGAATTTTCTTTCTAACATAAAATAACAAATACAACTTTTATGTCCTTTTATGATAGCACTGTAACTTAATAATAATTATTAATTATTTAATTTTATAATGGAATTGTAACTTACTATAAACGCCTTATAGTAAGTTATACCTTAGTTAAGCTACTTAGTTAAGCTTACTAAGTTAAGCCTTATAGAAACTGTAGCTGTGATTAAAAGGAAGGTAACTAATTTAGGGTAACTGTTAAGTATGGAAATAACATAGCTAAAATTTTAAACCGAAAATAGGATAAGGCGGTCGAAGTATATAGATATATGCAACTAAATATCCTTGTTAATATTGTTTGTTTTACCATATAAAATAAGGCCACATTTCCTGTTCAATAACTTTAGTTAAAAGCTATTTTACTAACCCGTTTACTGCCGCTATGTGATATGAATTCACTAATACTATGATGAGGAAATTGAATCAAAATATTCGAAATGGAGTCAATTGGACTTGAATCTCCAGTATTTATAGTAGCATAGATCGGTATAATGAGTGATTAGTTACATCGTAACTGTTTGAGCGAAGAACAAAAGCTTTAGGCATACAGTGGTATAGTGGTAATGCACTCAACTAGCGAGAGTTAATCCGGGTTTGACTGCCAGTGGTGCTAAAAAAATAATATCAGCTAACTGCAGTCCGGAGATTGGTTTCTTGGGCGTTAAGAGGTTCAATTTCTAGAGTAGGCCCACTCTCCTGCAGTGGTGCATAGGTAACGCATTCATCTATCCAGCCACAAATTCGAAATTCGTGTTCGACTTGTAAAGTGAAAAGCCTTTCATTTTCTACTCATCGTCATTCGAGGTTTGTTTCTCCTGACCGCAGATATTCGGCTTCTTTGGAAAACCGTAGGCCCTGATGCAGCATGACTTTTTTGCTATCCATTCGCCACAAAAATGTCTCAAAAGTATGACTCAACAGTATGACTCAAAAGTATGACTCAACAGTATGACTCAAAAGTATTACTCAACGGTATGCTCAAAAGTATTACTCAACAGTATGACACAATAGTATTACTCAACAGTATGACAACAGTAGCAAATGTCTAAACAGTATAGCGCATGCCTCAACAGTAGCAAATGACTAAACAGTATAGGGCATGCCTCAGCAGTAGCAAATGACTAAACAGTATAGGGCATGACTCAATAGTAGCAAATGACTAAACAGTAGCAAATGTTAAAACAAGCATAGTTCTGATATTGTTGTACTTTATTTTAGTTGTCATAAAAGGAATTTATCACAATTGCTGAGCACTGATATGGACACATGGTCTTTGGGAATTTTATTAAGCACCTTGAACTTTATGCTTGAACAGTTAGGAACAGAGAACGAAATTTTTTAAAATTCCCATTTCTTCTTTCATAAATTGTTCATATTCAAATGCCTGCACATTAATGGTATTTTTCCGCAATATAAAATCAGCATGGTATCCAAAGTTGAATATAATGTAAAAGAAGTAGGTGAAAGTTGAAGAGCTAAAAGTAGATTTCTCCAAGCTTGACTGGAGTATGGAGTGGACCAATGATCATTTACAATGTCACTGAAATGTTTGTAAATGAAAAATGATTCCAAAAGATATAATTCGACAAGAGATTTGTGTTGATGAATGATGGTGGCGTCTTGAAAATTGAATTTATGTTTATTGTCCCAACAGTGAACTGCCATGTTGAATGTATTGAATTCGGTCTTTTTGACATATACTTTTTGATTTGTAAAGCACGCTTGGTTTAGCCGATGTAGAAAAGGTCACACTGTCAGAAAATTTTGCACACTCCCTAGGGCTGTAACATGGGGAGATTATCTTTGAGTTTGGAGGGTTGAATTTTATTAATCGGAGGAAGAATTACACTGGCCTGCAACCAAAAAAGTGTTTAGAAACCAATAGTTGATTCTGATTGATTTTTGGATGTTGATTTCAGGAAAAGTAGTTATAAAATTCCAACACGTGCCATTTTTTTCAAAAATCGAAAATTCTGATTTTCATGGCTATCAATCCATCCGTGTTATAATCTACTAAGGAAGGGGATGAGAATATAGTGTTATAAGTCGTCATTACTGTTGAAAACTGGAGATTTTTCGGGCTGTTCTGGTGCGAATAAAAAAAAACAATTTTCAAGTAATAATGCGTCCAAAACAATTTTGTTTGGACAGATTTTACTTCAAAGTTGCACTTATTCGTCAAGAGCCTACGTTAAAAATCGCCATGATTCACCGGTGGTTATCATTGCAGGCGCCGTTAGCAGGGGGTGGAAAAGGGGACCCATTCCCCCCAATGTTGGTGTTAGGGTTCCATATCCCCCTTCAATTTCAAACAAAATGCCTTCTACTGGTATATTGTCCCCCCCAATATTTTTATGCCGTCGGCGCCAATGGCTGTCATGAGAAGAATTCCAGAAACACCTAGTGTGACCGGAAATGAGTCAATTGATGACTCATTTCCTTTTGTTCCTCTCCCCTACTCCACACTTCCTGCACTCTGCTCAGTTATATGATCTTTGAGTGAAACGGTTGTGTGCTGTGCAATTTTTCTCAAAATGTCATACCTGTAGAGGCTATTTTTTCCGCCGCGGATGAGTATACTCATTTTTATAGGTTTCATATTTAAAGTTTTAACGCATAAGATGCACTAAATGGCAGCAAGGGCTTGTCTTAATTCACCTGATTCATTTTATTACATTTGTGGGGAGTTGTAGTTAAGAAACATCAAAGAAATGTAACAGATTTTGTAAAGAAAATATATTATGCATATTTCGGTATAAAACTTGGTGACCAGAATAAGTGATGGTCCTAACATAAAGTGTGTTACGCTTGTATAGAAGAATTACGAAAGTGGTTAAAAAGTACGAAAAAGTCTTTCCGTTTCGGAGTCTCTATGATCTGGAAGGAACCTAAAAGTCATAGTGATGACTGCTACTTCTGTTCATATAACGTGCAGAGGTACAATTTAAGTAATAAGAGAGAGATTTTTTACCCGAACCTCCCGTCGGCAATGCGCCCTGTTCTTCATAGCTCAGAAATACCTGTACCTAAACCTATTGAGAAACTAGAAGACATTCCTGAAGACTCTGAAGACGAAAGTCAGACTTATGACGAGGACTTTCATGGTGTTTCAGATGGCAGCGAGCCCAACCCTTTTCCCAGCTGAAATTGAATGATTTAGCCAGAGATTTGTTCCTTTCTAAAGATTCTGCAGAACTCTTTGGCTATAGGCTAAAGAAAAATAATTTATTGGCTCCTGGTACCGCTTTTTCATGGTTCAGAAAGAGAGAAGCAGATTTCATTCCGTACTTTTCTGAAGATAGTGGACTGGTTTACTGTAGCAATGTCCCTAGATTAATGGAGATTTATAATATACAGTATGACGTGAATGAATGGAGGCTCTTTATGGACTCGTCAAAAAGAAGTCTCAAAACAGTGCTTTTGCATAATGGCAGCAAGTATGCTTCAGTGTCATTAGGGCATTCTGTGTACCTGAAAGATGGTTACGAGAATTTTGCCTTGATTCTCACCAAATTGAAATGTAAAGATAGTCGATGGACAATATGCGGTGATCTAAAATTGCTTTCATTGCTTCTTGGACAACAAGCGGGATACACCAAGTACCCTTGCTTCTTGTGTGAATGGGACAGTCGAGATAAGGGCAATCACTGGATCAAAAAGGAGTGGACGCATTGGAAAGCATTAAAACTTGGAAACAAAAATGAAGTTTGGTTCATCCCAATAAAGTTCCTTTTCCTTCACTTCACATCAAGCTTGGCTTGAAGAAACAATTTGTTAAGGCTCTATCAAAAGAAGGAGAGTGCTTTAAATACCTTGGTAACAAGTTTCCAGCACTGTAGGAAGCAAAACTAAAGGAAGGTGTTTCCGTAGGTCCAGATATTCGAAAACATGTTAAAGACGAAGTGTTTGAAAGTAACATGTAAATGAGTGAAAAGGAGGCCTGGAGAGCTTTTAAGGAAATCGTCAAAAAATTCCTCGTGAACTTCAAGGACCTCAACTTTAAATGTATCGTAGAAAACATATTAACGAAATTTAAAGACTTGGGTTGCTCGATGAGTTTAAAAGTGAATTTCTTAAATTCGCATTTGGACTACTTTCCCAAAAATCTTGGAGCTGTTAGGGAAGAACAGTGAGAAAGATTTCACCAAGATATCAAGGAGATGGAGCGTAGATGCCAAGGTAGGTGAAAGTTAATATGATGGCAAACTGCTGTTAGATGCTGCACAGAGAAGACCCGCATACTACCTACAATTGGCAAAGTGCCCAAAGGAGCTTTCAGGGGGGAAAAGACAACATAAGGACCTATGAATGCCAGGATGTTTTAATAATGGCAACTTCTCTCATTCGTATAATTTAGCAAATCATTTCCAATAGTTTGATAAATAATAAATTTGTAAATAAGACATTTAAAAAATATTTTGAAGAGAACTACTTTTCGCCAGAATATGTAAATTATGTTTTTTCCCTCACATATATAAGCACATTTTGTGAAATATCTTACGTGACTGAGAAAATGGCTACCATATTTGAAGTCATCACACCAAACAATATAAAAATCCGTCATTACATTCCAAACACTTTTTCATGACTCAAATTCTGCAGGCCTGTGTCATCTTAATGCCAAATAAATAAGAAATGGAAAAAAAAAAAGGTGTTCTTTTCTTATTTATTCTGCGTAGTACTACATCATCAGATTAATTTGCTTACAACTCACAAATGCATAATCCAATTCATTTGTAACCGGTCCTTATCGCTATAATTATGACAATCAACCGAAGATATGCTTATTTGAATTATGGGACATGATCCATGGGACATAATCCATTTAAAACTTAAATGTTATCACTTGGTAGATGGCTAAAAGATTTATATGGTAGCAATGTTCGATCGATCCCAGCTCGTGGTTTTCTCAATCTACTTACGAGAAGCATAAGGATTGGAAGATAAGATTATGACTTTTTTTTCAAGGGGTTTTCGCAACAATAAAAAAAATAGTATCTTTCTCTTCTTTTCTGTCTGTAAGTCCCCTTTTTACTTTTACCACGTGAATTCTTCCCATTTGTGTTTCATTTGAAATCTCTGAGCATCCTCAGACTGCCTTATATAAGCCTGAAACGCACCTGAACACATATGCAATTAGTGGCGTAGCGATTTAAATATTGTTGGGGTGCTCAGGTAGCCTTAAAATGGGTGATAATATGATGTGGCATTTTAGTACCCAGTGGGGGTTTGCTTCCTTAACCCTTCCCTGTATTACGCTCCCGTATGCAGTCTGTTTACCCACTAGCATATTTAGATGGCACAATTCAAATTTAATATCTGGTTAAAGTGTAAAATAATGGATACATGCGTGCACGATACTTATACATATTGTTAAAAATTCCTTTCTATGTGCTGTACAGGATTTAATTTATTTTTAACTATCGTGTTATGAAGAAATTAAATATCAATAGATGCAATTTACTTGAATGTCATCGTTTGCGTGTCTATATTAAACATGCATTGTACATTCTTACTTTGTTTTCAGGGAATATGACAGCCAGGGGTGGTTCGTCTCCATAATCATTAACGTGGAACGGAAGCTGTTCGAATTTCGTGGCCTTTTACCCTTTCACACCCGCGACAGCCAAAAATTCTACTACCTTAACACCCGGGAATTTCGAAACGAGTTTTTCGTAAAATCGGCTCATCCTATGGAGGGGCTCACGTTTTGGCTTCGTACACTGTCTCCTCTCTCCCACTACTTCATTGTTAACTCTCATCACATATCAACACATTAGTACAAAGGTGGCGAGGGGTGTAGAAACAAGCAAGTGTGGTCCTTCGACTGCTTATTGTTGACAGTATATATCTGGCACATGCAGAGAATTTTTCAATGAGGAGAGGGAGAGAGGAGTTTAGAAAATTTTAACATTAGCGTTATGGGAGCCAACTAGAAAGCTTGTATACCATTAATGTTAATTTTATCTCTCCTATGAGAAGGAGAGGTCCCCCTCCTAAATTTGACTCTGACATGATACATGTGTGCGTGTGCAGGGAAATTCATTCCGCGCAAAGTGGAAACCTTTTCAAACCGACACATTTATACGGGATCCTTTAAAAAGTAATACATGTAATATAACTTTCATAAAGTGAAATCTGCGCATGGGCGTAGCCAGTGTCAGGATATGAGATCAAAGGGGGATAAATGGTCTACAAAACGTTATTTCCTATTGCCACCACTTTTTTTACATTGAAAAAAAAAAGATAAATTTATTGAGGGGGTGTCAAGTGTCTACTCCTGCCCCAGCCTTGGTATGTCCATGAGTCTGCACCTACGGAATGTATTTCCAACTTACATTAATGATTTTCATCTTGTATATTTGGGTTTATAGTTTACTGCTTCCCCACCAATAACTTAATGCTTGAAATCTAAGTGCATATATATATATATAAATATAAATCTGGACTATATGTATATATACATTTATATTTTTTCGAACCCACGAGCCTCCCCACTTCTCTTTGAAAAATTCTTAGATAACTCCTAATTCGTTATAAGCGAGTTTGATGCATTTTCCCAAGCGGTATGCAATTATTCTGTTCTTTTATTTGAGAAGACTGCGTCTTCTGCTCACAGCTTTCATAGAGAGAAATTTGTACCAACTAATTAGCACAGGCATCAAACTCCCGTACGATAGACACAATTGAAAGAAAAAAAGCCGAATGCCCACATTAAGCCCCCCCCCTTATTTTGTGAACGACCCTATAGTATACGTGAAATACCCTTTTACAATAAATATAATAATTGCATAAAAAGGAAAATGCTGTAATATTATACAATAATTTTTGCCACCCACGTTTAAGTAGCTCAAACTAGAGCTTTTTTTATATTTGGAGAAAAAGAGGCGCCATCCTGGATTCGAACCAGTGTCCCCGTGAAAAAAAAAAAAAGTCACAAAGTTCTCGCCCCGGAAGCTTTCTGTGTTGACAATTATTTGGCAATTGTGTTATCCCTGAGAAGGGTAATAATATCTTACATTCTGTAATATGTTAAGATAAAATAAAAACCTACTTTGCAAAAAAATTAAATAAATAAATAATGAGTAATTCAATCACACACACACTAGCGCGCCCGCGCGTTTGAACAAGTTTCCATCTTATACGTGTTTTACTGTATATGTATATTTCTGAATCTGTGTTTGCGCGGACGAAAAAAGAAAGAAGAAATGGTATTTTAAAAAGTGCATATTATTTTGCTTCTCCCCGCCCCCTCTTCTTCTTCTCTCTCTCCCCCCCTCTCTCTCACTCTCTCTCCCCTCTCTCTCTCTCTCTCTCTCTCTCTTCAAGGAACGTTGAAGTTACTAACAGTCCATAGAAAATAAAAATAGTACAGCATATTAGACAACTTTGTGAGAGATAAAATTATTTTTATTCTTTTTATATGCATGCGTTTAGACGAGCAAAAATTAATTTCAAAATTCAAGTCCCGTGTAACCTTAAAAAATTAATTTTTTCCTTTACAGACCGTAGGGCACCTAAGTAGGTGTCCATTTATCTATTCTATACAAATTGGTGACCGCCACCCAACGTAAATGCAGACGTCAAAAGGCACTGACGTTTCAATTGGTGATCTTGGAAGAGTGGCGATGAGAATGGTGAAATTTTTCTCCTGGAAGAAGGCTATTGGGGACTAATTGCTCGGTGGAAGAAAGACTTATTCATTATCAACGTTATAATGTTCAGTTCTTGAAGAGCGAAATTAGGATTGCATTCACGCGTTCATTCTTCTATCATAGTTGGACATCGGAAGTTCATAATGGAGCAGCTATTCTTCGTTCAATTGTTATTTGTGCTGTGTGTGTGTGTGTGTGTGTGTGTGTAGAGTCCGACCTTAGAGCAGATATAAATGAGCGCTTTTCATATAGTATGGAAAAACCCGAAACTGGGCGCCAGTGGCACAGAATAAAGTAGATGTACTTTTTGTATGAAAACACCTTATGTACGATTAAAGGTAAACGATACACAATGGGTAAACCGGTTACCGATATTCCATAGTGGCTATTGCTGTCTGCTTGTAATGGGCACTTATAATAAGACATGATTTACGGGCCTCGCATTTTACAACAGCCCATTCACATAAATTTTTTTATTTTTTTTTTTTGGTTTCTTTCATGCGATAGAACACGATTCGGCAATTTTTAGAAGTTGTGCCTGTCTGTTTCCGATTCATTCAAGAACTACTGGACAAATCTTGATCAAACAAACACTATCATAAAGTAGAGCACCGCGATTGGATCATGAATTTTGTACGATGTTGTTTAAGATAGAGCAATGCTAAAAAACTGTCTCATTGAAGTGGGGAAAATCGAAAATTTCGAGAGATAATTATTTATTGTGTCGTTAAAAAAGGAAAGAAAAACACAGTTACTTATTTTTTTTCCCTTATAAATGTTGATTTTTTTTTTATATAATGGCAACAAAACAAATTCACCTAATTAACTGAAAATACATAAAATTATAGAAGCAAATTATAGATGTTAAATACAAAAGAATAATAGAAAACGAAAAGGGAGGCTAAAAAATAGTAGTGTTTTCTTTCTTTTCTTTTTTTTTTAGTTTTCAAATAAACCCCAGAGCGGACATTTGACCTCTTCATAGGTAGAGTTATATAGAGATTTACACGAATCTCAACAGACCCCTGAGGTGGCCTATAAGCCGGGCACGTTTCCGGATACTGTTCGCAGACCAAAAATGGGGGACGCAAGTCCAGCGCCGGTTGTTTTCTTCTATGGGAGCAATGGAGCATAGAACAGTTAGTTATTAAATAATTTTATATTGCTTAATTATTAAATTATTTTATGTTGCTTAATTATTAAATTATTTTATGTTGCTTAATTATTAAATTATTATATATTGCTTAATTAATAAATAATAATCTTTTCATTGTCAACGTCGCTCTCCCATATTACTAAATCGGAGTCCACATGGTTAGGATCATCGTTCAAAGATTCACCATCATCATTTCCTTTCCCGTGGTTGAAGAAATGACAGTGATTCACCGTCTGACCCTGATGAATCATTACCATCATCATCATCATCCAAATTTATATCGCTACCATTTTTTGAATAACAATTATCAAAAAACAAATCCTGTATTTGGCTATCGAGTGTACCAAGCTGACGG
>QLNU02014802.1:169767976-169793671 GCA_006491805.2 Dysdera silvatica | reverse complement strand
TGCACTGCTGGGAGTCGAACCCGGATTAGCGGCGCACTAGGAGAACGCGTTACCACACTGCGCCACCGCAGGTCTGATTATTTGATGAGAATTTCGTTTTCTCCATTAAAAATAGATAGAAAGATATTCTCATACACAACACATTTACCATTTATAATCAATTAGACCTCCCTAAACACGAAACGTTGTTATGTAACTTCCGTTAGAGAACTGTATGTAAGTACAGTAGAATCTCTTTAATCCGGCACGTTCGGAACCACGGCCTTGCCGGATTATCGAACGTTAATATGGTTTTAACGGGAATACCAAAGAAAAATTAATACAGTACAATAGTATTTAAAACAAGTTGTAATAAGCTGCTCTATGGCAAAAAAATACACATGCATGTTACTGTTTAAAAAAGTCTTGATATCACGTTGCCTCCGAGATTCGGATCTTTTCTTCAAAAAATCGCTACAAATTATGCACAACTTTATGAGTTCTGAAGAGTTATAGCTTTTATTGGATTCGGCGAATTTTATAAATGTATTTAATGATTCAGAAGCCTGTTTCCACGAGACTTTAGCTTCATCTTCCACGTCTCCTCCTTCATCCGACTTGGCGGACAAGGTCAACGAACGCCTGAATCCACCCGAAAAAATTCACACGCGAGCAGTTTGATCGGTGCTGGATTACAGAATGTGCCGAACCAAAGAACGCCGGATTAAAGAGCTTCTACTGTATGTGTGAAAACGCGTCAGAATTCTATGAGATTTCAATACAACCGACTGTGGACTGCATTAATAATTCGATTCGTAACAAGTGGACTTTATTAGTTTCATATTTTCAACGAAATTAAGGGGCAAACGATTCAAGGTGAATCGTATTCTGTCTAATTGTCATATGTAAGGAATTTTCGAGCACAGGTAGCCGTGATGGCCTTGTTACTTCTATTGTAAATTAATTATAAAATGCATAAGTATGTATGAGTAATACGAACAAGCTCTGATCGTTTCCAAAATCAGTGTACCACTAGTTGAAAGCAATAGGAATATACATTTGCACGTTCGCACCCAAATGTCATAAAAGGGCAGATCCAGGATGTTATTATGAGGGGTTGGTTTCGGGGGCCCTCACTCGGAAAATTTTTAGTTTGGACTGTTAAATAGTTTAGGTAAATGTTGTTATATTACTAGCCTTCCTTTATACCAGAGTTGTCCAACATGAGGCTCACCGGCCACAATTCAGCCGGCGAAAAATTTTATACAACTGTTTGAAAAAATAGAAATTCCCAAGCAAAAATTTTAGACTTTTTCAGAAATAAGGAAAAATTTTGGGGACAGGAGAGGTGACCCCTTTCTACATCGCAAGAGCACAAATAAATAACTGGAAGATACAAGTCCTACTATATTTTTTGTTTTGCAATAAAAATAACTGGCATTTTAACGGAAGTTAACTAATATTGAAGAAGTTAATGTACTATTATTAATATAACAATACTGATTGGTATGAGAGCCAGAAATTAAAAATAAATATGTAATTTGTCAAAAGCGAATATTCGTTTCATGCAAAAATTACCTAAAGCCACTTTCCGTTATATGTTATTTATTTGTTTACCATAAACTTCCCAATTTCAGACACTAATAATTTATCATTACAGTTCATGTATAATACACAGAAAACAACAACAGTAATGCTAAAAGTTAATCTCAAGTATTACACACCAAAGTCCATATAAAGCTGGACGCACTTCATCAATTTTCAAAAAAATAGGTACAGTTCGCAATCTGGGAATTATTTCATTTTTTTTTAAATGTCGGCAAGATCTACGCTCCCTAATATGTTGAATATATTTTCATAAATTTACCTTATATATATATATAAAGGAGTATACAATAAACACTTTCAATATATACTTCAAATATTTGTTATAACGTTTAAGAACACAGTTTTTGAAGTTAGATCGTTTTGTCGTTTCAGATATTGTCGTTCTTTGTTAGGAATAGACCATGAGGATAGTCAGTTTCAAGTGAAAACTAAGCGTTATTGGTGGCAACGCCACCTTTTTGCAGAAAATAGTTTGTGAATGGAAAAGTAAAGACGAATTTTTGGAAACAAGAGGTGGAGTCATGCCTGTAGCCACGATGAAAGGGCGTTTGGGACACAGGGCAACTGTGACAATGAAAAGGGCATATGGGGGGGTACAGGGCACCCGGGGACTCATGAGAAATAAAATAATAGCCAGGAGCTGTAGAGAATTCAGGTATTATAGCACAATGAACTCAAATAAATTTGACGCTCTTCTGATGGTTTCTTTTTTAATTTATTACAACAACTAATATTGGAATATTAACATAGTTCAAAGTTTGTGCTTTAAATTTTCAGGAGGGAGAATTGGGTGGGCGAGAAAGAGTTTTACCTATGGCACTTTTATGTCCGGGCCTATTGGAAAATTTGTAACTGCCTATGAGGAAAATGTCAATGATTACATGTGTGTTTATTGGGCAACAGGGACACTAGCCTGGAGCAACAAGGGAACAAGCATGTAGCAACAAGGGCACAAGCATGAAGCAACAGGTCGCACAAGCATGGAGCAACAGGGGCACAAGCTTGGAGCAACAGGGGCACAAGCTTGGAGCAACAGGGGCACAAGAGTGGAGCAACAGGGGCACAAGAGTGGAGCAACAGGTCGCACAAGCATAGAGCAACAGGGACACAAGCATTGAACAACTGGGGCCTTTCTCCGGCTTGCCTACAGGCCTGGATAGAGTATTAACGAATATAGTATAATAAGTTGGGTTCGGCAAGTCGAGGCGAAACTTACCCGCCATATGAAAACGGTACTTGACTAAAAAAAAAAATACCTCCTAGCAACTTAGTTAGGAATGAAGGTTTCCTACTCTCGTCATGCAAATATCTATTTTTCAATTTGACCGCGATTTTTTGAGCCTTTTTAGTAAGAACAACAACGCATCTACCTGAAATACGATCAATACTTCTATCATATTTGCTCCTTAGTGTCTTAACTAATATTTAATGTATTTTACGTAGTCTTAAATCCAATTTGCAGCAATATAATCAATTTAAAAAGTGAGAATTAGTAGTGTTTGGAAAAGGATTGTAAGGACTTTTCTTAAGTAAGGACTTTCTTGTAACTTTTCTTGTAACTTTTCTTATAAGGACTTTCTTCTCTTCAAACAAACTTGCCGGCACGGCAAGTTTGCTTGAAGGTGCTTCGTTAAATATACTGGTTCACTTTACGTGAAAGTTTACATTGAATTTTATTTGTTCACATCGTTTTATTAAAAAATTGGGTATTAGAAAGTTTTATCATTATCTTGAAGAACCATTAAACACTTATGAATATTCATTTCAAAATAAATACTTGTGCTTTTAAGATTGATTAGAATATGTGCAGAAATGAATGTATGACCTGAATTAAAATAAGCAAAATACGAAAATCACTCTTTTAAATGTCCAGAACATATATAATTGTTCCTAAACTGGCATCTGTGCTTTACATATTTTCAATCACTGTTTATCAGTTTTTTTATGATATTTAAAAAAGTGTAATTAAATTTGAATTTTTCATTTTGTACAGCAAATATTTCAATACGTTGTAACACCCTCTATACACTCGATGAAGAGAAGACAGCAATTACCGGCACGATTTTCAAAGTTTGCCAAAGCTTCCAATTAACTTTAAATTTAGGAACACTTCGAAACTTCGGTGAGACTTAAAATTAATTTAAAAGAAAAGTTCTCCTCTAAGTTATCTCGTTCGAGAAACCCTACTGCGTTTAAGTCTACAAAGTCTTCTCAAAAACATAACCCGATGTTCAAGAAAGTTTGACGTTGGGATAAGTTTCTGAGTTTAGGCTTTGGTACGTGAGCTCGAACAATAACGAGATTGGACAGCCTTTCTTTATGTTGCCTTGTGTACCGATACGTGAGGTTTTATCTTGGACTCTGCAATATGGGTCTCCAGATAAATAACATGACGTTTCAAAAGCAAGGATTTAGAGAAGGGCAAGTATATTAGATTCTCATAGTTGGATTTATTATACTTTTAAAGAAAATTAATAAAGTATTCTATACTAAAAATATGCATTTATAAATCCTACCTGTGTAGATGTGTGCGAAAAGATATGTACAGTACAAATATTATTTATTGTAGAGTATAGTTATATATAGTACGAAGTGTGTTCATGAAGTAAGATCGTTCCTTCACAATTCCCATTTTATCACGTTTTGAAATTAATTGTCAATTTTGTGTATGATTGCATTATATCATGCAATATCACATAATTCTATATGGCCATATTGTATAATTCTATAGGGATGTATTTTGATATTCTACAATAATAATAATTCATTTATTATTACCCAAGAGGTTACAAATACTCTTACATTGGGAGTAAAACACAAAATTTCAAAATCATCAATCGGAATACTGTAAAAACATTTAAATAAACACAAGGGACACAAACAAATAAGGAAAAAACACAAAAAACATGACCGATCAAAGTCCTCTCGAGCCCTACGAAAAGCTGAGAGGGAAGCAATGTCACAAGTTTCTGTGGCAATGCATTCCAGACTAGGTCAGTTTGGAATGTGAAAAAAAAGCAGAGAGAATTGCGGTTATATAATTCTATACGGATACATTTTATAACTCTGAAAGAATATGGTTTGCAATTCCATATGGCTATTTTCTATAGTGCCAGAGGGAGAGAGAAATATATATATACCTTATAAATCCAGAAATATATTCTATGATATGAATATATTATAATATTTTATATGGCCTTATTTTGTAAGCCCATATGTCTATATTCGATAAACACGCATGCATATATATGGCTATATTCCATAAACACACATGCATATATGGCTATATTCCATAAACACACACACGCATATATGGCTATATTCTACACTGGTGTGCAAAAATTAAGGACGAGATGGAAAAAGTAACATAACAGCGGAACGAACAGGCAGAACTGACCGAAAGACCAATCAGGAGACTGCCTAGGGTCCTACACGGTAGGGCATTTGCGTATACGCATCATGATGTAATGTGGGCGTGTGGGTAGGGTATAAGGCGCGATGGCGACGTACACGCAGCATTTCAGTGGAAACTATTGCACAGTGTATATCGGTTTGAACGACGGCAAGTTGCTGTAGCAGTGCGAGATATTCAACAGACAGCCCCGTAGACAACATCTGGATAACTTTACTCGAGGTCGAATCATTGGAAAGTTGGAAGAAGATCGAAGTGTGACGAGTGAGGCCGAGGAGTTCGTAATCGCACACAGCATCGTGTCACGAGCATGGACGGCATTTCGAACGACAGGAACAGCTGTTCGAAGGTTTAATGGTGGTTGTCCATGAGCAATCACGGCAAGGGAGGATCGGTATCTTGTTCTACAGACGGTGAGAGATCGACGGCTGACAGCGGGTGAAATCACAAGCCACATGTAACGCACTACTGGACGGCTGCTATCGCATTTTACCTTGACTAGGAAACTGCACACAGGTGGTTTATTCGCTCGGCGATTAGTGTGTGCCATTAACGCCTACCCATCGGGGACGGCGTTTTCTGTGGTGCCAGGAACACAAGGAATGGGGAGCTCAGAAATGGGGTCAACTGCTGTTTAAGAATGAGAATTTAGTCTCACTAGCGATTCTGAACGCCTACACATCTAGAGAGAACGGGGAACACGCAATCACCCCTCCAGCCTCCCCGAAAGGGACCGATTTGGAGGTGGAGGAGTTCTCATTCGGGGGGACATAATGCTTGATGGCCGTACGAAGCTCCACATCTTCCAAGAGGGTTCAGTCACTGGTGACCGCTATTGTATCGAAGTTCTCTTTCCTTATGTCCGTCTTTTCCAAGGTGCTATGAGCTTCAAATTCCTCTTCACGGATGACAACGCTACACCTCATCGTACAGCTGCTGTCGCTGAGCTGTCAGAGAGTGAAGATATTCATCGTATGGAATGGCCCGCACGGTCTCCGGACCTGAATCTAATAGAACACGTGTGGAATGTTCTCGGGAGATGCCTGGCAGCACGTTACGATCCGCCAGCAAAGATTCCGCAGCTGCGATTTGTAACATGATGCCATGATGCCTCAAGAGCTCGTCGACAACCTCGTATTGAGCATGAACAGACAGTGCACATCCTGCATTGCAGTCAGGGGTGATCATATCTCCTACTAAAAACTATGTTTTTCTTGCCTGCCGTTTGTCACATGGACGTTTCTGCCTTCTGTCCTCCTGTGCTGAAAGCCCATTTTTGAATAAAAGTCCTTTGTATCCTTTGGATTACTTTTTTGGTCAGTTCGTTCACCGTTTCCATAATCTTACATTTCGACGATGTTATGGCGTGCTTTATACCCATTTGAAACACTAGGGTGCGATGTTACATGCGAAAAGCTGTCCCATCCTTAATTTTTGCACATCAGTGTATAATCCTACATAGTTAGTTTCTGTAATTTTATATAACTGCATTTTATAAGGATGTAATTTATTATAGTCGGTTATAGCCACACTCAAATAAGTTTCTTAAAAGTAAATTTTGAATAAAACATCATTTTGTCTGTCTGTGGTTTTACGGCTCAAAGACTACAGTGGTCATGCTGCGCCGGGACCTACTGTTTTCCGAGGAATCCGAACCTCTTAAGGCCTAGGGAACCAAACCCCGGACTACAGTGAGCAGTGCGATCTTTATGAGATCTCTGAGTAAGCGTTCTTTTTGCACTGCTGGGAGTCGAACCCGGATTAGCCGCGCAATAGGAGAACGCGTTACCACACTGCGCCACCGCAGGGCTAACATCATTTTAACTAAAGGGGAAATTCCTTAAAAGTTTAAAGAGTGTGTCATGAGATTTTACAGTTTGATTAAGTTTTAATGTTCCTCTTTTCATATGACACATATTAGAGGTTGAGTTTAAGTAGGAGGAGGAAAAATATGACATATAGCCACTCCAGCCTGGGCCAAGCAGCATGTTTTTTTTTACTTCCACATATAAGAATAGGTCAAAAAGTGAAACATACAAGATGTATGGTGCCAATACTTAATCTTTTTGACAGTATTTTAGTCGATATCAGCATTCACATGGTTGCATAATTATCAAAAATGCTAGATATGCCTAACATGATAATGGGTTTCAATTGTTTCAAGAGAAATGGAAAATTTTGTTTTTCATATGGCGTTAGAAAATCGAACTATTAATAGTATTAGCGTTGATCGAAGTCCAATTCCGATTCAGAAGGAGTGCAGTTGTGCTTACATGTTAACTATCTTTTTCGAAGCGATTAGTTAAAGACCATTAGTTCATAAATCTTTGATTATAATCTTCACGGTTTAGATATATTGCTAGGTTAAGGAAATCGTATCGGTTTTTTGGTTTAAAATAATCTGTCGATACTTTCGCGCAATAAGTCTTTATATGACCTGGTGAATTTCAAAAATATTTTGCAGAAAAGTCTCGCAAAAAATCAATTTTCGCCGAATTATACTATCTGTTAATTTTACACCTTCTTTTGGTAATTTCCTGCAACTTGGTATTTTCAGCTAATTTGATATTTACCGCTGAATATTAAATACACATTCATTGCCTAGCAATAAATGGCAAAGAAGTGTTAAATAATCTAATAAGCATTCAATGTTTATTTGAAGTTAAAGCGCAATTTTGAAATAATAATTCGATAAACATACACATTAATAACGAAACATGTATTTAATATTTGCACAAATACACATTAAAGTAGCTGCATGAACCTGTATATGTTTAAGGGATTAAACCTTTTAAGATAAAATGAAACTTTTTATTGTAATTAATTTACGAATGCACTAAATACCCTCGGTGTTTTTAAAGTTCAAAAGAAATTAAATTTAATTACAGCATTTAATTTTCAAAAGCAATCACACAGTTAAAATTATTCGTATACCTTTTATTTGTGTAAACAAATTATTCAATCTCTTGTGTAAACAAATTATTCACTCTCTTGTGTAAACAAATTATTCAATCTCTTGTGTAAACAAATTATTCAATCTCTTGTGTAAACAAATTATTCAATCTCTTGTGTAAACAAATTATTCAATCTCTTGTGTAAACAAATTATTCAATCTCTTAATAAATAGACTGGAATTAAACATGCTTTCAAGTTTTGATTATAATGTGTAAGTACATTCCAAACAGGTTCGTTACATAGATTTTGCAAATTACAGTAACAGCTATAAAACTTGTAGAATCTCCGTTCACACTATTGTTTAAAGGAATTGCAAAAGTACTGCTTAATTTTTTTATAAATTCGAAGAAAAGGTGTCACTTTGAAAAGTGTTTTTCCTCATAATCTTCGTTTTCTAAGCGGATTTTAAAGTCTTAAATCGTGTTTCTAATAAATTCTTCGTTTTCATCCGCGTCTCTATTTTTCAAGCTTTATATAAAACAGTTAGAGCACTTTCGATTGTTGATTGGAAAATCATTAGCCAAGAGGGTAACTGGTGAATTATATAAGGAATAATTGTAACTTTATATAACGAGTAATTCTAGTGACATATAATGAGCGACTGTCGCGTCATATAATGCATGATTGAAGAGACGTATAATGAGCGATTGAAACGTCATGATGATGGATTAATCTCATGTAAAGAAAACAAAAACCGCATGATATATATATTCAAATCCAACTCCATGTTTGTCTTCGGTTGTGCAACTTGGTGATTGATCTACGGGAAGACTTCCTATTACGAATTATGTACAAATAACCTTATTTGGGTGAGGAACGAATCTCATGATTGGTGTCTGAATCTCCTGCAATGCCCATTATGTATTTGTTTATATATATATACAGGGTGTCTCCACACCAGGGTTATAAACTTCTAGGGTAGGGTGCACCTAGGTGACTCAGAATCACATAGCAATGCTGGTCGCAAGCCACTCACAGCGCTAGTTATAAAACCATCTAACATACACCAATATTTACAACCAACCAATGCTCAAAAAGCATCAGATAAAACTCAGGTCAGCTGCTCAAGTGCATAGATGATTAGGACATCGCATTTTGCGCTTCTCATGCACTGGTTGTCACTATTTGTGCATGCTGGACGGTTTTAGAACTAGCGCTGTGAGTGGTTTGCGACCAGCATTGCTATGTGATTCCGAGTCATCTAGGTGTACCCTACCCCTCCTAGAAGTTTGTAACCCTGGTGCTGAGACACATGTATATGTATTTTACGACGCAAGGAGAGCTAGGGCCAGACTCAGATGGAACCTGGCCTTTTTCGAGTAATTTAATCCTCTATTTCTTAGAAAACAAAACCCCGGACACAGGTGCTTAGAAAAAACGTCTCATGCTCTACGATTCCATTGGCTATGGATTAACCACATAATTATATAATACCACATAATTATATGAAACATTGCTAAGGATTAACCACACGACAGATGAACTTGTTACGTCTTAGCGTATGTTCTCACCAACATGGATGTTTATGACCTAAATGTTCTCAGAAAATGCCCTTAAATTCATGAAAAGATTCTGTTCCGAGTGTAAAGAAAAATATTTTAAAACAGGTTACATTATATTTTTTTCAAAATTATTAGTTAACTAGCTCTAACTTTAGGCCATCTACGGTGTAGAATTATTGTCCTTTCTTTATAAAACGATCCATCAAACGTCAGAAAAGCAGCAAGTAAATACCTGTTATAAACGAATATTTATTATACGTAATCTAATCACTTGCAAGTACATCAAAGTATACTGAACAGTTAGATGTTTTTAACATTGCCAGAAGTGAAGGACCGTATATTATCTAAAAGTATATTCTTATACCTTGAGAAGCTTCGAACAATCGGAGCTTTACAAAGTATTCATAAAAGATACTATGGAAGAATTCCGGCAAAAAACCAATGAACTCGTCAAATCTTCCTGTTCTTTAAGTTACAAACGGAGAAAGTCCCTCTTCTCCTCGTTCTACTCCGGCCAGATTTTACGCCCTACCAAAAATACATAAATTGGATATCCCCTTCAAACCTATCATCTTCAATATCGGTACCTCAGCCTATAAACTGGTTAAAAACCTTGCCACTGTTTTTTCTCATCTGAAGTCGGAGAACAATTTCTCTTGACAAAATTTCAACGAATTCGTGGGGAATCTCCAAAATTTAAATCCATTGAACTGTAAAAAGGTCTCACTAGACGTCAATTCAATGTTTACGAACATTCCTCTTTTCCGGCGCCCTAGATTGCCTCAGAAGGCCCCTTAAAGAATTCCACTACTCACATTATTGATGAACTCGTTGCTTTAACCACAATTTACATGACCGACACAAACTTCATTTGTGCGAGAAAACATTACCAGCAAACTGAAGGGATTGCAATGAGAAACGCGCTCTATCCCATTTTGGGCAACTTTTATGTGTATTACCATGGACTGGAAGTTCTGGAAATAATCAATTTTAAATTCTGGGTAAGGTATGTAGACGATGTTTTCATCTTGCAGCAGGGGCCATCAGATAGCATCCAGCCGGTACTTCAAACAATAAATTCTCTGAATCCACACATCGAATTCTCCCTTGAAATCGAGAATAACAACTCTCTCGCTTTCCTGGGTGTCTCCATCGAGAGAACAGAGGACCAATTCACCACAACGGTTTACCGCAAACCTTCTTCTGTCTCCTTACCTCCCAATCACGCCATCTGATCAAACAGTTAATGGCGGCTTTTTATATATTTGTGTATCGCGCGTTAGAGAGTTGCTCAACGCCACGAATTTTTTTCAAAGAACTAAAGTTTTTAAAATCAGTTTTATCAAATACTTCCTACAATTGCAATATCATTGATCTTGCAGTGACTAAATTTAATAAACCTCCCTCCTCTAGAACTTTCGTGAACTACAAAAGAATTTGTTGAAACAGTAACTTTACCCTTCTCGCCGAAATTCGAGTACGCCAAAGAAAAAAATTAAAAAAAAATGCTAATTCCCACGTCATCTTCTCTCTTTTCAAGAAAATACCTAAATCTAATCTTAAAGATAAGTTTCATGTTTCCCAACGCTGAAGAATATATCAAGTTTTTTGTGAATATGGATGTTCGTACACTTGATTAGCAAAAAGAGTATTAAAACGTAGGTTAAAAGAACACCAAAGATACATTGAACGGGCAGAGTTTCAAAAGTAGTCCATAGCTGTTCACTTGTGGAAGAATGACTATAAATTTAATTTTCTAAAGCCTACCATCATTTCCCAGCCACAATCTCCACTGAACTTGATTTTTAGAAGCTTTCCACATAAAAGCTTTGAAATTTAACATTGTGAATGACCAAAATAGTATGCCGTTTTTCAGCCTGGCCTGGTCCACCCTACTACTCTCACTATGGCCACCCTTCACGCATCGACGTCAGCAGACGCCCCGGTCAAATAACAGCGCTTCTAAGAAAGAAATGGCTTTATTTACAACTTCCTGAAGAAGACCAGCAAAGATTGGTGGAATTGTGCATTGTGTAATTAGATTTCCGTTTTATATGCAAAACCAACGTTGTTGAAACAGTTCTATAACTCTGCGTAGTTTGAACAGAATATATTCATTCGTAAAAGTGATTGGATGTAGTTTTATAAATTGTAAACGCATCTGCACAAAAATATATGGGACTAATACATTTTTCGATAGCGCTCTGTAATGTCAAAATAAATTAACAAGATATAAATTGTTTAGAAATTAGTTAGGATATAAATTTAGTATTTCCTAATTTCAAACCGACTTATAAACCTTATAGCATACCTTATAATTGAGTGCATATACATTCTACACAAATACTTCATTAAAAACATGTTTACTTGTTGTCGGTGTTTGTATCGTCAAATATAAGTTTTTGTATGGAACGACGAAGATATAAATCTGAGTGGTGAAAAAATATCCGTTTCCTTGTGTGTATGACACAAGGGTATGCAGTTTTCGAAAGAATCAAATCTGCTACCGTTTACATAATCTACCATTGTTCTAGGAGCCAGTTGAAAACAGGGCAAACATGTCAATCCATCAGGACCCAAAACCAAGTTTTCTACGCTGTAGATAAAAGTGATATTGTTATATCGCAAGAATTTATGAAAATTAAATTTTGTAATTATTCAAATAAATGGGTGGCTGCATTACATGAATGTTTTAATTGATAAGCTTCAGACTTTACAAATGGGTTGTGATGAGAAATGGCATATATTATGAAAACAAATTAGAAATAATTTCTTAATATGCAATTGTATAAAACTGATTCACATAATATAAATATCATGCATATTTATATATACCGGAATCTGTAAACATATCTACAAATAATTTAACATTTCTTGTCTTAGCAAAGTAATGGTTTTAAACATATTTATTTATGTTCCTAAATTTTAATCCTGATAAAAAATAATATCAAACTGAAATCAACAAATATAATTATCACTAACTGGATATCTTGAGATAAAGTAAATCAAAGATTTTTGCATTATAACAAAGCCATTATTTTTTGAAAACGGATCAAAAACGGGTTCTGACTTTGTTAAATTTCTTTACTATCCAGTGCTTGACAGACTTTTTCTTCCTGGAGTTGGCATTTGAATGAAAAAGATCATTCACTTGGCTATGTAGATCCCCGCTCCTTGAATTTTCTTCATAAGGAAAGAAATTATCTTCAAAACAATGTAAAACCTGTTCTTTTTCTAAACGCAACCTGTCACCAGAACTCCTTGGGTATTACAGAACCTAGAAGAAGATTCTTTATCCATATTTAATTGAAGTTGTTCGCAACTTTTGAAAAAAGGATGGCCCAATGCATCCTTGAAAGCAGTGTTTTTTAAAATGTCTTCTTGATGAAACTCATTGATGAGAGAAAGGCAATCTTCAAAGCATCTAAGACTAACTTCAGAGCAAGGATGATAGCTAGAAATTCTTGTAGCAAACTCAGGCGGATCTACGAAATTCTTAATTATGGGTTCAATTTAAAAGAACTAGGACTTTGCATTTTTAGCCTGCTTCTATAAATCCTTACAAAAAGCCTTGAACATCAAACAAAGGTGTTATTAAAAACTGGTCGCTGGAATGTCTCTGGTGGTCAATATGGCAATGGAAGACCGACCGAATTAGAGCGGATAATGGAGAGCACTTCACTGACGGAGGTGAAGTCACAAAACTTCGCATCCCTGGAGCTGTTCATCGAAACGTGGTCAACCTTTATATCCAGGTGGCATCGTAGATTAGAATACATGCGTTCTAAGCCCTTTAGAGCACAGTATAATCAAAATCTGATATAATTTAGACTGCTTTCAATACAGCAAAAACTTGTATTATGTACAACCTTGAAAATACATTGTTTTTGCAGAGGCATGAAAATAATATCGCTTCATTATTGGAGTGAAGGACTTTTTCAACTGAAACTACATTAATGTGCTTCAATTTAGGCCACAACACTAATTATCCTTTGGAGCAACGTACCTTTTCTACTAATTTGACTGCCAGATGAGTAGAAGTGAATTCCTTCTTGACCTTCACTACATCCCCGAAAATACCTTTACCCATAAGTTTCACAAAAGTAAAGAATTATCTTTCTTTATTTCCTCTAGTACTTCTTTCAAACTTGCCAATCTTTTCGCAGCCATGTATGACAAAATCTTTATTTTTGGAAAATATCATTCGTAAACAAATAAAGCAGCAACGTTTGAGGGGAAAAATTGAAGAAAATTGTATACACTTCTTCAATGAGCAAAAGACAAGTCGAAACACGAATGGAAAAATCGAGGATGAAAGTTTGTTAAGAACTGTTGTGTAAAGAATATGAAGAATCATAAATCAAAGTTTGAATGAAAACAAATCAATCGAAAGTTTGTAATATACTGTCAGTAAATTAAAAATAACTACCACAGAATAATGTTTGAGTAAAAACAAAGATTGAATTGAAATCTGTAATATATTTTTGTTAAATTATTTGCAATTCATTCAAGCGCAATCTTTGTTGGAAATCGAAGTTGTGTGACAACGTTATATTTCTACAGTAACCTTGATAGTACATGGTGTGAACCCTGTAGAATGATTACATTTCTATGGCGATAATAAAAAAAAGGCCATTTCAACCATATACGCGTAACATTGCCATAGTTACCAGAATGTATAAATAAAAACTTAAAATTTAGACAAAATAATTATATGTCGAATTAATAGTCAATATATCATAGGAAAACGGCGAAGTGAAAGCTGAAGAAATATACATTGAATTCAAAGTACGCGATGTAATATCAGTGAATTTATCCTTTACGAGAATCTTCAATATTGATTTTAAAACATCCGAGTAAGCAACATGGGTTAGTAGAAAGAACTTCCAATTTAATGAAGAATTCATGTTTTTTAGCATTTAAAACTTAATTTATCCAGAAAAAACATAAGTTGCAATGATAAAATAAAACAGCAGTAAAATAAATAATGAGTCAAATTCGTATTAGAAATAAAACTTTCTAAGATTTTCACAACAATTTATATTACTTTTACAAACCACGCAATTCATTTCGTCGCATCAGTTATTTGGTGTTGACTTTCAAAATTTAAAAAACATAACAGGCATTATTACAGTTAAACTTTTCAGAATAAAACATAATGAACCTTTAGGAAACTTTCGTTATGCGAATTAATATAAAGCTTTATCATCCTCATCATATATCATAATGTAACCTTGAGAATACACAAGTTAACATACGTTTTTATGTATTTCTCACCGTGTCATGCATGTTTCCAATAAGACAACCCCTTATAAATGTTCAATGAAATTTATTGAGGGTGATTGTATGAGCATGGAAATTAATTATTATTACTAATATTAGATAAAATTCGTTTCAATATGTTTGTGAGTACTCACAAATTTGAAAATTGTAGTTAAAAGAATAATAATAATAATGATGATCGACATTGCAGTGCCTGGTAACAGACGAGTAGACGCAAAAGAGATTGAAAAAATTCCAAAATGCAAGGAATTGCAAATAAAGGTGGAGAGACTATGGAGGAGAGAAACTACAGTTTTTCCGGTTGCAGTGGGTGCATTAGGCGCACGTCCCCAAAGACCTAGATCACCACCTCAACACAAACTTAGCAACAAATACTGCCACTAAATTCAAAATGCCGCACTTATTGGGACAGCTATGCAGATACTTCTAGTTCTCTAAGGTCCTTGGAAAGGAATTGATAACTAAACGGATGAAACCAGTCAAAGACATCATGGACTGTGAATTTTCATCATAATAATATTAGCAATAATAATAATATACAATAATTTTACCTCCTACATATACGTAGCTCAAACTAGAGCTTTTTTGTTTTTGGAGAAAAAG
This sequence comes from Dysdera silvatica, assembly GCA_006491805.2. Taxonomy (NCBI): domain Eukaryota; kingdom Metazoa; phylum Arthropoda; class Arachnida; order Araneae; family Dysderidae; genus Dysdera; species Dysdera silvatica. The sequence continues at coordinate 169,778,329 of QLNU02014802.1, read as the reverse complement.
AGACGCCGTCCCCATCCTGGATTCGAACCAGGGTCCCTCCGTTTAGCCCGGAGTAGGAGCCATATTTGGTAATTGTGTTATCAAAGTGATGAGTAATAATATCATACAATAATAATAATAATATTTAATTCCTTATTATTTCATACATCGGGAGACTGTAAAAAGGATTTGTTTGGGAATTGGAAAGAGAGCAATAGCGTTTCTAGTAACGGGACTCTCTTTCCAGTAGGAAAAGCAACGGCTTGCTCATATTCTGCAAGAAGAACACAGATTTTATCCAAGCGTATAAATGTTTGTATAAGAACAAAAAAGGCTTCTTCTTGGTGGAATAGCAATGAAGTCAGAGATGTTTATTGTATTTTAAATAATAACTGTTTCATATACGTGTATTTTTCTGATTTGCTTAATGTCTTTACTAGGTTTCTCCTAGTATGTAACCAACCAATCTATATCGTGATATCATCAAATTCACCCCAGTCACTATGAATAAACTACTACTCAGGAGATTTTTCAAAATATTTCATCATGTGCAAAAATACATTTTTAAGTGAAGTATCCAGAAAGCCAGGTGATAAGCGCCACCTATGAATTTTGTTAATGTTTGATGCAGTTTCCTCTATGCTCTTTCAAAAAAGACATTTCTATTAAATCTATTCTCTTAAATTTCCACATCAAACCGGTAATTGAAATTCTCGTCCGGAAACTTCCATTTCAAATCAACTTGTCAGCTCTTTCAATATCTCTTGCCCTTTATGTTCGAGAAACCACACAAATTTGACCGTGTTGTAAGGTCAATTATATTCAATCCTTTAGATCATCGTTTCTCAAATTCTGGTCGCTCATGGACCATTTCAAGCATTTTTTACTCGTCGCGGATTAGCTACGAGGAGAGTTCGAAAATTTCGCGGGGAAAAATTTAAAATAACATATTGTCTGAAACTATGAACACCAACCCTTGTTAATAATATTATAGGCCCTGCTAATCACCATATGCAAGCTAAATAAATCTGTTCCATGAATTAAAATATTACAAACATTCGGTATAAAATTTTACACCTTGATATGAATTTCTTATACTGCTTAGACAACAACGAGGTTCTCCCCTTTTAGAACCTTTATTGTCCTCACCTCGAATTTATAGTCTTCGTGAGCAAGCACTTCGTCGAGCTGTGATGTCAAATAAATTATTAAATTTATTTGACATGAAAGATATTTCAAATAAAGCCTTATCTGAAATCTCCACACCGTTGCTTTTACTAAAATTGTGATGTATAAATAATTTGGATGAGTGACATGTCCAGGCTTCATGTGGTTTCTGTAAGATAGATGTGCCTTTCTTGGCCAGCTGATCTGCCATTTCGTTTCCTTAACCGATATGTGCAGGGACCTGTTGTAAGCTGATCATGCCCTCATATCTTTCAATATAGATATGCAGTCATAAATGCGGTTGCAACATTATTTTTTGTCGTTGGAAATGACTTCAAGTGCCGCTGTGGATTCGGAGAGAGAATGACAGAGTTATTGAAAGAGTCCTTAGGAAAAAGAAATTGATAAAGTACGACAAACATAGTTTCAACTTCACCATCAAAGTAGGAAGTAAAAGATCTTAGAGGAATACAAAATGAGTAAAGATTACAGAAAACTGCAGCATCAGCTCCACAAGTTCTATCAAACAGAGACCCGTCTGTATAAATGTGAACCAATTTTCCTCGAGTTATATGCTTTGGATAGTTTCCAGCGCAATATCACGTATCTGTGAACAAGGTATCCCTTTTTTTATCGATTTCCATGGCTAGGTCTAATTTGATATCAGTGTCAAAATAGACAAGAAATCAAACAGAGCCCTCCATAATTGAAAAATTGTGATTTAGATTTAGATCATTTGCAATTCTGGTGTCATATTGAAGAAAATCCTACTGAGTTTTTAAATTTCTTTTGAGCTTAACGTCGTACTTCCCACAATAATTATTATTATAGAGATTTTTCAATTTCTCGAAAAAAATAACTGCATTTTTCTTAACATCAATATTCAAAAGTATAGATGTTATTGGTTAAATATAGATTGGGTCCTAATGTTGATGGCCCACTAGTGCTTAAAAAGTTATAACTAACTCCTTTTTACAAGTTTTTTACACATTTTTGAATAATATGGTCAAATAAACAAAAGACTTTCCATTTTTTACACGGTTTACGTAAGTTTTGGTAGCATTGAAGATAATAATTTTAGCAGTAAATTGTGCAGTTGAAATCACAAACACTAGTTGTATTGAGAAAAATATAATAACTAAATATTAATTATTTTATAATATTATTTATTAATTAATATAATATTATTTATAATATTAATTAATAACTAAATATTAATTATTTTATAATATAAATTACTTTGGACTACGGGGGGGAAATAACTTTTCACTTTTCACTGTAAATAAATTTAATTTTAAAGTTTAGAGTTTAAAGGAATTTTCCAAGCAATATTAACTGTTAAAAAATTATGTATGAGATAAATTTTATTAAAAGACGTATTAAATCGCTATGAAGAATTTTTTCTTACGTAATTGCTTCTTATATATTTACACACGACGTTGTTAATACAAAGGTAAATTGAATTTAATTGCTACAGGATAAAATTCTATTCTAAAATTGTTTTCTTACCAGAGATATGCTGCCTTTGAAGCTGCACCGTTTTCGGCAAGGAACTTTCCTCTAGATTTCTATTTTGCATAAGTTCGTAGTTTACATCTAAAATAAAGGATTATGAATGGAAACTACATAAAAAGTTTAAGAAAACATATAACAAAATTTAAGAAAATATATAACAAAATTTGAGAAAATATATAACAGAATTTGAGAAAACCTATGTAACAAAGTACGTCTTCAATTGGCAAATTCATTTTTAAAAGAAAATACATTTGATTATCCCTTCTGTTTTCACTATAAGGCTTTGGAACTATTTATATGTAATTTACCTATATATTATTTTATTTACCTATATATTAAATAAATATGCTATATAAAAATTTGCATGCTGTTAAATCATGAAACACATTGACTTTTTACGTAGTGTTTGAATAAAATATATCGGCATTTTTTTTTCTTCTAAATCTGCCAAAACCGTCACCTCTTTTCCGCCCATAATCCAAATAATCTCTTTATTTGCTTCTCTTGAACGAACTTATATATACTTTCCATACTTATATAACCATCGATATTTTTTTATGTTTTATTTTTGAATCTTCAATATTTGGTTGGTTGGTCATACTTTTATGGCGCAAGGACAGCAAGGGTCATTTTACGCCAAAATATCGAGACCATGCATATGTATAAAATGAGAATAATTTAAAACTCAAGTGATAAAAATGTATTGAAAATAATGTATTAAATGCTAGAAACGAAACGATATAAAATATATTATGAGATGAGAGAAGCCAATATAAGGTAAAAAGTTAAAAACGAGTTCATGATTAAACGAATCTCACAAAATATCACGAAAGGAAAACTTATTTTGGTTGAAAGCTGACGAATGCTTTTGCTTAAAACTTTTTCAAACAGATAAAATATGCAAAACATTTAACGGTTCGTTGCATGTAGCACACATCGGCGCATCTTCGCTCTTTAAAAGATGTTATGGGAGAAGCGTGTGTGGCCGATGCAAAGTCTAGCAAGAGTTACCTCTTTGCAACGGTCGTTCCTGCTGCTGCACGGATTCAAATGTGGCAGTCTACTGCCACATTTGAATCCGTGGTTTTAGATGGTGAAGTTTATTAAAAAATTGCTTGTCCCATTCCAACTGCCATTTTTTGTACAGATGGGATAAGACATGAGTGTTAAAATCTTAGAAGGGAATGGATGGATTATCAGGTTCTGCGGTTGCTGTTTTCGCAGCAATGTCAGCTTTTTCATTACTGAAAATTGCGACATGACCTGGAACCTAACAGAATTTCAAAATATATTATGTTTTTTATATCCATTAGTTTTTTGTGAATTCTGTGGATTGCAGAGTGGTGCGAGATTTTAAATGAAGCTAGGCACTGTAGAATGCTGAATGAATCTGTACAGATGACAGTTGGGTTTAATGAATTATATCAAATGTATTCTACTGCTGAACCCATGGCATGGATTTCTGCTGTAAAAATGGAGCAGAATTGTGGCAGTTGTTGGCTATGTATAATATTTACACAGACAAATTCCGCACCGGCATATTCATCCGCTTATGATCAATTTGTGAGAATAAAAGAATAGTCTTCATGTCTACAAGTCAAGTCAACGAATGCCTGCCGGTAGGCAATGTCTACGGTATTGTGTTTTGGATAGACGGATAGGTCCAGGGAGGAATGATGTTTGGCATAGATTCCGCAATCATGGTTTTTGAAATGTGCAATTTACTTGTAGTACCTTCCGTCCTCATGGCAACTGTTAGAATACATGAGGGACGAGCACTGAAAAGTGAAATAAAAAGTGGTTGATGAAGTGATGGCGATGCAGGATGGTCTTCGAGTTATAGGATTTAAAAGTAATAGTTGAGAGACAGACTTTGGCGATGTCAAATTAATGGAGTTTCTACGACTTCAGCATATAAACTAGTGACTGGGTAAGTCCTGAAGGCCCCAATGCACAGTCGTAGACCCTCATGATATATGAGGTCAAGTTGTTTCAGTAACGGCTGGCATGCTGAACCGTAGATAGGACAGTCACAATCTAATTTACGGAGGATGAATGCATTTTTATACCGTCTCATCAATGAGCATCGGCCTGCTCCGCCTCCCCCCCCTCCGCAATATGTGTGAGACAGAACCTTGATGATGTTAAAGGCTCTAAAACATTTGTCTAGCAGATTCTTCAATCTTCAACCATATATCTGATGACACTAATATGGCATGTTTGGTAACAATAAATTTCGTTCATCTATTAATTTTTGCATTGGATAATAAAGCTCGGTTTCATAATAACATGAGAATGTCCTATAAATCGTCTACCTATTGTGCTGGCATGGCTGAAGAAGGCATGCTGGTTCAAATAACGATAAAAAATAGTCACTTGATTCGTAGTCTATTTAATTGCTCTACGCCCACTTCCTGTGACTCCTGCAACTTGAAAAATTGCATAAGAAAAGTGGGTTTTTTGCTGGTAAAAAATATGAATCCTGGTATTTGTCATGGGAACTGAATGCAGGATTCCTATTCACATTGCAGGAAAGAATTTTCTGACTTTTCCAGGTTTTTCCTCTGACTTCATCCGTACAACTCCCTTTCTAATCAAAAATAATTTTCAACTGAACATGGTTGAGGAGGAAATGACTTCACGTTTATGGAAGATTTAGCTATTTAAAGCAGCAGTTAGAAAGGTTTGCCCTAACTTTTGCAGGATTGATCAAAAAATCTTGTTTTTCCCTGACCTTTCCCTGACCTATAGAGAGGATTTCAAATTCCCTGGTAATTCCAGGTTTTCCAGGTTCTCCATATTGCGTGGGAATCCTGAAAATATTCTCCGAATGGAATTTTGTTCTAGACTTACTAACAATGTTTCCCTCTCATATATTACATAAATAATATACATTATAAACATATATAATTTTATTAATAAGTTGGTACATGTATGTACTTAATGTACTAAAGAACACTTCTAGGACATATGCTCTAAGTTAAATAATTATTTACATGTTTACATTACCAGAAATTCCCAAACCAATATTTTCCTTTGGTACTATCAATGAAATATTTCTTGTTAACTTCTTTTACTACATATTTATATTTATCGAACTGAGGAAAAATTTCAGGAATATATCTTCTAAGTGAAATGAAAATATACTTATTGGACATTACCGGCATTTCTCACACCAAGTTCTATCTTCTCTTGGTATCGAAATTCAGTTTTCTCAATTTCTGTAAAATAATTAATATATTACATTAATATATCTTATTATTATATTAATATATCTTAATGTTATATTAATATATCAAAATAATATATTAATATATTTTATTATTATATTAACATTTCTTATCATTATATCAATATACATTATTATTATATTAATATATCTTATCTTATATAATTATATGATTATCCAAATGCAAATAATAATCGTCATATGGATGGTTATTTAATTACTCTCCTTAGGGTAATTACTACCTTAGGGTAATTTTTTGAAGATTACTATTTATAACTTTAAACTAAAAGTATTACACAAAACAAGTACCGGATTTCTAAGTAAGCACACAAGGCACAGGCCTAGGGCCGGCACTTATCGGCGGGGCGGCATCAAATTGCTTAAACATAAAATTGTCCAAACTTGACAACGTTGAAAAAAATGTTTCTTTTAATTATTGCCCTTTTTCCTCAATAGCGATGACATACAAGCGACTACTTTAACTTGCCTGCAAATACAAACTACAGAATCGAAAGACAAAGGGCCCTAAAAATTTTGAGCCCCGGGCATTTGCCCAGAGTGACCATTTATAAACCAGGCTTAACACGTTTGTTATATATACTAATAGTAGAAGAATGAATAATGAAAAACTTGAACTGATAGCCAAAAAAATTCATGCAAAGATATATATGTATATTTTTCCCAAATACGTGAAATATATATCTGTATATATTTTCCCCAAATACGTGATATACACGCCAAAACATCTGTGGTTCTGGAAATATATACTAAAATTATTGCGGATTCAAAAAGTGTCTCAAATCCAGGAAGTCGGAGACTATGGTAGCAATAATTTCGAGTTGTATCTTATTAGTTTGAATAATTATATGAAAAATCTGCTTTACATATCAAATGTTAAGAGTATGATATACTTTCTTTTTTACAAATATTCTTTTCTTTGTAAAGGAGGGAGGGAGGCAGAAGCACAGGCTGTGAATAAAGGCGGCAATTCCATAAATCTGCCACTGCATAAAATCATTTTTATTTATTTGTTATACATCCTTTTCGATCATTTCACTTACTACCTTTATCTGTTTACTTTACACGAATAAAATCGCATTGTACCTAGTTACCTCATGACTATCAATAAATATATAAAAAATACAGTTATCACAGTTTTGAATTTCAAATGAGTTTTGCAATTCTGCCTTTGGATGAATAATAATTTAGTAATTTTAAGTGTTGTTGCAACTAAAAATAAAATTTTCCCTTTCATTATGGAATAAACGACACTAAAAACCTTACGTTACACCAAACATTGGTCATCAAATTAATTATAATGAAAAAATCTAATAAGGAGTAAATGTTATTTTTCATTGACATTTAATCTATTTTTTTCTAATGCTTGTTTTCAAAATGGAATCCTTAAATAACATTTAACATAATTATTCTCACCAAATATATAATTTTTTTCACGACATCTCTAATTTTAAGATATTTATCTTATATTAGTATCATTAAGGTGTGCAAATCGTGGAGAAAGAAGAATTCGGTTTCATCAATTAGATGACATTACAAAAAGTTAAGTGTCCAAACTTAATCACACTGAATAATCCCCCCACAATTCCCCACCTTTAATTGTTAAGAAGCGTATATGGTTATATATATATATATATATATATATATACGCCATCTGGTGATCGGTGAAAGTATTAATAATGAATAAATATACCATTGGGCCATTAAAACCGGATTTGTAGCCTGCTGACGACATGCCAGCATCCGGAACGCCGTTGGGATAACTATCGGTAACCCAGCGACGTGAAAAAGGCTATCTCAGACTCTGATGATATGAACCATAATGAAAATATGAATGGAGCATCGGTTGTCTCGCTCTTAAATCAGAACCGCGTTCGAGTTTTAAGCAGAGGGGCCAGTTCGAAAAATATGCAACAGTCTCTCCTTGGAGGTGTCGGCGGTTGTAGCGGCGCCTCCAACTGTACGGCTACTAGAACCAACACAGCCCAAAGTGCTTTGCAGCCTAGTATAGGTGCAACCACTAGGGCTGAAAGACCACGCCAGCGCATGTCATGGACAATAGATATGAACACCTACATCATGCGCACCTACTATACGATTACAAAGCTGGAAACAGACATGACAAATTACAGACCCACACTTCACGCCAAATTCGCACAACAGTACCCACACCTGGACATCAGTATAGAAAGGATAACAACCCAACGCAGGAACATAATAACCAGAAATCTCTTAGCAGAGCCCATACTACAAAGGTTAAGAGATGAAGTCGCCAATGACCTGGCAAACACTTCAACCAGTGTGGCCAACCCTGAAGCACCAGCTAGTAGCGCAAGAGAACCGCTCCAACCAAGCATAGAAGAAGAAGAGAGGAGGGACGTGGAGAAAATGGAAGAAGGTTTCCAATGTGCCCTGGCGGAATATGAAGGCTCGGATGCCGCAACAAGGCCAAGAATACCACGCCAACCGGCATCTTGGAAACTCTGCAAAGCAACCAAGATCCTCAATGAACATACTCTACCACTACACCTACAGAACCACAACTCCCTACAGGAAATACACACCGCCATATACTGTGCAGCAGTAGCGGCATCACGCGCCAATGGGTACGAAGTAAGGAACGAAGGCCGAAGTAACAGAGGAAACAAAGCCCAACCACCATGGCAAGTGAGACTGGAGAAAAGAATAGAAGAGCTCCGCAGCAGCATAGGGCGAATAACCCAGTACATGCAGGGAAATAGGAGTAAGAAATTAGTGAGGAAAGTGAAGATGGCCCTTAAGAGAAATAGGATTCATACAAGACACGAAGAGCCCAATAAACACATCAGCGAATATCTGGATACCCTCAAACAAAAACTGGGTGTATACGCCAGAAGACTCCGAAGATACAAAGACTATACCAACAGAAAACAACAGAACATGCAATTCCAAGCAAACCAGAAGGCCTTCTACAGGAAGCTTCGAGAGACCCCAGCGAACAAAGACAAGTACGAAGCCCCAAAGCCAGCAGAAATAGAGACCTTCTGGAAGACACTATGGTCCAATGAAGTACAGCACAAAAGCGCCCCCTGGATTCAGCAAGAAATGGAGGCTACGAGAGGAATAGAGGAGATGGAGTACACGGGCATCACGATAGAGGAACTCCAGCAGGTAATCCAACGTACGCACAACTGGAAAGCACCCGGTATTGACGGCATACACAACTTCTGGTACAAGAAATTTACCAGCGCCCATGGCCCATTAGCCAAGGAACTTACGGCGATAATTGAAGACCCCAGCAAAATGCCTGAATTCCTCTGCAAGGGAATAACTTACCTCCTACCGAAGGACCAGGATACCAGTAACCCAGCGAAATACCGACCCATTACGTGCCTGAACACCCTGTACAAGATACTCACGGGGTGCATCTCTGAAAAAATAAGCCGGCACAGCGAAAGCAACAACTTAATGACGGAAGAACAAAAGGGATGCCAGAAAGGGACTCTGGGATGTAAAGAGCAGCTTACCATCGACTCAGTTATCCTGGAACAAGCAAGAAAACAAAAGCGAAAACTCAACACCGCATACATAGACTACAAGAAGGCTTTCGACTCTGTTCCGCACTCGTGGCTCCTTGAAATACTCAGCATATACAAAGTGCATCCCTCAATCATCCGATTCCTACAGAGCAGCATGAAACAATGGAGAACCCGGTTACAGCTAAACACGCCAGACAGTAAAATAGAAACGGCCGAGATCCCCATCCGCCGCGGAATCTTTCAAGGAGACGCACTAAGCCCCCAGTGGTTCTGCTTGGCGTTAAACCCCTTGTCAAGGATGCTGAACACAAGTAAATACGGATACATGCTGAAGAAAGACAAGAGAAACCTACATAAAGTCTCCCACCTCATGTACGTAGATGACATCAAGCTATACGCGCCAACAATCACCCAACTCCGACAACTCATCAGTATAACAGAGACATTCTCCAAGGACATAGGAATGGAATTCGGCCTCGATAAGTGCAAAATACAGAAGAATAGCAAAGAAGATTTACCAGGCATCGAACTCGAAGACGGGAGACTACTGAAGACCTTGGACGAGGGCGAAACCTACAAATACCTAGGGATAATGCAAAAACGGCAGCAGGAGCACAAGAAAGTCAAAGTCCAGCTCACGCAAGCATTCCAAGAAAGACTTAGAAGCATTGTGAAGACGAAACTGAGCGGGAAGAACACCACGCAAGCAATTAACGCATATGCGGTACCAGTGCTCACCTACTCCTTCGGGATCATCAAATGGTCCAACACTGAACTAGAACAACTCCAGCGGAAAATGAGAACCATCCAGAGAAGAGCCGGACAACTACACCCTGCAACGGCAATTGAACGGCAAACACTACCCCGGGAAGAAGGAGGACGCGGACAAGCGGACCTCAAAGACTTACATGACAAGCAGATCCAGAG